>VWYH01007085.1:310458-340577 GCA_013399365.1 Pampusana beccarii
GCCGCCCGGTGCGGGCAACGAGGAGCGGGGGTCGGGCCGGCCCGGCAGCCCGGCCTGCGGCCGCACGGCTGGAGGTGACTCGGCCGCCGCTGCCGGCGGAGTGCCCGGAGCCGCGGGGCTGCCCCCGGGGAGAGGGACGCGTGTGCCCGCCGGTTTTGACCGTGGCCGGGGCTTCGGGGCTGGGGTGCTGGCCGAGCCCTCAGGGAGGTTTTCCCCTATGCCCTGGTGTCAAGGCCACAGATCGGGCGTACGAGACTCCCCATGCGGGGTCGTGCCCGCAGCACCAGCGCTGCCGAACACCTGGGTGCCTGCAGGGAACTTTGTTGGGGGACATAACCCGCCCCCACCCCAGAGCCTCTGGCCGAGGCTGCAGGGTGAGCCCTGGCTGTTACCGATACACCTGAAGCTCTGGTGTGAGCCCCCGCTGTTACCAATGCACGTGAAGCGCTGTTGGAGCCACGTCAGCAGAACCAAGGCACCTACTGCACTTTGTTCTGTGGTGTCCGTTCGCAGGACGGGGTGACACGAGCAGAAACCAGTCCCGGAGAAGCGGCAGGGCTGGAGGAGACTCGGCTGCCTGCGACCACCTGCGTCCGCCTGCTGAGTCGGGTCTTGTGCCTGCGGAAAGTAAACACAGGCGTTAACTGGCACAGTCTCACTCATTTAAGTGACCGCGAGTACACTGCTCTCTTTGAGGAATTATACCTTAAATAGATTTAGCTGTTTAATAAATCAGCCCCTGATTCCCTGCAGCAGTGACCTCTGATCCCTTATCAAAGTGAAGATTTCTCATAATCCTGTGCCAGCAAGGCTGCGGCTGAGCGGAGATACTGACAAAGTGTCCGTGGGCGACAAAACTATTTTGGTAAGAGGGAGGCAAAGAAGCCCTCTCCCTTCCATCTCTGTGGGGCAGTTTGTGCTTATCGCTGCCTGCAGCAGTGGCTGCAGCGGAGGGACCCTCCTTGAATGCAGCCTTTTGTGGGACGGAGACGGAAGGCAGGTAGCAGGCAGCACCTACGCTTCCCAGCCCACACCGAGCACGGCCGAGGAGTGGCTCACAGCCCCCGTCCTCGCCTGAGAACACATTTACCATCTCGCCTCCCCCTGCTTGCCCCCAGCCCTGTGCAGGGCAGGGGTAGGAAGATCCCAGTGCCACACGTGAGGGCTTCGTACCCACCCTGTCCCTGGGAAAGAGGCACGTCGAAGAGGAAGGCAGGAGTGAAACAGGCCCTGTACTTACACGGCAACAAACTGTGGGTCCCCTCCTCCCCCTCGGGCGCCGGTGCCCCCGCCAGCAGCAGCCCACTTTTCGGCGAGCCCCCGCCATCCGCCGTGGCTGGCTGTCCCCAGCTGCCAGGAGCCCCCCGCTGCGGGGAGGAAGAAGCAGCATCTGAGGAGGGAAGGGGAACAAAAGGACGAGATCTGAAAAAGGAATAAAAGAAGGAAATGTAGTGAATAGTAAAAACAAGAGGAGGAATTTTCCCGGGGTGGGGGGGAGGGAAGTGCCATTTATGAGAGCTTTTTTCCCTACAATTTCTGCAGAAATTCTGACAATGCACGTGCTCATTTTCCCTTTCCCATCCCACACAAACCTGTTGTTATTTTACTTTCATTATTTCAGTTTGTTGCATCAGAAATGCTGAATCATAAAACGGGGGTTAGCGAAAATGGTATTTATCTTACAGGAATGAGCCCTGCATTATTTTAAAGATCCCTGCACTACTGCTGTTATTATTATTATCATCATCATCATCATGCATCTTGGCAGGTTGAAAGGTATCAGAACAGTAAGAATTCAGCAGTAATTTAACAACCCACAGCAGTACTTTAAAAGCATCAAAAAACATTTTGAATTTTAAGTCAGTACAAGTGTAAATAAATGGATGTACTCCCACACGTCTGTTGTTTTTAAACTTGTGATGATCCTAAAATATTTGTCTAACAGCTTTGAGTTGCAACAGAATTTCAGCTCATATCTAAACATGCTTGTGATATTGAATTAAACCGTTTGTCATTCTTTTCCATAAAAGATTCAATTTGGCTCTCAGCAAACCATTTGAAATAGAAATTATGATGATGGTACCACAGCTCCATTTTATTTTATGGTAGTGTATTGATTGTCAAATAGACAATACATGTATTTTTGTAATGGTCTAAAAGAAGATATTCTGCCTTTTTATTTTACAGTCCTCATGCTATTACTCGCTTTCATTTCTATGAAGGATGGCATTTTTCAGAGATGCTACCATAAATTGCTTCATTTAATAAATTGCTACATAGAATAATAATGTTACACCAGAGAGCAGCACTTTGTAATTTGGAAGAAATAACATTTTTCTTTTAAAATATTTCTGTCTCTTTATTTTTAAATTAAAATTATCTCTCTGCTGTTTTCTAACTGAAGAATAATCTGATTATTAGAATTTTTTTTTTTCTTGCAAGCATCGGAACTTGAGTGTGACATAAAGAGGCTAATTAAAATGGGGAACAAATTAGATTAATTTCCATGGATATAGAAACGTTATAAAAGTCTTGTTCTCAACAACGACTCCATAACAGAACAATTTCATTTATGCCTAAGCAGGTTCTGTCTAGCAAGGATTGCCACCAGTGTCTTGGTGACAGCGTTTTTATTATTTCTTTGACAGTTTGATAAGAAGTCAGAGCTTGCTTCTGGGTTTGCAGCCTCTGCAAACCTGGATTATGAAGGTTACCATAAAAACATGGATGAAATGCTACCTCCCCAAAGCTCTGTCTGTTACGGCCTGCACCCCAACGTGGAGATTGCTTTTGTAATAATAAGTGCAGACAACATGCTCCATATGCTATTAGAGCTGCAATTCAAATACTCACGCACTGGGGAAGGAACCTCACAAGCTGTGGAAGACAAGGTCAGTCAAAACACGGAGCAGACTGCAAATTTGTCACAAGATGGTGTGATGTCTCTGGTTTTATGTTTTTGGTTTTGGTTTTCCTGTGGCCACGAATTTCAATAGAATTAAATATTTTCATATCTGCTTTTTACAGGGATTCAATGTGAAATTCATAATGAGGGATCTCTAGCCTGCATCAGACATAAATATATGTATTATTTGCACCACAAAGAAAAAGTATCTTGCTGGAGTGTTACAATATATTAATAGGGTTGGATCATTTAAGATCCTTTGTCAGGTTGCAAAATGCCTTTATTTGTAAAGTACTAGGCAGAATTTGCTTTTCTACCTAACAGCACGAAATGTTGCTGCACAGGTCTTCAACTCCTTCATTTCACAGGATAAATCCTCGATATCCTTCATACTATGGCATGAAGCTAGTAGAACTGCTTTAATTGCATAAAGTTACGATACGTGAAGTTTATCATTTCCTTTACGTTATCACAGAAGTGGGTGCATGAGATACTTGCCTCATGACAACATGGTATCTTTTGAATGTGAAAGCAGAGCTAGATGACATACAGGAAAAAGAACTTTCAGAAGTAAGATCAAATATTGTACCCAAGCACCAGCAGAATGCTCCTCACATAAACTCATTTTTTTTCCAGAATATGAGAAACTGGATCTGCTGATATACAAGGTAAGGCATTCTCTTCAAGAACTTTATTTAGGTCTGAAGATGTGTGCTTTGCTTTACTAATCTCAGGGGATGCATGCGTTTAAAAACAGCATCAGTGTAGATGCCCGTAACAGGCAGTCGTGATATTTGGGGAGCTTTTTTCTGATTTAATTGATTGAAGAATTGTGCTTTCATGAACTGCTTATTCCAAACATGTAACTCAACTCTGTATATCAAATGATTTGTTTTAATTGGTGTGGAAAAAAAAAAATCATGGAACTGCTCAGGGATTGAAATCTCTCTCTCTCCAGATACTAGGAAGTAAAATGCAAGTCCTCTGATTACGGTCTGACTCCCATTTCAGTGCAGACCCAGAGGTAAGATAGGGACATCCTTCTGCCATTGCAGAAATTTGGCTCCTCTGTTATAACTGCCAACAGATGTGGTTGCTAATTATGTCGTGTTCACCTGTGCTTTAGGCAGTCCACAGGAGAGAAGGGAGGCAGCTGTTTGATACCTCAGGGACTTCCTGATGCTGAAAACAAACTCTACTTCATATAGACCCCCACTGGATAAGGCACATGGTTCAGATCCTGTTTAAATGATCAACACGTTAAAAGACATCAGTATGTAGCATTTGACCATCATTAGGAGATGGCCACTAACTGCAAGTAAAGCTGCAGTAACAGTAACATCCAAGTCCTGATCTCCCTGTGCATCTAGCAAGAGCAGTGAAGCAAGGTAAAAAGGACATGAGTAACTCATCACACATCTTTGGCATTTTTTTGTAATAACACACCTCTCAATGCCAACAAAGTGCTGAATACCAACATGTAATGTTCTTCACCATGGAGGGCCAAATTTTCTTAACATCTAGCGATCTCCAACAGCGATGGACCTGCTGCACTAAAATGTAATATATGTTCGAATCACGGAACTGCGCAACCAAGTAGCTTCTTAGGCATCACTAGCAATTTCCACAGACAATCATGATACATGCATGCACAGCTGTGGTTAATGCATACCACTCCAAAACTAGGCACTGAAAACCTAATTCATAGGGCTACTTTTTTAAAGGGACCTCCTTTTTCACCACCTAGAATTACCTTCCTTTCGATCTTTAATTCAGAGTAACAAAACATGGGCACTCAAATAGCCATTAGTGCAAGCAAGCCAGCAGAATGGTAGCTTGATTGCATGTACAATTTTCTGCGGGATATTTGAAAGCAAGTTAGTAATCTGGCCCTTTATCATTTTCTCCCCGTACATACACGTAGGTGGGTACTTCTATGCATATGTATACGAATTACTATATCATATAATTACTTAATGCAATTAGAGTGAATTTAAGAAATACAGAAAACCCAGAACCTACACTCTTGTTTTTCTGACCATTTCCCCTTTTAAAAAAATAAATGACTCACCCCAGTTGCAAGAGCCAAGATATTCTTTACACTTGACGATTTAGCTACCTTATGTGTTTTTACTGGGGAAAAAAAAGCCCTCTATCATTTATCATGTCATCTTATCACAGTCTCTTTGTGAGACGCAAATAGCACACTAATGTTTTCTTTTGTTAGGGTGAGTTGGCAATCTCCTCAGAGATGGAGCAACTACAGACAGCCCTTTTTTTTGATAATCTTCCTGACACTTGGATGAGACCGGCTTATCCATCAACATACAGTTGCTCAGTGGTAAGTCTCATGCCAACAGTCAATCAGTACGGATGGCGCTTCTTGTCCATCATAAAAAACAGAATAGAAACTAAAGAAATTTTTTGGCAAATATCTTACCTTCTTGTGTGACTCAGAATAGCTTTTTATCATAAACTGATATTACGAGTGCTATGAAAAGCAGAAAGAACCTTGCATTTACCTTGCCAATTACTGCAGACTTTGAAAGATTTCTCTAAAATTTGCATTCCCACTTCTTCCTTGCTTGCTTGCTTTTTTCTCCAGCTGTGTGTGCTGATCAAATAGGTTTGGCAAGTGCTATAGCATAGTATCTCCTACTCAGAAGACTAAGCTGGGTTTCTCATGTCTTTTGGGATCAAAATTTGTAACAATAGAAGGGTACTGCTCTGAGCTCAATGGTGAAATGGTCACCAAGGAGGTGCAGCAATTAACAAAACAGCTTGCATTAAGAACTTAGAGAAAAGTTTCACAGCAAGCAGTGGGGCTATCGTGTTTCTGTTCATCTTAATGAACTTAACTCATTTTATGATGCACCCATCTACCTACTCTCCATGGCTGTCTTGGAATACAAAGAGTGAAACTGAGAACAGAAAGTGAAAAGCCATCCAATGCTGGCAAATTATTTATTTGCTGACACACATTCAACTCTCCTTGGGAACCCCTGAGCAAGGCAAAGAGCCACCAGCTGATGGGGCTAACCAGGACCGCAGAGCTGATCAGAGGACGGGAAAGCTCTGCCTAGCACAAGGACAGGTAGTGCTAGCAGGCAAAGCAAGCACACACTTCTGAGACCAGTTCAGACTTCTGAGAGATCAAGCGAGGAAGAAGAAATTTTGTTCAGCAGAGGAGACATTGAGAGAAGCACCAGAGGTACATTGTGGTGAAGATCAGAGCTTTATGGAATGAAATGCTCTTTTAGCTTCCCTTGGTGGAAAACTAAAGCAACACAGAGATACTGTGATGTGTGTGATAAATATACGTCCTGAAGGCAGAAAGCGTTGCCTAGGGGATATACTGCAGTAATGCTAAATTACAAGCTGTTTTCCTGAAGGACAACACAGCTGCTTTCTTTAAAAAAACATATGGGGGAGTCAAGCTGGACCTTATATTCATGTTTGGAGAAAAGAGGGTAAAAGTACTCGCTGATTATATAAAAGCTGTCTTGCAGAACTAGTACAATTTGAGGTGACAGATTATCTTTTGCCATCAGGTGCAGAATGCAGTGAGTCGCTAGGGAACAAAAAACATTGCCAGGAGATGCTGTGCTATGCAGCTGGGCTCCAAGACAGGCTCCTTGCTGGAACAGAGCCTCTGTGGGGAGGGACGGGGAGCAGGTGAAAGGGGGGTTTGTCATGAGCACCAGAGAGGTGACACATGGATGTGACTAGTGGACTGGCCAGTTCTGCTTGGCCAACAGTCCCTTGGGTCTGTGGAAATGAAAAACAACCAACAGAGACTGAAAACAGAACTTGAATCACCATCACATCTAAAAAGCCCGTAGTAATTGTTGTCAGTAGCGTGAGCCATGAGCTTCCTGCAGGGAAGGACGTTCTCTCTATAGCACCCTGTTATGCACACTGCAAAGCACGAGAAGGCCTCAGTCATCCCAATAGTTTTATCCTCCCTGTTTTTTAAATCCATCTGTCTCTTATATCCTACCTGACATGCCACCGTCTGAGACATCAGATAAAAACCTTTGATTTCTAAGCAGATGCCATTTCCAAGTAAGGCAAGATGGGGTGAGGAGGTGAAGGGAAAAAAATCTGAATGCACGCACAGTTTAAGCATCATGGGCTCAGCAAATGTGTCAGAAACAGCAAAGGTGAGTGATTAAACGAAAGAGATGATGTCAGATCACCTAATAATCTTGGACCTTCAGTTTGTCTTCAGGATCTTTTTTAAAGTCTCTGAAAAGAACACGAATTCCGTTAATGCGCCCCTTTATAAGCTGGCCTTATATGTCACCTAGTGTTTCACATTTCTGTGTAGGAGTCGCCTCTTGCCCCTGAGCCAGCAGTCTCCCATCTCTGGGTTAGATACAGTCAACTATCCCCAGGGCAGAAGATGTGTCTGGCATTTCTTAATAGCAGCTTGTTAGGAAGCAAGAAGCAACACTGAATAGCACTGTAAAAAAAGACGACCTCAGCTAGAAAGGTGGGGATGTGATGCCAGTGATGTTAAATGGGGTAAAAGGGAAAAAAAAAAAAAAAAAAAAAGAGAAAACAAGCTGATGCTTTCTTTTTTTTCAGACCACAGAAATTCAGAGAAAAATCCAACAGGTAGGGAAAAATAGTGTGGATGGAAGAGAAAGATTGGAAGCTTGTGTCACAGGTCATCCAGCTTCCTGGAGATCTGCAAAAGACTAACAGTGGGATGTCTTAACAGATGCAAATATGTTTGGGGTCTGGGCTGTGGCTGCATTGGCAGGCAACAGCTGGAGCAGGCTGAGGTGACAGCAGCAGTGTGGGAGGGGTTGAAGGGAGACATTACGTGCAGAGCGGATGAAGCACAGGGGCTTGTAAAGAGCGGAGGGTAGCGGGGGGGGCAGGAAGTCACAAAACATAGGAGCTGCCAGAAGAGGGGATGTTCGTTCCCCCTTTGGAAGACATTCATAATACACAGATACAGGCTTAGAAACTATTCCATGAAAGCTCAGGGTTATGGCACCGACTCCCTTGCAGGCTAGAAAAATACATGCTTGAAAGGAAAAGGCCTTCAGGGTAGGAGGGTTTGTTATTTGGGGTTTTTAACTGACAGAATGTGCTGCTGACTTGTAAGGTGGGGAGGTATTAAATCCTGAGAAGGAGGAACAAAAGGCAGGGATTGCAATCCTGCGAGAAAAAGCAAGGAGCATTGCAAGTAGGGGTGGGCTGGTCCAGAAGGGGGGGTAAGGATATTCATTGAGTGCTCTGAGATGAAACATGCTGTGTGTTCGCAAAGGTGCCTGTCAGTCAAGTGGGGGAGCAACATTATGACAACCTCTCTTCCAGCAACAGCAAAGACCAAGATTTTTTTCCCCTGCAAAGCCAGCCAAGAAATCACTGAAATGGTTGTTTTAACGACCAAACCTAACTGGGAGAGAACAAAAGAACTCCAGATGCATGTACACATACATCTATCCATCTGTCCATGTCTTCCTATGGCCCCCGATGAGCCAACTTCTACTCAAAGAAAGCCTCTTACATTGGTGAGAAAACAGGCAGCAAATTATTTTGTTGCTTTAAAACTTGAAATTATCTAGGTCTCAGGAAGGAGTGCGAAATGGGTATAACTCGCATGAAAATTTCTGAGTACCGTTAAGTCTAATGCACACGGAATAGCCAAAAAGAGGTAAGATTTCTTTTGAAGGAGCCACTCTCATTTCCAGAAAACCCACTTGCCATCTTACTGGCTGCCTCTCAAAGCGTGGCTGCTGCTGTGGCTCCTTGAGACAGACAGGCTCAGGTTCCAGAGGGGCTGTTCTGAAAGCCCACAAACACACAATATTGCTGCACTTGCTGCTATTCACTTGTCAGTACTTAATTAGCAAATACAAATGCAGAGCTGTACTGAAATCAAAAAAGATACTTCGGTATGGAAAAAACTTAATACGAGGAAGTTGCTTGTTAAACAGAGAGGAATTTGTTGTTCAGCTGCACTCAAAACACAAGGGAAAAAAAATTAATGTGTGCCAGGGCAAAAGCACCACTGTCTTGGCAAGAAGAAGAAACATTTGCAAGCTTCTGAGATGGTATTTGAACAATGGGGAAGAAAATGAACTAGAAAAACTGCTTGATGGGCTTCTAAGAAGAATCCTCCTCCCGCCCTACACACACACTGATTTTTGTGTTTTCTTATACCCACATAAGAGGGACTGATGGTGGAACAAATAGTACCTGACACACAAGTTATACAAAAAACACAGTATCAAGAACAGAATTCAAAATGTGCTGAACTCCTTGAATTCAAAGGCAATTACTGGTAAAAATATAATCAACTACAACCATTCCTTTCTACCAGAAAGTGTTAGAGATTGAAAACAAAACTCTATAAGCCTTTTTACACATTTGCTATCACACTATAGGCTGATACAAGGTGAAAAAACAAACCACCAAAACCAAAAGTAAACTATGCCCTGAATCCCAGGCTGAAGATCAAGGTGAGAAGAAACCTTAAGTCTGACTGTCACACATCCGAAGTAATACATTTTCCAGTGTTTGCTTTGGTCATTTTCCCTGCAGCTGTGACCTTTAGTAAATTACCCCTAATCCTTCTTCAGGAGGCTGCCTTTCTTCAGTTTTATCCCAAGTTCCTAGTCGGCACCTTCTCAAATTGCCATTAATGTTTTGGAGACTTCTTCACGTATTGTAGATGAGGGTCAGAATTCCCCATTGCTAAGCTATTCACTTGTGTTTCCTTTTAATCCTTCTCCTACACAAAACAAATATTTAAATATTGCCTGTGTCAAAGCAAATACTTTAAAACATATGTGCTTGGGGCTGGTGGGAGGGGTGGGCTGCAATTGTTTGCAGTCAGGGAGCTTCACATTACTGGATCCTTCTGGTGCCAGGTCAGAGCGTGTGCACACACAGCATCCCAGGTATGCACCGCAGCTCGGTCCTTCCCAGCACCTGTGATTACTGATCTTCTACCTCCAGCTGGCTTTTGAGCACTTTTAAAGCAAGAGCACCCTGTTCAAACCCTCGGTGTTCCCGTGTTTGCTAAGCAGTACATTCTACTAGCGAACACTTCCACCGCAGGTTAAAATTCTCAGGCACAGATCATACAATGCACTGAGAAGTATCGGCTGGGGAAGAAAAAGCCTGTCATACATAGCAGGACTACCAATAATGTGCAGTATATTACACCCCAGCAAAAATGACTAATATCAAAGCTAAACAAGAATGATTTTTATGGTTGAGACAAGTAGAATAAAATATGTATTTTAACTAAATCAGTTTTTAGGAATACCAGGCACAGGTTAATCCTTTATAAATATGTTCACAGAGTACATTAGACACCAGCCCGCCTACACAAAATGAATGCAGCACACACTCTGATGTATTACAGAGGCAGGATAAATGAGGGAACTCTTCTGTGTTTGATCTGGTTCTGCTCTGTAATTCAGAGATACTGGAGATGGGTGGTGAGTTTCTCATTGATCCCAAAAGAACCAATACTGTTGAATCCTGTGAAATGTGAGCTTTGTAAAGGATTGGAGGCTATGCACGAAGGACATAGCTTTAGGGGCATATTCTCTTCTCGGCAATGTGTGTAACAGGCGTTCAGTAGAGTCATACGTGTCCTGGGGAAACTAGACTCTCTGGCTTAACAATAGTGAAAATGCATACCTAGCTCCACAGGCAATTATATCACTCTCATTGCTACATCTGCATCCAGTTATCAAAGCATAGATTTCTAGCAGATAACAAATGAATGTCTTGAGAATTTTGAAACAATGCTAAATTTGGCACACATCAGCATTTCAAAATGCAGGAAAGCAGTCAGAGCATCAATGCAAGTCTAATATTTTAGATGGAAAACACAAGGCTAGCACATAGATGTGGGAATAATCAATTCCAGGGTTTTTTTCCCCCCTATTCTTTCCAGCTTTTTAAACCACTTACACCAGTCCTTGCTTCTCTGAACTGTATTTTGCATATGGTGGAGGTGTTAATGCACAGTTACCGCACAACGGGGTTGTGAATTTTAGTTAATGAAAGCTTTTAAAGGCACAATGAAATCCTCAGATGAAAGGCAACAAAGAAGTGCAAAGTGTTATTATAGCCTAGCCTAAGTTTTACTGAGAGCATTCTTAGACACGATGGACAAAGCATAAATATGTATTATGGATGATAACCTCCCCATAAAGGCTAATTCCCACTCCCAAGGCTGCCAGAGGCAAGGGGTGGTGGTCTTATAAGACTTAATAAAGTCTCATAATGTTTTCATCCCATTCTTAACCCCAGCTCAAAGAGGACCCCTGTGTACATTCTGAACCCTTAATGAACAGCATGGCCATCCTGGCATCTTGCATGCACAATTAGATCACAAGGACTGCAGACCAAGATGGTTCAGTGAACTCTTAGAGGCAGAGGCAAATATTGGAAGTACAGCAAATGCTGTACTTCCATGCACAGCAGTGTGGAATACAGTAAGTCTGCAGTGTGTGTTCATATGCTATCTATGGAAGAGATAAGCAAAGGACAGAAATCTGCCTATTTTCCTTGATAATTTTTGCTAAAATCCAAGTAATTTTTGGTGCATGATAACAAAAAGGAACAATTAAGATGACCTGTGTTTTGCAAAGGTGAGAAAGGGATAGCTGTCAACAGGATGTGGATGAAAGCTCCAGTAACCCATTTGGAAAACATCCAGCATCAGAATAAATGTACAATAGCTTACCAGACTGAGAGAGGATGGGATCTGCTTGTCTGAACGATGGTTTGATCTGTTAAGATGGGAGTACAGTCTTCAGTTTGAAAAATATTCTGATTCCTGTGTCTGCTAGAGCTAACACTGTTCTAAAGGCTGAATTCCTCTGATCAGCTGCTCTGTTTCACTGATCATAGTCTAAGTGATGTGTAGCCTCTTTCTTTTTCTGCTTCTGTTCAGAGAAAAGATTGCAGCTTCATTTCAGTTATTATTTGCATGTTTTTTCTTAACAGTTTACTCTCAGCAGCTTCTGATTTAACCTTAGATGTTCTGAAGTTCAGGAAAATACTAAAAAGAATTTTTAGATCTGTACCTAATATTTTCAAAGTAATAGCAGGCACCTCACGCATACATCTCATGTTTCACCCTTCGGGTAAATGTATTCTAACACTCTTAACTTACCTGCTTTAAAAGGACTGGCATGTTGAACCAGCTGGCCTTTTTCCACTGCTATAGCTTTTCATGTTATATTCTGCTGCTCCAATTTCTGTATTTCCCCTGCATTTTGCAAGACAAAATGCAGAAGTTTAAAGGCTCATAATGTTTATGTGACAAAATCTTACTGCTAAGTACAGTATTACTGACGGATTAGTTTAATGCAATAGCATAATGTAATTTAATTATAGTAATAGTGCACAGCAACAATCTTACTACTTATGTCAGATTGTAAGACATTCTCCCTTAAAAGCTTCATCATTATTATTTAGTTTTTAGGTTTAGTTCCACAGTATCCCCCCACCTCCACACACATTAAATTAATTTCATAGGTGTAGAAGAAGAAACATTAGGTAAATTGCTCCCATTTTGCCACTGTGAGATTCCATAAGACTTCACAATAGTAACTGAAAACCTATTTTACATCATAAGACAATAGCCAGCCTGTGGTGAAAGCTTGTAGCCTTCTGGGCACAAGTCCTCAGACCTGGAGAGAGAAAAAACAAAACAAAAAGAAAAAACAAACAAACAACACCAAGCTCAAGCAACAAAAGGTTGATCATTCCACTGTCTACCTTTTGTAGTTACCTGAGAGCTTTTAATGTAGATTGATCTGAATTCCTGTGCCAGCCATTACCTACTTCTACATCCATGTAAACTATTGTAGTTCAGGGCTCCAGCTTTTTCAGCCCACGGCTTCCACTGATTTCAGCTACGGCTGACAGCAGTTCTGAAAATCCGACCCACAATAACTCCTATTTCTACAGTGTTTTCCATCTGAAGACCACAGAATTTTCTATCACTGTTAATTTAGCCTCGCAACAGCTCCAGGAAGACAGAAAAATGCATCTTCAGCCAGCACAGCTGTATGCAAAGTGAACATCTGTCCATTGCCAAATTCAGTTTAGATAATAATAAAAAAACCCCTCACACTTTATTTTCTCTTCCAGACAGGACCAGATTGCTAGGGAAAGCCTGAAGAGGATTTCCATGCTTTAAAAAGGGAAACAGGGAGAGACTGAATTTCCTAAGGTCACTGAGGAAACACATAGCAGCACTAGGAAAAGAACCCAGCATTTGAGCAGCCGAGATACCATGTTTACAGAGAAAAACTGATGGTTTCTCTCAGCAGTGTGACTGCATTAGCTCTGTCATGGTGACGTAACAGCACAGACAGAGCAGCTCTGTAGATTTTGTGGCAATGAAGTCAGACAAGGTTAATTTCTGGTTGGCAGACAGATGTCTTTTTGTAATGGCACCATAGCAAAGGCTCTTCCTGCCTTATTTTGATAACAAGAAGCTAGGTAATATGAATTAGCTAAATCACTGCAAACCACTGCTTTTTAGAGCGGTTAACAAACATGTACCCTTTTTCTTGAAATTATGGAAACTACAAAATAATCCTGCTGTGTGCTGACCTATTGCTCTTCATTAGCTTATCCAAGGTTTTGTAAGACCCAGTTATATATATTTTTCAGTGTATATGTTTATTTAGGTGTGTGGCTAAAGCCACAATGGGTCTTGGGCTCAATAGTGCAATGCTTGACTCTTCGGGGTCTCAACTTAAGGAACCCATAGCTCCACAAAAGGCAGCATCGCTGCACGAGAGATCATGTGCAAGGGATCTACATTTCTGCTTCTTTCAAGGGGTTTGGAAAACGACTCAAGGGTGGATGGACACATTTCTCTCCCCTTTGACTTCATGACATGTGGAAGTATCCATGCCCAGTGGTCCCTTAGAGTGCAACACACCAGCATAACGAGAAGATAAATTGTGCTGGACTTCCCCACTCCTTTTCAAGCCTAAACAGTGTATTTAAGAGCAGTTCTGTGTTGTGAAACATTAAAATTCACAGCCTTTTTCTAATTGATTTTGGGTAGGTGTTTGAACCCAGGATCAATCTTTTGCAGCAAATATTTGCTAAAAGCTTACCTATTCACTGTTTTACAACACCAAAGGCCACCTGTCAAATCTATGGCACCTTTGCAAGCTACAGAGAGAAACCTATTTATATGTCAATTCACTTGTGCATTAATTTTAGCATGCAGCAGAACCCCACTCCATAGCCAGCCTCTGCTGCTGCAGCAACACCCTGTTATCAGCAGAAACCTGGACTTCACATGGAAATGGCACCATTTTTACACCTTTGTGCCTCAGTATTATTCATATTGTGTACCATTTGCTACCAAAAGCCTCTGCATTCCTTAAAGCTTTGTCTCAGAAGAAGAAAGAAATCTGGGTCAAACTCCCTGCATCAAAGCAAGCTGGTGGGGGATTTCAACCTTTGTCTTAGGTGACTGCTCTGAAGATTTAAGGGCATTTAAGGGCACTGAGAAAACACTGTCCCCTTCGCTGCATTTTGCATGAAACTTCATAAAAACTAGCAAGCAAGAAGTTGCTCCAGCCTAAGTTCTACTACAGTAAATTAGGTCACCTCAGCTGCTTTTGTAGACACAATGATGTACCTATGGCAAAGAAGTCTCTTCCTCCCATTGATAACATTGTTCCCTTGCCTATACATGTTGGTTTGGAAACAAACTGGAGTTACTTTCTATTTAAAGTGAAACTCCTGATTATGAGTCTCACTGCAATATTTTTTTCCTTTTTTTACCATTCAGGTGCAGTGAACAACTTCCGTGCTGCTGTGAGCCTGACTCCTAGCCTCAAGATCTCACCCTCCCTAGTGTTGTCTGGATATCAGGTTTTTCAACCCCCAGTCCTTCCTCACAGGTAGGAAGCACATCACAACTCATTAGTAATTTACTGCTACAGTAATTTTTATAATTACTGCCAGGAGGCCTCATTAAATTTGATCTAATGAATAAATATTGTATTTTTCAACGTGATTACTAGAACAGCTTAAGCTGAGTGCCATAAACAATTATTTTCTTCAATATGCAGTATGTCAGTGAGTATTGATTTTTATTTTGTAAAGAATTTACTGTATTCCCATCCTTGGCTAGTAAGTATAAATAGCCAGCCCTCAGAACGGTCAGTTGCCGTGGAGCAGATGGCAAAACAGAAATTTGGGTTCTGTTGCAAAAATTAAAATAATTTACATTAGCAAAGATAAAGGATTTGTCTGGAAGTCAAGGAGGAGTGCTCCAATGTGAGTGTCTCTCCTAGCTCTCAAGAAAGCAGCCTGTTTTAATCCAGTGTCTCTGATTTATAGGTCAGTGATACAAAAAAATTTATAATGTGTTAGCAGGATACAACAAAGCATTTTATCTCAGAGAACTAACACATGAGCAAACAACGCCTTATGTTTCATTTGCTTTTAGGTCAATCGGATTCAACATTCTTCTAACAGGTTTAAGACAAACAGGAATACATAATACGCTGAATGTGAACCTATAGTTCAAACTATGCCTACAAATTATATTTACTTTTCAGCACCATCTATACCTTTTTCAGCAATTGCAGACTTCAGCACACAAACCTCTTTGAGCTGTAACAAAAGGCATGCATTGGCAATGTCTTAAGATACACATCAGAGGAGCTCAGCAGTGGGAGAAAACCCTTGAAATTTCTGCCATCTAAAAATGTTTTCTGCATCTCCAGCTACATGGTAGCACATTAGATAGATACAATTCAATAGCTTGAGCACTGCTTAAATAATTTTAAAGCAAATCTACATCAACAAACAGCACTGCTGGCCTCTGCCATGTTTGGGGGTTTTCGTTTTATTTAAGCAAGTCTTTCATTTCATCTACTCCAATATCTTTATTTTCTAAGGGACAAGGTCAACATGCTTTAAGTGCCAGACAAACACCAAGAAAACACTGTTCAGAAATTGTGGCACTGTGGAGAAGAGTTGAGCGTTTCGCACAAGCGAAGCCACTTCTGAAAATCCTTTTTAGAAAATCCATGTCTTCTTGTATATTGTGCAGCAAGCCATAGTGCACCAGGAAGAGCAGGGGTGCTCCAGTGAGGCTAGCTGTTTCACAAGATAGCAGAGAACCCTAAGACCTGTCAGAAATCACATCTCTGTGGATCCCAACATGCTAAACGTATAATATGGTATCTATATGGGGAAAAAAACAGAAGCTAGATTTCAGGAGTAAGCCTTAATTAGCAAGTTAACTAAGCCTGATATCAGCCAAACTGTTCATCTCATCCATAACTTTTCCTCAGAACAGGGGGAAAAAAAAAGAAAAAAAAAAATCAAATGCTAGACATGAGCTTTAGGAAACTGGAAAAGCAGGTAAGAGGAAAGACAATGGTACCTAATAGATTGCAATACCCTTAACTCCCTTGTCTCAGCTATAAGGCATAATACACTTTATAGCGAGTATGTCTAAGAAAACTGCTTTCAAGGAGAACAACTGTGTATCTCCAGTCTGTGCTTCAAAGCTACACACAGACAAAAAAAAATATTCCTTGCAGTGGGTAAGTCTACATGTCTTGATGAATGTTAATTGTAATAATGTTAAGAACATTCACATTATTTTTCTCTAATGCAGGCTTTAGCTATGTGGGTGAATGGGGTTTTGGTCTTACAGGTGCAGAAAAGGCAACTTAAGACCATACCAGAAGGTTTGACAGAACACTGTATCTGTATGCTGTAAATAAATACCACATAGACGGGTATATTTTTATTTACTGGAGGTGCTCTTCAGAGCTTTGTAGTGCAGATGCTGTTTTCTAGCCACAGTAACCATTTAAAAACTAGAAGTTATTCCTCCCAGAGAAAACTGAGATTATATCAAAGCAGTTCAGCTCCTCACAACAAAACTTTGTGCTTCGTTTCCAACACCAAAATTGTAACACTGGAACTTTTTAGTAAGAATTAAATGGATACAGAAATAAAGGGGGAAGAAAAAGCTTTTAGAGTGTTAACTCTCCACGGCAGGAGGAAGCCAGCATGGGCATTGAGCTCGGCACACTCATCCCCTTCTCCCTGCTGAAAGGGACACAAAAAGAACTCTGGCTAAGCATTTATTTTTCTGCTAATGTGAAAGTTTTCTTTTAAAGAGGAAGCAGATTGAACAGAGCACGAGAAAAGAATTTGACTCTGGCTTATTTCCAAAGGGTTTTTTTCCTGATGATTCACTGTTATCACTTGTATTCACATTACAACTAGCCTCAAAAAGAAATACCCAAAACCGAAACCACCCCCCATACACCCAACAACAAAAAACTCATACCACAAAAGCCCTAAGAAATAGGATCTTTCCTACTGCTAAATTCTGCTAATAAGCTATACAAGAAGAGAATCACGTAAGATAAAGAGTGCCTATGTTCATTCGCATTTGAGTAATAACATAGCTAAGCCTCTAGATCTGGAACTTTAGAGCACATCTAAAGATGGTGAATCTTCAAGGTATTAAACAAAATGGTTGACACCAACAGAACAACTTGTTTTACTTCAGCTATACAATAAAAATAGAAAATATCTCTGAAGTCTAAAAATGTTTAGATTTTCAGTATAGTCTTTCCAGTAGTTTTACTTTCAAACAGGAGTTCGTTTGGATATTCAGAGAGGAGACATAACTGCTAATTTTCTGAAACCGTGAACAATACAAATTTTTATATTTGTGGGAGCCCTCTCACCCTCAGCCCTGGTGGCTGTGTGTGTATGCCCAGTTTATGTAGCAATTCACAAACATACCATGTTCACATGGACATTCAAGCTAAAAGGAGGTAAAGCAAGGCCAAAGGGAGTGCTGGTAGGATTGCTTTGTTATTTTGTACACGATTAGAAGAAAATGAGGATGCTTGCCATAGGTTCCTGTTACTTACACCTCTTGACACAACCTAGCACACAATTTCATTCTCCCTGCCTGCAATGATATTAACAGATAGGCCAGGATATATGACCCCAAACACAAATCTGTAATTTTTAAAAAATGTTTTGTTTCCATTTTCAGGAGTAGCTATAAGTTTTACCTGCAGACATACTCCAGGGAAAAATTGGGTGAGTAGGGCTCAATACAGCAGAATCTACAGTTCAACTCATGGGGTTTTTTTCTAGTTAAAGCAATAAGCACAAATACTACTAAAGTACTACTAATAAAAGAGATGCAATGCCTTCTTACCCCATCCTGACCATACCATGACTTCTGGTTTATTTTTTTTCACATAAAAGAACTGTCTGCCATCCTTGCAACCACAGCTGATCAACTCTAGCTGGAAGAAAGCACGTACGAAACAGCAGCAAGCAGATCTTATCTAATACAACTGTAGCTCTGTGTTCTAGATGTTCTCATACAAACTCAATAACCACAACTTCTTACAAATATCACAACAGGATTCCAAATTCCCCCCTCACCTCCCAGTTTCAGGACTCCTACCACTAGCACTGATCATTACATTTTTGGGTTCAAACATACGATTCCTTTCCTGTTTGCCACCTTCACCCCAAAGGGTCTGTGGGGTTTTTTGACACCCAGCTAGGAGCCCCATGCTTATTATTTGGAAGAAGGGCGAGACTCAAACATAAAAGTGTGATGCTGTCTCCTCTTAACATTTGGAGCCCATGCACCATGTACACCCATGGCACAGCCCAGCATTACCTGGGTGCTGACGTTTAGGACCCCAGAGACCAGCCAGCCTATACTTGACGGAGTAAGCCTTACCTTTTTATTCACTTTGTTTTAGTTATGAGGCAAACAACATGAAAGAACAGCAGGCAGCATTTCCAAAATCTCCACACTAGCTTATGCCCTTAGCCATGCAAGGGCTGCACTAGGAAAAAGCCATGAGAACAAACTGGTTTATGCCAGCAGAGGCCAGTGGGTGACTCTCCTGCCAAACCTTTCAGATGCACATTGTGTGTTACAGATAAACTGATTTCAGAGTCAGCTGAGTTGCCTCACCCTGGAACACTGAAAGCCATTCTTCGACTAGATGCAACCATTTTGCCCTTTTTGATCCCCGTTAGCCTACTCAAGCAAATGATGCTACTGCTTTGTTATGTTACCTTCTCCTTAATTTTCTCTTCAGAATATGTTTTTGGGCTTCTGGCAGACAAAATCAGGGTGTATTAGCCCATGAGGTTAAGAAGGGAGAGGGGGTAGTTTCCAAAGCTATTGTCTCTTTTAAAAATTCCCATTGCAGCTCCCTATGTTAATGTAACTGGTTAAGAAGCTGAGTGCGCGGCTCTGGAAAGTCCAATGTATGCCACCGCATCAGCCTGTGATGCAATACTTCAAGGCTATTCTTGTAACTTATGTATAATGAAAAGCAGTTTGCTTAATAGGTAAGGAAAACAAGTGTTTCTCTCAAGATTTGAAAAGAACCAATGCTTCAACTTTTGGCATAATTAAAAAGCAAGTAAGACAGGGAAGATGCAAATAACGTTAATATGTACTAGTCTAAGGGAATCTTCTGATTGTAAGGAAGTCTAGGCAAATTCCACCAGTAGATACTATATCACTAATGAATAGTTTACTCATAAACAAGCTTAGGGTTTTATTTACATATTTAACTTGGGAGGGGGAAAAAGCCACCACTTACCCTCTGGCGTAGCCACTTCTCTCAGTGTGTTACATAGCCACAAATGTCCTTCCCATCCACCTCCCATCACAGGGAACAAAGGTCCAAGGAATTTAAGAGTGTCATTTGCCTATTAGTCTTTTCAGTATTCTATTTTTAGCAGTTATAAGTTATCATACCAGGTTTTAAAAAAAAAAAAGTTATATCAGACCTAGGCACAAGATCACCTGACTCTAAAGCTGAGAGTAGTGAGGGATTATCAACTCATACACCCTTTTTCAATAACAAATTAACAGTCATTCTACCTCACACAGGAGTTTCATTCTTCTTCCTTTAACAGTGATACTCTCTTTCCATGCATCTTTGTTTTTAAAGCCGACAGTTAGGATCTTTTCCTCATGAAGTTTCCTAAATTGCCGGACATTTGCTGCAGACATAAACCAGGAGCTCTTTAACTGTCAAGTTAATATCAACAGTACTGAAACAGCTGTGGCACAGAGGCTTAGGAAAAAGGTGTATTGAGACACCTCAAAGCCATCATGTAAGCCATAAACTAACATACCAGATAATTACATACAAATGTATTCTCACATCACCAGCAGTATGATGAAAGGTAATGCATCTAAACAAAGCTTTTAGGTGAGAGTAATGACATGAAGGTTTTACCAGTAGAGAGTTATCTGGGGACAGCTCAAGTCACTCTGCTTGATCACTTCTTTCCTGTGTCCTCTCTCGCTACAGGTTGGCTTTGCGATAACCTCCTGCCACAGTTTCATGTAACTCTTCTCTCTAGACCCAGCTACGCTGAGGGAAAAGCAAGCAGCACAACTATAAAAAACAATCTTCAGCACTGTCAGCCTACCATCAAGGCCCAACCCAGGTATTCTCTGCTCCAGCACAGAGCTCCTGACATAAGTTAAAAGTTTGACTAGGAGAAAAAAAAATCTAAAAAAATAATTAAAAAATATATATATATATACAGTGGCATGCACCTGACTTTGACTTGTGACTGAAACAATAATATCCTCCTCATTCTTCTCAGCTCAGTATGTAGGCCTCTAGTTTCAATAAACTGTAGGAAAAAAAAAAATAGCAAAATAGCAGAAGGGTAAGCACATAGCACATGTGCTTCAAGTCTGTACCTGGCCTGAACTCAACACCTACATATTTTGACAATCACAAGTTAATCATCAGAGATACTGAACAATTCAATCCAAGCAGCACGAATATAAGAGCAAGCCTAGTTCAGGGGCACACGGCTGGAAAAAGAAAGATGTCCTAGTCCCCAGGTATGACAGAAACAACCAACTCCTTTACTTCACAACATACATTTACCCGAAAGGTGGTGAAACAAATACAGCTCTAATGGGCTTTTTAAAAACACTTAAGAGGCAAAAATTCTAACCAAAAAACTTTTATTTTCAAAATAAAAAACTTTGTACAGGGCACTGTAGATAGGAGTAAATCTAAATACAGCAGTCTTCACGATATGACACAAGGGTTTGCTTCTAGCACAGTCCTTTCACACTTGCAATCAGAAACCAAGCCCAGCAATTACGAAAAAAGAAAAAAAAAAAAAAAAAAAAAAATCACTCTTATCTGTCAGAACATGTATTTCTGGAGTTCCTTCTTCATTAAATGCACCTAGAGGGTAGAGCACTCTCCACCCTAGATTGCAGAGCTATTCACACTATAAAAACAGGCAAAGAGAGGACCGATTTTCAACAGGACAGAAAATTCATGAACAGAACTGGAAGTCTGAGACACATATATCTTTTGTTTCTGAATTCCTCTCTCCTCCCATGAACACCGATGTAATTCCCAGAAAGGTATGAACTGTGGATCATTACGTATGCACAGTGTGAATACTATGGAAGCAGAGAGGTCTAAACCCATGTTTCGTTCTAGTGCTCAGTAAAAGCAAGTTGATTCTTCTACTATTCAACTGTACATTATTCGTAAAATTCAGTTCTAAACCTTGTAAAAGCCTATACAGTAGTTTCCATAACCAAATTAAGCACATTTATATACTTTATGGTTCTCCAGATGCAATTTTCATGGCACCTTTTCTACAGCACTGAGTACACAAGACCCCATCCACACAGCTCATTAGAATTCTTCAGCTCTGTTTTTGCTGTACTCATGCTTCATTAATGACATGTCACATAACCCTCTATAATCATGTGAAACCAGATATAGAAATATGGCTGGACTGTTAAAGACGACACCACAGCACTAACCACATCTGTAAGTGCTCACAAACTGTATGCAACCCACAGCACCTCCTCTTTTTTTTTTAAAAAAAAAAAACACAAAAAAACCACTTTTTTGGTGAGGCAATCTTTCTTCCTCATCCATTAGTACAACCAGGGTACTTCTTGAGAGCGTTATCTATTTACATTTATGCTGCTCTATATAACTGGAAGAATAATTTAGTTTAAGTTAGACTGCGGCTTAGGAAGTCCTTGCTTTTTAATTTTTTTCAGAGGTAAAAAAAATTCAGGCTTCTGATTCCACTGATTGTTTGTCACTACCCCTTTTCTTGATAACCCAATTCAGAAAGTTACCATCTCTCCTCCACCTGTAGTTGGCCAACAGCCACAGGAACCACTACCCCTCTACTTAGCCAAGCCCCCGCACAGAAGAATCCCTCTTCCCCAGGACCAGTGCCAATTCTGCAAAGCACCAGTTCTGCAGCTGCAGCAAGAGCAGGGAGAAGAGAACCCACACAAACAGTAATTTAAAAAAGGGTACATTCTGTTTTAGACAGAGTGATCACACCACAATGTATAACAGCATGTTCACATCACTAGGCAATGCTAACGCTGTGCTGTGGAAGCTTTTATCAGTGGCCTCCTCCCACCTGAGCAAAAATAAAAAGTGCCAGCCCCAACTGCTTCCACCTCATTTTTAGGTTACTCAGAGAATCTCCCTTAAAATGGCCAACATGCACTTTGAGTACTCTATAAAACCAAATATTAGTGCTTGGAGACCGCTCAGCTGGAACTTTTAGGGCTTCCTTTTTGAACTTAAAAAAGTGTTGTTGTTTCAGAGAATTCATTTATGTTCAGTAAGAGTCTACATTGCATCAGAATTTGGCCTGGAGTTAAGCACACACCTTTTACTGCTTGGTTCTGTGGGGAAAAGTGCCCTGAATTTTCAGATCATCTGTATCTTTTTGTGATCAACTTCAAAGCATAAACAAACCTGCAGTATAGATCACTGCATCAAACTCTAATGGCTTAAAGCCCCATCTCCTTTCAGGAAAAAAAGAGAGCTATTGGCATGAAAGCAAGGACTGATGCTATCTGATTTGCAAAGCTGTCTAAAAAGAAAACAATGGCCTCTGGGCAAAGACCTTCATCAAACAGATTTTCCAAGTATGATTTGCACTAAGTTCTTTATACTTTTTTACCCAAAAGGGGAGTGAAGAAAGCACTGGCTTTGTAACCTCGTTTGATTAAACAATTCAGTGTAGGCAATAATAAGACATTAGTGAAAGAGTATGTAATCTGAAGGCAGTCACAGCTTCAGTCTTCCATTCCAAGTTCTTGTTTCAGACTGAAAGACAAGTATAAACATAAGTTAGCTTGTAGCAAAACATTGTTTGGAAAGTCTTTAAACAAATTCGTGGAAGCCCTGACAATAAACACAGCTGAAGTTGAGAGCCAAAAAACCGCACATATACCACTTGCTTTGGCTAACAAGAAACATGGCAAAAAATTATATGGCAAAAATCTCAGATTCTAAAAGGTAACGTGGACTGATCTTGAGTTCTACCTAACACAGTGGGATGGAGAGAGCTCTCCTTTCCCAGTTTTGAGCTGCTTACCCCACTTAGAGCAGAGCCATACCACTGACACAATGGTATACTCACCTTTTCAAGTAGGCATGGACGTTGTCATAGCCATGGTACTTGGCCAGATAAACCAGGACACCTGTAGCACATCGGCCATCTCGCTGTCGGCAGAAGCTACAGTTGCAGATTCCACGACATGGTGGGCACCTCCAGGCCTAGACAGGAGACAGAACAAGCCTTTTTAACCGAACTGGAATACCAGAAACAATTGACACCTACAACTTTAAAAAGGGCCCTGCTCTGCATTGAGTTCTGCAGTTAACATCAGTGCTGCAGAAGTTGTCCAAACCAGTGCAATACAAGTGCAAGACTATAAGTGTAAAAGATTAAACTCTCCTTTGCCTGCCTTGCACATAACCCCAGGAAACATTCCACTCTGCTCAACTCCTGCACCACTGCCACAGCCCACAACAGCATTCTGATGGCTATTCTGATGATCAAATACAAGAATATTTTGGCAACGGCTCAGCTTTCGTAGTTTACTCCTGCAAATAAAACTACAGAAGTAGTAATTACAACGAGTTCTACACAACACAAAGTTCTGTGATTCAGTTTGAATCAAACCAGGACAGCATTATGTACTACAGCACTGCAAGCAGTCTCCCTTCTAAAACTCTTTTTCTAAAAGTAGCCAATGCACCTCTCTGCTCAAGTTAAGCCCAATAAAGCCAATATTCAAAACTGTCTTACCGGATCAAGCAATGCTGTTCTGACATCTTCCCCATATCTATTGCGGAGGCATGGCCCACAGAATTGGCCCCGTACTCCTATGCAATCAGGGTTACGACAATTTGTCTTTGTGTCTATGGTTTTCTGGCGACACTGATGACAGGTGGATCCCTAAAACACAGGGAAAGAAGGTTCAGGAAACAAGACATTAAAGATAGCTCCTGAGTGAGGAACAGAGGATTTAACAAGCAATCTCTTTGGCAGCAGCAGTGCTTATCCTGAACCAGAAAGCCATCTTGCAAATTTGAACTGAGACTGTTTTAATATTGCATCTTCAGTGTTAATCACTTTCCTCAGCTGGCATCACCTGGGTACTACAGTTGTTCTAAGGTGAAAGCAACCTAATTGGCTTGGTAAAGGCCATTCTATAAATTTGCAGAATTATAAGAGATGATGTTTCAAGATCTCAAGCATACTTCTCCAAACAAAATCACATCCTTCCTCTCAGTGAGAGGGAATCTGCTCTATTTGATGTTAAACCACAAGCAGGTAATAATAATAAAAATTACTTCACAAAGTACACATTTCACAAAGTTGGAATCTACTTACCATGGCCCTGTTATATACTTTCTCTCTTGCAGATCCACAAATGTTATTCAACTCTTCTGCTGTTATCTCCTCAACTGGGCGCACAATGTGTGGAAAAGCCATGGCACCACGGTGACCCCTCCTGGGAGTTCGGGCTTCATGCTGAATAGTGAAGATAGATACTTTTAGTATTATTTTCAGCAAAAACTGTACATAACAAGGTCAGGATCTTTGAGCCAATGCCAAGTCTCAAATACCTACCACATATTTAAACAAGAGATAACAGGTCTTTGCAAAGACATATGATATGGATGCAGCTTTAGCACCTGCACTTGATCTGTCACCTTCAGGGTGCAGAAATGCTACTGGATCTTGCTTAATTCCTGCTGAAGTGGAAGTGATTTTTCAATAACAGGGCAGAAGGAAACAAAGAACACACAGGCCGTGGCATACTTATAATCCTGATCAAGTCTGTGTGAATTGCTGTTTCTCGAAGGGATACAAAGCCACCTTCATGATCAACCTTGTGTCAGAAGAACTACAACCTCAACGTACCTCTGGGTATTCATCAGACATCTTTCTTCTTCTCACTAAGATGTATGGGTCATCATCTTCCTCTTCTGGTAAAGGAGTAGGAGGACCTTCTATCAGGGACCTGGATCTTGTGTGAGGCCGAGAACTTCTGTCTGGGTTCCTCCTCAAAGCACTTCCAGGCAATGAACGCCTTGGAAGTCGCTTTGGTCCCTGGTAAAGTTTAAAAGCCCCTAATGAAACAGGTGAAAAGCCAGACAGCTCCCATCCCTACTATGAACTGCTCTACCAGAAGACATGCCTTCCTTCTGTCTTTGCCAATGAAGTCTCCCCCCGCCATCCCAAATCAGAAAACACAAGGTAAAAGCAACCTAGGCAAATCCATCTTGGGCACTCTGCTAGCGGCAACAGTCAAAATCAAGTTTGTGTCCATGCAGGTATAAGATATAATAATTCCCTTACACAGCAGCAGAATCCATGTCTATGAGGAACTGCAACTTTTAGTATTGTTCCCATCTTCAGAAAGCTTACAGGTAAATTAGCAGGGAAATTCATTACACCGCCAATTCACAACCCAACCTTCTTTAAGGACCTAGTTAGGCCAAATGTCAGGTCTTTTTTCAAGGCTCTAAACTCACAGAATATTTAGGCTTGAGCTTCAAAGTCTGAGCTGCTCTCCTTATCTCCAACCTTTGTATAAATACATATTTACACAGCACCTTGTTTAGTTTTATTTGCCTGTGGAGACAACTAACCTTTATGAATTACTGTTTTGCTTTCTACAGTGGCAAATCAAAAGAGAATTGCACAATAAGGTTGCCTGTCTCAGGAAGCAATAAAATTCTGAAGTGGACTTTGATTTATATGGTTCATTAAGTTTTTTTCATCTATAGTTATATTTTGTAATGTCAGAATTAGTCTCTCAGAAATCTGAAGACAAATATATTAAGTTTATACTTACACGACTGACAGTTGGCAATGATTTTCTCCCACTGAAGATACCAGAAACATTTTGCAACTCAGCCATTAGTTTTGCAAGCTAACAAGAGAAAGAAAAATGAAGCAGAGCTTTAAAAGGGTGTTTATGTGCTACTACAGACTATTAGATTAGGGCAATTGGCTAGAAGTACAACTACTTATAGGAAATGCAGTCATTCTTCAACTTCTTGCTTTCATGCATTATGTTCTAGTGACTGCAAGTAATTTGAAAATGCTGAAACTTATTTTGCCCTATTCTTTAGGCTTGCAGCCTATGGATTTTCACCACATGTCAGTGGACATAAAGTATCAGATTTAAATATTAGGAATGCAAATTCCTCTTAATGCATTTACATAATTCCCATTAGAGTTAATTTGAACAACCACAGAGTTCCCCTAAGAGCCAAGGTAGAAGGAAGAAGGGGGGACCCCAGGGAAACACTGAGTACTTGCCATTGCTTTGTTTTCCTTTATGTTTAAAGCTCTTTTTTCTAAAAACACAGCACCATTTTCTTCAGAGTCAGAGTCTGAATCTGGAGCAGGCATCAGCTTTTCAGGAAGAGGTTCCATCTCACCCTTCCTCCTCTCCGATCTTCGAGGTGGAAACTTCATGGCTACTTTTAGAGGAACAGGGCATTTCTGCCTTCTCTGAGCTACCTCATTTTCAGCACTGGTATCATTCTCCTCTGAATCAGACTCCAGTTTCTGTTAACAAACCAGAATGGAAGCATATAAATCAAAGCTAGATACTCTGCAATTAAATACATTCTAACAATATTTTGTTTGGAGGTGGTTAAAGCAGCTATCTGGCTGAAATCTAGATATTTAAAACTCCAGTCCTAGCACTCCAATATATTTTAAGGGGGGGGCATAGGATGGGGAAGGAGGAGAGAGGGGCGCAGGGATAAAAAATTCTCAGGGAGAGCCACACTGTACTGCCACAACACATCAGAAAAAGGAGGTTGGTTTCAGCTGCAGAAGTCTTAGCTGTCGCTTGCAGGTCTAATAGCAAATATACTTTGTGTGCAAGTGTGAGAATTGCCTTTAGAGGGCTTGATTTTGCAACATACTGTATTTGGCTGTAAAAAAAAAAAAGCCACTACGCAGTTCTCAGCACATGGTCAAACCCAAGTTTGTAAGCAGTCAAGGACAGTCATCTAGCAGTATCAACGACACAAAGTGAAAACTTCCTTCTAGAGCCAATCAATGAAATAATTACGAATAAAATTCCAGTATTTTCTTATCTTTGAATTCTGATGCCTTGCTTACAACTTTTGCAAGAACAAAGGCTTCAGTATGGACACACAGTAATTTCTTTAGTTACAAGCCCATTTTGCAATAGGTTTTGCCTTTTAACTTTAGACTCATAAGGCAGTCTTATTTTGGCCATAGGTAACAAAAGGCTTCCTGCTTCATATGCACAGACCATCAGTCTCAAATGGCAATCCTTATTTGCACAGGATTTTTATTAAATTAGGTATGTAGTTCTGGTTGCCCACTATATGTAGTTATTGATTCCTTTTTCTTACATAGTTATTCCAGCTCTGCCTCCTACTCATTGTCTTTACTGTTGTGTATTATTTAACTCAGGTATGTCCTCTTCCAATCAGAAGTTATTCTTTTCTAGTCATTCTTCAGCATGTTCTGAAGTAACAACAAACCTATTTTATGCCAAAGATGGTACTACTTCTGTCTTCTCTACTAAATATCAACTGTTGGTCTTTTTAAGCAATAAAACTGCTCTTGCACTGATGTCAAAGAAAAGCAGGAAGGTGGATTTCACCACCTCCCACTATTTCTCTACTGCTAAAGAAATATAGCATTTCCTGTCAGAGTGCAGGTCTGACAGCACGTTGATACACACAGACATTTTTCTCAGGTTTTTTTGGAGTCCATGGGCTAGCATAGCATTTCATATTGAGGAAACCAGAAATGTTAGACTCTAACAGAATAACATCCAGCAAGGACATTTTTAAGAGTTATTATATTTCAAAATCCATATGGCAGACCTTATTCTGAGCTTGCAAAGCTCAGCAACTTGGGGGCTTTTTATGGAGACAAAAAGAAAATGAAACTATGGCTACTTAGACTGTACATGAAATTCAATAAAATTATACTTCTTTCTGACAACATTTGGCTTTCAAGCTGAAGCTGCCATTATTTTTTAATTTAAAAAGTGCAAGAATTTAAATTCAAAACTGCAAACTAAAAATCAACTGTCTTACCAATGCATCTTGAATCTCATTTTCTGAGAAGCCACAGAAGGATTCATCATCAGAGGCTTCGTGAAAAATTTTTGCCAGTTCTTCTCTAATATCCGACCTAAACTTGCGTTTCTATGAAGAATAAAATATCCTTTAACTGAAGTCATACAGAAAATTATTCACATTTGCAAGAGTAGTATAAGCAAATAGCTTTTTTAATAAAGAAAAAAAGTACTTAAGGCATTTAACAAGGGGTTTCTGAACTGCAGTTGCAAATTATCAGACATGTTAGGTTAGGTGACATTTCAAAGGCTAGAATAAATAGCTAATCTGTTTCCAGCAATTACCACCTAGCAGTACAAGTGAAGAATGAAATTAATTACAGCATATAGCATAGATTTATAACTACTATACAAAAATATAAGCAGAGCAAGCCATTTTAAACATGCACAAAACTTTTACTAGCTTTACATTTCTGCAGGTTTTACTAGCACTGCACATTCAGTTTTATCCATTCTTGTCCTGTACTTACTGTGTTTGCAAAATTATCAGAACCAAAACTGTCACAACTGTCATCAGAGGATGAAGATGTTTCCATGGGAATCAGTTTCGTATTTCGGAATGCTGTGAAGCGTTTCCTTCCTGAACAACCTCGGCGCTGCAAAAGGACAATGCCAACACCGTTAACGCAAGAGACCTACTATAGCATACTAGCTTTTAAATACATCCTTAAATTGAGGCTTAAGAGGTTTGAACATTTTAGGATGTTTAACATTCTTGAATAGAAAGTCAACAGAATTATCATTAGCTTTGAAATAATTCCTAAAGTTAGAAAACGGAATGGTTTCTACTCTTTCTGATCATTGTTACCGAAGAATTACGTTCAGTATTCACAAATACTTACTTTATGCAAACAGCCAAGTGGAAACATACACAAAAGTCATATCCTTCCCCACTCATTACAGACAACGATGGAAAAAAAGTACCAGCACACAAATAGCACACAGAAAACTGTTTTGACTTATCTAATACTTTTAGTTTGAGACAAACACTAAATACACCGCAGTTGTTAAGGGACTAAGGATCACCTCCACAGAAAATACGCACTTTGAAACAACTGTTCCAGACGAAGCAGGTTGCTGTTTTGTTAATTTTATTACCAAGCTGAAATATCTTTTTTTTGAGGGATTTCAGGCTTTCATTTCCTAGGGAATGTTTTTATTGGCAACGACCCGTTTTACCTCCCCAGAGCAGTAGCGACCCGCAGGCCAAGCCACCTGCACTCACATTATTACATGATGCCCAAGTCGAGCACTCTAACCAGTTCACAGGCCCAGCCGACCCACAGGCCCAAGTATTTCATAAATACGAGTGAAACAGTAACCAGCCAGCGCAGATTCAGGACTCCTGTCCTCTCCCCGGCACCGCCCAGCACGCTGCTCTTCGCCGGAGCGGCGCGGCAGCGCCCCGGGGCCTGCCCACGCTTCGCACTTTCGCTGATGCTGACAGGAACAGAAAAACTTCCCGGCTCGGCCCGCAGCGGGGCCCAGACACAACACGGGCCGCTTCTGGCGTGCCCTGCGGCGGCTGAGGGAGCGTCCAGCCGGGGCACCCAGCGCTGTGAAGCCCCGGCCGGGGAACGCGGGGCCGCCATGGGCAAGCAAACACACCCTGCTGGCCCGGGCGCCGGCGGCTCCCCCAGCCTCCCGCTCCGGCGGTGCCGCTCAACCCGCACCCCCCCCGCCCCCGCCGCAGGG
>VWYH01007085.1:340804-354387 GCA_013399365.1 Pampusana beccarii
CACGGCCCAACGGCCACTGTCGCGCCCAACGGCCGCCCTCGCGCCCCAGTCGCGGCGGGGGCAGCAGCGAGGCGGGAGGCAGGAGGCGGTGGCGCTGGGAGGATGGCGCCGCGCCGGCTGCAGCCCCCGCCACAGCCGCCTGCCCACCCCGACCACAGCTCCGAAGCGCGGCCGCTATCCCAGTCAGGCGGGGGGAGCCCCAGCACCGCGGCGGGGCAAGAGCCGGGGGCTACCGGTCCGCGTAATGGTGCGGCCCCCACGTCGCCCCATCTGGAGTACCCGGCGAACCCGAACCCAAAAGCTCGCTCTGCCCGGCCCACCAGCCTTCCCACAGCCCGGCTTGCCCCGGCCCTGAGGCCCCGCGGCGGGCAGCGCTCACCTGCGGGCGCGACGGAGCCATGCTGGCGGCAGCGGGGCGAGCACCTGGGAACTGAAGGTTCGCGCCAAAGCGGCCGAGACCGCGGGGGGCGGGGCCCGGCGGCGCCTTTCCCGCGTTGGCGCCCGAGTCCTGGCAGATGCAGCTGACACCCGCTCAGGATCGAGCACTCAGCGTGCCCGTCCTGCGCCCCCCCGCCCCCCCTGCTGAGCAGCTTGTCACCTCTCCCGGGGACCCCCCGGAGGAGCAAGTGCGGAGGCCCTGTCTATTTTTTTTCTACTCGCGGTGGGGAGTTTGTGGAGCTGCAAGGGCCTGTCCCTGTGGCGCGAAAACCTCCCGGTCGGAGCGCCGCGGGACTCGCGTGCCAGAGGGGAGGGGCGCGCGCAGGGGCCAGGGCCGCCCAGTGCCGAACTGTCCCGGGGGGTGAGGGGCCGGAGACCCCAGGCCGGGGGGCTCACGCAGTCTCCAACTGTTTGGGGTTTTTTTTTTGATATTTCAAACCTGGATTTGTTTCTAGCGCTCTGAAATAAAACCCGCAAACTTGCCAGTTTGCAGGGGCAGAGGGGGTTTCTCCACGAAGGATGGGCAGGGGCTTGTGTCCCGGCTGCCCCCAGGGCAGGGGCACCCCCCGCGTACCCCCTGGGCAACCTGTGTGCACTCCCTGGGCACCCCGCGCCCCTGAGGCTCCGAGGAGCGAAAGGCTGCAGCAGCCCTGTGTTCGCCCGCCTTGCCGCGTGGGATGGGAAAAGTACTCTTTATTAACAAACACCCAGCAACAGGCAGGTGTTCCTGCACTGCCGCGGTGAACGAGGCGTTTGCCAGCGCAGTGTGAGCAGGGTTCGGCGCTGGGGGGGAGATGGTGGGTGACGCCTGCTGCCTCTGCTCCCTCGGGAGTGCAGCCGTGCAACAGGATTTCACAAAGAAGTCCGCTGCGTTGCTCTTTGCAAACAGCGTTACTTGAAGGCAGGCCAGAAGAAATAGATCATCAGTCACTGTAAACCGTTTTATGTAACATTTGTAATATTACATTAAATCAAATACAGCCGTTAAATACAGCAAAATAACTGCCGCATGACCAGTATTTGGCAGCAATAGTAACAAGAGAAGCCCTGAAGAAGCTGTACGGGATTTGAGGCCCCGATGCTTGCTATAATCCTCCATTTATCCTGCGGTTTGAGCAGGACTCAATACCAGTGCAACTGTAGCTGCTCAGCATTTCCAGGTGCCTTCCCGACAGCAGGTGACCTGTTGCAATGGGCGCGAGGGAAGGCGGCCCCGCACACCTGCAGCCCACACACAAACCTGCGCCCGTGTAACACAAACCACAAATCATCTCTAAGCTAAAGCCTGTAAGTACGCCACAGCACAATGGTGTGCAAGAGCCCTCGTGGAGGTTTTCTATTTTCTGAGGGCATTATTCTTCCTGTGCATGCTGCAGTCTGCCATGTAAAAGAATCTCCATTTTAGATAAGCCCGTAATTACATACTTACCTGCACCGCTGGCGTCTCAGCGCATGCACAAAAGCAGATGAACTAAACCCAATTCTCCCGAGGCCAGACCACACTAATTTCCTCTAAATCCGCATTAGAGAAGGATTGCCACCCAGATGGTTTCCAACCAAGACAGCTCTGTTGGGAAGAAGGGATGTTTCTTCTATTTTGATGTAGTTTTACTTCTTTCAGAAATAAAATCTACAAATACTAGTTTACTTGCACAGAAGAGATACAGTTTCTCAGCAGTAGCAGCCCTTAACATCTTGAATCATGATTATCAGGATTTTAGTAGAAAAGTAGCCAACTTTTCACAGCTTTTAAGAGCGTCATATTAAATGTTATGGAGCACTGATGGGGCTAGCTGAATCCATACTTCAAACTGCAGTTAATTTTCCATTTAATGCTCAATGGAAACATCATTCTTCAAACAACATAGGTTGTCAATTGGCTTTAAAATTAATAGGCTGGAGCTTTGTGGGAAAACCAGATAGGACATTTTGTGAACTGTATTATCAGCTTTTTTTTTTTGTTTAATATGTGAAAAATAATTAATTTATTGAAAATTGTGTATGCCAGCTCACATATTTTACAGAGGACAAGAAAGAAGAGGGCAGGAGGGGGAGAAGATAAATTGGAAGTACGTGAAGGGCAGGGGCTTCTCTTCCTATGGTGCAGTGCAGGGTACCAGAAGATGAAAGAAGATGAAGGTCTGTAACTCAGGAGATGGCTGTTGTGACCTGTACCCATCGTTTCCCCTGGTTTCATCTTCATGCCCTTTGGGCCCCTGTTCTACCCTGCAGAGCCCAGGCGCCCTTGGTGGGCGGGCAGAACAAACTTACCAACTGGCTTTACCGTGACAGAAAAAGTTTCTTAATGTCTGTGAAGACACAGCACCACTGTCCTACATCCAGCTATTTGCGATAGCTGAGGACATGCAAAGCTGAACCCAGGAGAGCATGGCATTTTAAGCCACATTTAACTCAAATTAGGCTAATGTGAATGGAAGAAAACATCCCTGCCCATTTGGTCCCTCAGTCCAGGCCCTGCATGGCCTGTCCAGTGGTACCAACCTCTGCATCTCCCCTGCTGCCCTGCCATGGGGTGAGCTCACCCCTCGGGGCTCACGTGTCAGCAAAGATAATCTGGGGTATTTTATCAGATGTTTCCAATAAAATAGTCTCTTAAATTCCCATCTTTCCTTGAAATCAGTTGTCAGTATGTGGTAGTGGCCCTTGCAAGACCTGCTAAGGGAATGATCTTAAATTACAGAGGGATATGCAGTAGACTGAGTGTGCAACACTTTCTGCATCCATCTAGGGGAGTCAAAGTTGTTTACATATTATAAGCTTCAAGCAGTAGCAACAACGTGGACCTCCAACAATAACTCAGTTGTCAGAAACAGTAAATGTGACCTTTGTTCCTCCAGGATGAAGGACGAGCGCTGTCCTGCACGTCACCCTGCAGATTTTGGCTGTCAGCATTGCAATGCAGCTTTTCGTTCTGGAAGCAGGATGCCTGCTGCCCCATCCCTGGCTGTCCTACACAATTCCTGTCTTAGCTACAGACAACACACTTCATGCTCTACTTTCCTCCCCTCACCTTTTATTTTCTTTTTAATTGGGGCAATATTTTTCTACCTGTCTAAAATAGCATGTGCATACATTAGCTAATGTGTGTGTGATGCTAGTAATTATTGTGATGGGACTTGCACAGTGATATGGATTTATAGTCACAAGTATTTCAGTGGAAAGTGAGAGTTTGGATTCTCATGACTGCAGAGTACCTGTAACACAATGCAATAACACATATCTTAGCTCCATAGAAAAGAATAAGATTGCAGACACTAATGACAGTAACTAGAAATTTCTGTAAGAGCTGTCCAATCACTTCTTCGTCTGTGCAAATTATAGTGTGTTATTTAAACAGTTTGTGCAATAAAATGAAGCTAAAACCATTTTGCATTAAAATAATCAGACATTGATTTATGATGTAAATTGTAAATCAGTAACCTATAACACACACTAATTGTTTTTCTCTCTCAAAAGGAAAAAGATCTGTAAAAGATCTGATCAAGCATATGTATTTGTTCACATGTCACCCTCCAGTGGCTAACACTACTATACAGGACATAATAAGGTCTATAATCAAGTAACTTTGATTGCAACCCAGAAAAGACACTTATACAGAAGCAGGAGGATTGCCACTTTTGGAGATTTAATTATAGTTAAACCTCTACATGTTTGCTAGACATTAATTTTTATGAAGTACTTTTTTACTGTAAATACTTTGACGTTGTGCTCTAATAGGTAGAACCAGAATCTGTAAAATAAATGTAAATTTCAATATTTAGTATGTGTAATCAGTTTATAGCCAAGACGAACTGTGCCAGCTCTACGAAATATCTCCACAACGCAATTAGTGTATTTTTCCTTTTTTCCCTCTCCAAGGAAAAATGTACTTTCCCCTTTCAGTTAAACAGGTTTGTATCTCCTTGTGCTTTGCGGTAAGTTCCTTATTAGTAAAGACTGCATGAAAATGCATCCTGCATGTTGAACTGAAGGTGATCCTATTTAATAACATGTTTCTTTGGCACAAACTGGTGAGACCATAAGAATGGAAAGAATAACAGAATCAAAACCAGAGGAATAAACGCAGCCCAGGGATAGAAAAAGTGCAGTTGATAAATGCCTCTAGGAACCTACATTCATCAGCACACTAAGAGAACGGCTGAAATGTGGTCAGCTAGGATAGAAATCTTAATGATTATTCCAAGTATATGTTGTAGCAGATCATTTGGAGCCCAGAGCATTGTGATGTACATTATAAGATTGTAATTATAATGCTCATTTGAGTATCCTGTAGCTGTTCCACCCAATGCATAGCAAAAAATGTTGATTAAAAGTAGCTGTTGTTGATATGCAATAGCCACTTTTAAAAGCTCAAGATCCCAGCCCTTTCACTTTTGGGCTTTGATTTACATTTCCCTTTGAAAACACAAAATAGATTAAGTCACGTCATAAAGAAATTGCTTACAAAATGGTCTGCAAATGCATAGCTGTGGGAAACAGGAGGCTATCAGAAAATAACAAAAAATGCTTACTGCAGTCTGTTTTTCTGCCCTTTTATGTAAGCTTTGCCACTGCCTCTTTGTGAATGTTGATTTGCATCGCCTCCACCAGCCTTCAGCGAGATGTGGTTGCTGGGAGAGGGTGGGAGTGGGGTGACAGGCGGTGGTTTAACCTTCTCCCCAGGGATGTCTCTCCTGGAAGCTCCCTCAGAGGGAGAAAGGGGGGAGACAGGTAGAAACCCCCCCCGGGGCTTGCTACTGCCTGCCAGGGTGTCCCAGCTTCAGGCCCTTGTGTTTTTTCACAGCATGAGGGAAATGCCCTCACCTTTCTTGCTAAAGCAGGAAAACAGATGTGTATGTTGAGCCCCAGATACATTAAGCCACTTCGTTCCACATAGCACGGTGTTTCTGTCTGTAGTCCCTCAGCACCTGCAAAACTGCCTCTCGAAGTTTCTAGAAGGCACTGACCCTTGGGGCAGGCAGGCGGCTGTGGGGAGCGCAGGTGGGATGTGGCTGGGGGGAGCAGTGGGATGCGGCTGTGGGGAGCAGTGGGATGCAGCTGGGGGGAGCGGTGGAATGCGGCTGGGGGGAGCGGTGGGATGCAGCTTTGGGGAGCAGTGGGATGCAGCTGCGGGGAGCGGTGGGATGCAGCTTTGGGGAGCAGTGGGATGCAGCTTTGGGGAGCAGTGGGATGCGGCTGAGGGCAGCGCAGGTGGTGTTGGGGTGGGAGGTGCAGAGAGGCCCCACACTTCACCCCCAGCTCTCAGCCGCCTGGGCTGCCGCTGCCTCCCAGCACTGTTCCTCTGTCCTCTGAGATGTTCATCTCGAATGCCCTGTATTTACACATACTCAAACATTATCTTGGCAGACCCTTATTAGTCTTATTGCTGTAATAGACTTCTCCTCCATAACCTCTAACTTTTTGCAACAAACTGGCTTGAACTGCTAAGCTTTGGCAGTTCATTAGATAAGAAAATTATGTAAAAATGCTTCTATGGTGGACACATACACAGAAAATAATTCTGTCAGATCTAATTTTCAGAGGTAGCACAGCTATTTGGTTCCATTTTAGTGACATGAGATGTCAGGAGGTCTCTAGGTTTGGGGTTTTTCCACAATTACAAAAGCAACTGCCCATCTTTCCCAGCCTAAAGTAATAGCAATAATAATAATAATTGGGTCAAAGTGCATTCTCTAGCACAATCAAAAGTATCAAGTGCTTATCTTTGATGCATGGTCCAGTATTCTTGGCAGCAAGTTTATAGAAAGTCTTAAAATACTTGGGGTTTGACCCTCCGCAGCATCAGCTGAGCTGGAGGACAGTGGTGAGGGGTGCCCTGGCTGGGGGCTTGTGCTCTGAGTAAGGAGGGAGAGGGGATGCAGAGGGTTTGGCCAACTTCTGCTCCTTAAATCAGCTCAGCAAGTTGCCAGATCATGGCCAGCATATGAGGTTTTGGTGTGTACCCAGAGAGGGTGGTGTTGTCAGACATTGCCAATTGGTAGAAAGTGATCAGCGGGAGCAGGTTAGAAAGAACAAAACTGCAGTAGCAAATAATTTATATGAAAAGTAAACAAACATTCAAAACCAGCTATCCCTGTTTCACACCAATGCCAGCAAGAAAGCAGGTTCTCGTGGGGCATTAGCTCAGCATGGCAGCACTGGGGGCAGGCATGAATGGGCACCTTGATCTCCCAGCTGAACAAGAACTAGGTTTGCTTTCTCTGGCATCCCATGGAAATAATCAACCAGCAGCAATGACACATGTGAACCCCAGCCCTGAAAACCACTATTGCTGGCATGGGTGTAGGTGGGGAGGCAGAGGGGCCACTGGCATCCCCCCTGCTGCAGGCCGGTCTCAGCAGCATCAGCACAGGATGACCAGCTCCCATGGTCATCCCATTCCATCCCATTCCATCCCATCCCATTACATCCTATCCCAGCTGGTCAGTACGAGCGGATCCCCCCAAGCACAGAGGTGCAGCACACTGTGCCCGTGTTCCCCAGAGAAATGGGGCTGAATGGCCACTCCATCTCCCCTCTCTGACCATTACTTCTGTTTAGATTCCCGATGAGTGCAGCACAGGCATAGCATTTCATTCTGTGCTTTGAAGATCAACACAAGGCCAAACCAACAACTAGAAATGTTGCAAGAGAGAGAGATTACAGTACTGCCCAAACCAAACACTGAGCTGGGTGAAATTCCTGCCCAGGCCATAAAAAGCAACCTCTGCAGCTCTGCTGCCCTGGAATGTATTGATGGTCTTCTCTTTTCATAAGGGGTTGGTGTGAGGAACAGCTGGGGGTTGTTTATGATTTTGGGGCTCCTTGGATTGTTCAGTGTGCTGTCACCCCTGGGACAATCATCCTGTGAATTTGCAAAGGCTCTGTGGGAGAAGGAAAGGCTTGTGTGAGGTGTTGAGCTGGGAGACAGGTTATCCTGCTGTTTCATCCTCTCCCCACCCAGGCAGATGAGGAGCTACAAAAGCCCCTGAGCAGCTCTAACCCTTTCAGAAATGCCTTTGGCTCTGTCAAGCAAGCTGCACGTGGGCAGCCCCTCCAGCTCTGGCTGCATGTGAACAAAAGCAGTCTGTTTACTGGACTGTTATTTTTTTTTAAAGACATCCTGAAGTATATGGGAAAGACAACAACGACACAAAAGCTTAAAAAATTACATGCCACATGTTGTTGGCAGAAAAAGAAAGAAGTCTTAGCATCATTTTTGCTCGTGCCCTGAAGACATCCGCTGGGGAGGAAGGCCTGTAAGGTTCCAGAAAACCAAGGGCGGTAATGCTGAGGTTAACCTGCTCTTCCTCTCAGAGCCGAGCTCAGCTTCCTCCCTGCCTGCCCGCCAGCAGGGTTAAGAGCTAAGCAGCTAACTGCTGGAGAGATGCTGCTGTTCACCCTGAAACCTTTCTGCTGATGCCTGGCATCCAGAGGGAGCCAGGCAACTCTTGTGATTCCCACAAGATCCAGAGTAAAATATTGCCAAATGAACAAACAGATTCTGTGTAAGCTCTTGACAGAGTCTCACACTTTAATTCAGAAAAAAAAAAAAAAAAAAAAGAAAAAAAGGAAAAGAAAATAAAATTTGTATCTGATTTAGTAAACATTCTACCCATTGAATGCAAATATTCACTTACTTTGCACATTTAGTTCTGAGTTTGCCTTCACGAATTCCCCACTATCTTTCATCATCCATTCTAGCAGCCATCCCGGAACAGGCTTCTTATAATTCACAGCATCTTAAACTGTGGAAAAGGAAAATGCAGGTACCTGTTGGGGATTAAGAAAACAGCAACGATAGTGCATGGAGATACGAAGACCAAGAGAAGGGAGAGCTGGGGAAACAGGGGGCGGCTCTGCAGCAGTGATCTTTGTGCCACTTGCAGAGTCAGACATGGAGGGAGGGTGTAGCACTGCCCAGGAGATGCGTATGGACAGCGGGGCAGTGTGTCCAGCTCCTAGTGTGCAAATCTAGCACTGGTACTTAAATATGACTGGCTTTAACAGGCTTGTAAGAAAACCCTAAGAAAACGCAGCATGGCTCCTTTCCAAAGAGCAGACATTTGCTGAGGTGTAGTAGCCCAAGACGGTCTGATTTTCCAAATGACTGTGCACAGTCTTCTAGCCAGTGGTGTCTGTGTCTTGGTAAAACATGGAAATAAACTGGTCAGCTTCATAGAGTATTGGGGGATGAAAATATAAGCACATTTAGACTTACAATGAATTATTACCAAGACAGGGAGTAGCCACTTTTAGAGTGATAAAATGAGATGGAATACTAGATCTTACTGAAACTTTTTTTTTACAAGTTCACTCACTGTAGCTTTAACCAGCAACACTGATGCAGCAAGAGGATTTCTAATCAGTCACTATTGCATGATTGTTTAATAAGTGTGATCAATACCATCCGCTCTTCCTTTAAATACTAATGAACACTTTAATACAACAGATGTGGACAGACAGTACATTGCAGATTAAAATTAGGCACAGCATTAAATTGCTCACAAACAGCAGAGGAATCCTGCTGGACATCTTGACAATCAACCACAGGCAGCTGATAAATCTTGAATTGCCACCACCAGCCTACAGTATCTGCTGGGCAGGGATTTGTTTTCTATTTGGTACAACTACACTGCCATCCCCGTCACCCTGGAAGAGAAAAGTACCCTTCCACACTCTGGCGATTTCTTCCTAGGATTTGTGCAGGCCCAACCATAGAACAAGATCTCGCTTCCTGAGATGCATATCCAAATTTTTATAACACAAGCACATTTCTAGCAAGTTCTCTCAGGTGCAGTTACTATCACCTGGTATTCTCCAGACCATTTTGGTCACAGCAAGAAATGTCAGGGAAGGATCCCTGGCCTAGGCAAAATGCCAATCTCCCGCGAAGCTGTGACAGAGAAACATCCAGTGGTGGATTTTCCACGTCCCCCAAATTAGTTGTCAGGTTCTGTAAACTGGGGCCAGCTTGAAGCCACAAGAAAGCAGCAAGCTTTGTTATCACAGCTTCATGTGCAGCCCCATTCCCTCCCAGGTAAAGCTTCTTACTATTTTTTCTGTTCTTAACTTTTGTCAGAGGAAAATGTGCTTAAATGACAGAGATCCATTTCCTGACACCTAGTATCAGCTGTGTCCTGCTCCATCGGTTTTGGCAGACCCAGCCGTGAATCCATGAAATGCGAGTTCCAGTTCACTCTGGTAGGCATTGGGAAACCCACCACAGAGCTCAGCCCTCATGGGGGCTGGTGGGAATCACAGGAAGGAGAGCTGCATGTACCCCCAGGAGTGGCCTTTGTGCGGAGCAGGGAACCTACATGTGCTTTTGAACATCAAGTGACAGGGCTATGGTGATGGGGGTCATCGAGGGGGTGATGTGGCAGCAGCTCCTCCAGCATCGCTCACAACTGCGTGTCAGCAAGTGTTGCTTGGCATGGTTGGTATATAGCACCTTGTTCAACAGCATCTCTAATTTCCAGTTTCTTGGCTTTCAGTGGGTACCATGCGTTGCTTTGGGTTCAACTTTTATCTGTTTATTCCCTTTCTTTTCCCCTCTTGCATCTTGGGAAACCCTAACTTTTTTTTTTTTTCCTTTCCCTTTTTAATTGTGTGAAATCAACTTGGAGTGAAAAGGCCAAGAAGAAACTTTCTGATGACAAGTGAGTCTACAACTGTGTCTTTGTTCTCGGTGGAGCTAAAGACAACATTAATCGGAAACTTTGCTGACCTTGTCTTTAATACCTGAAGACCGAAAGACAAAAGCAACACAGTCCAGCCACATTTTTAAAAAATCAATTAAAAAATGCCTGCTGCCTGGGGATAAACATTATCATAGACCTCAGTGGGGTTAGATGTAACTATGATAAAGGCAATGTCTTTTTCTCCCTCTGTTTTTTTTTCTTCCAAAATAATAAAAGCCTAGTTTTTGTTTCTCCTGACAACTGTGTGTGTGACAGAGTGTACTCAGTGGTGTCAGGCAGCTGGTGTTGGGGCTTTCAGTAAAGAGCAAGGTGAGAAATTCCTGAGAGGGGATGGAAGCTGCAAGTGGAGAAGTGCAGCTACTGGAGTGGACCTGAAGAAGAATCTCCCTGTATTCCTATTTTTTCGGACTACACTGGTCTGATAAAAATACCACCTCTTCCTATAGCCCTGGCAGAATCAGACTGGACAAGGGGTGAGGAGACACCGCTCATTGCTGGGTTCAGCGTCTGGAGACACAAGTGAGGCGAGTGGGGATGCAGCAGCGCAACTTCTCCCCTAAGGATGAAACGAAGAGCCTTTCGTTACGGCACCCGGCTGTGCCTTACTGATTTTATTATTGAAATATTACGCAAATCAGTGGATATCCAGTCAGCTGAGAACACGAGCAGCCAAACGGAGGGGAAGAAACCAAAGGAAATCCCTCAGTCCTGACTGTGACAGGAGGGAAGGCGGGCAGCTCTCCCTTTCCGCCGGCTGTGCCAGCCAGCGAGGGACGTGGTGTCCCGCTGTCGGTGCAGTGAGTTAAATAGGAGCAGGTTGAACATTCAGTTAAATAAAGGGGCAAATTCCTCTCAGAACGTCCTCCGGCCTCGCCAGCTCCCCCTGGGCCTCTCCTTCCCCTGCTTGCCGGCGGTCTGCCTGTAGGGCTTCTTCGCATGCTGCACCTTCACCCACCCGCCCTCGCTGGCTCTGCTCTCCCCCTCGCCCCTCCGGGGCTCGCTCTCGCCCTGCGGGGGCATGCCCGGGATGGCCTTGGGCCGGGAGGAGCTGCGGGGGTACCTGTGGTGCTGGGGGGCCGATGGCGAGGAAGTCCTGCCGGCTCTTCCCGAGTGCTGGGGGGGCACTGGGGAGCTGGTCCCGCTGCGCCGCCCGTCCGAGGAGCTGCGGGAGTGAGTGCTGTGCGAGGCGTTCCTGCCTTTGCCGGCAGACCTGTCCCTCTCCGAAGGGGTGTCAGAGGCTGTGCTGGAGGTGCTGCTGCCTTTTGAGTTCAGCTGCAAATTCGAGAGGTTTCTCATTAAACTGTGTGAAAAAGCAGAGGAGTTCCTGGAGTGGTTGATGGATGTGAAGTGGTAACTGACAGGACCGCGCGTCCTCCTGACGGCAGCAGCGTAGGAGTCCTGGCTGCGGAGGTAGGGCAGGTAGTGGGTCACGGTGGTCGGGCTGTGGGGGTGGCCGTGCTGGAGAGAAATGGCTTTCGCTATTTGGTGCATCCGCAGCGTCTGCATCCACTGGCTGTCGATGCCTGGCAGGGAAAAGAAAGAGTCATTTTCCTGTGAATTGATGGAAAACTGCTCTCTAGTTTACCAAAGGTGCAAGGCTAGGGTTTCTCTCTGAAGAACTTCAACATATCTGAAACCACCCTTCCTCTCCCAGCCTTGTGGCAAATAGTCTTTGAGTAGGTTTGAGTATGTTCGACATTATGATTGAACATAATGTTGGACTTTTAAAATAGCAAGTGATGCAAATATTACTGATGCCAGTGCAAATTACGGAGCTTAGTCTAGAAGACACTTACTGAACTGTCCATTTGGCTGCTCAGGTGGGTTCCCACTCCCAAGTTCCTCACAGTGTTTTTAACTCAACTTGGTTTTAATTATGTCCTGTGATGCTCTTGGCAGCCTCAGCTAATTTCTCCACAGCCTTTGTTGTAAAAGAGCCTGGAGACCTCCAGGACAGATGTGGAGCCAGCACCCCAAGGCACAGGCACCGCTGTGACACCCCACACCCTGTGTCCCCCCAGCCAGCACGGTCACGCTGTTCACAGCCGAGCACAGAGACAGGGGTGGTGCAGACCCCAGTGCAAATCCCCGCTGCAACAGCCAACCTCACCTCCTCTTGCTCCATTTTCTGTTCTAACACCACAGCAACCAGAGCCACTTCAGTTGTTATTATTACTACAAATTCAAAAGTCAGTCCACTTCGCACACTCCAGATACTGAGTCTAAGCCCCAGCTACACCCCTCTGTCTGGCTTCATTCAGAAAATCCAACTCTGTAGGTAGAAAAGCTAGTGAGGCAGAAGCCTTCAGCCAGGATAGCTCTAACACTGCTTAACTGTGAGCAACTCAGGGTATTACAGTTCCCTCACACCTACTGTCACAGCCCCAAGGTCGTAACAAAAGTTGTAGCTCCCAGAGATCAGACTGAAGTGCTTTTGAAAGTCGGTCCTGTAGTTTGCATGAAAGCCTGTAGCAAATACAATAGTTGTAGATTTTCTATTTGAACTGCAAGGGCTGCCTGGTTTGCTACCTTATGGGTAGAGCAGAGACCAGGAATTTCTCTTATCCGAGGCCACAGCTCTGGCCGAAACCCCACAGTGAGCAGCTTAAATAAGCTGATCAAGAGATTTGAATGATTTGTCCTTAAAGACTGCTAATATAATTCCAACAGGAAAGCATAACCCCGTCAGATTGCAGCAGGATAAAGGTGACCAAAATGTTATTATCTTCAGTAGAGGACCCCAGCTCCTCTCTCACCTTTTGCTGGTTTTCCACAGAAAGAGTCCCTATGTCATGGGCCCTCTGCCTGTTGCTGCAACACTGGATCTGCCATGGGGAGTTTTGTGGGAGCTGGGTAGCAGCTCTGTTCTCTTTAGGATTGCTTCTGTTAAGATGTAATGGATGGTCTCTTCCATTCCTCCTTTCCCCAGACTTTGCTTGAATCCCAAGAGATTTAAATCACTTCAACCTAATGTCAAATTTGTCAAAAGGAAACTGTCTTTCCTGTCAAGGTGTGTGACACTGCCACAACAGGTAGCTCTGGCTGCACTGAGATGAACCTTCTCTCATGGAAAGATAGATGGGAATTGCCTTCTCTGCTTAACCTCCTTGAAAGTCATGGTCTTTGGAAGAAACATGCATACTGAAATGTACTTTCTACACACCATCTCCTCCACAGGGACCACAACAGCTGATGCTGCAAGATGTGCTCTGTTGTTGGAACAGAATCATGGTATTGATTTTTCCCTGTTACACAGAATCACAGAATGTTAGGGATTGGAAGGGACCTTGAAAGATCATCTAGTCCAATCCCCCCACCGGAGCAGGAACACCCAGATGAGGTTACACAGAAGTGTGTCCAGGCGGGTTTTGAATGTCTCCAGAGAAGGAGACTCCACAACCTCCCTGGGCAGCCTGTTCTAGTGTTCTGTCACCCTCACCC
>VWYH01007085.1:355165-440972 GCA_013399365.1 Pampusana beccarii
GGGTCCTCCTTCTTGCCCTTTTTGAAGGCTGGAGTGACATTTTCTTTCCTCCAGTCCTCAGGCACCTCTCCCGTTTCCCAAGACTTGGCAAAGATGATGGAGAGTGGTCCAGCAATGACTTCCGCCAGCTCCCTCAGCACCCGCGGGTGCATCCCATCTGGACCCATGGATTTATGGATGTCCAGATTGCTTAATTGGTCCCTAACCCAGTCCTCATCAACCAAGACAACCCCTCTGTTGTCCTGCCTTCCTCTGGGGCCTCAGGGGTACAGGGCTCCTCAGGACAGCCTCTGGCAGTGTAGACAGAGACAAAGAAGGCATTCAGTAACTTCTCTGTATCTTCTGTCACCAGGGCACCCACCTCATTCATCAGTGGGCCTACATTGCCTCTAGTGTTAGTTTTATCTGCCATGTATTTGAAGAAGTTCTTTCCCTGAGCCCTCCCGCAAGGTTTAATTCTAAGGAGGCCTTAGCTTTCCCAGTTGTCTCCCTACATCCTCTGACAACAACCTTATGTTCTTCCTAAGTGCCCAGCCCCTCCTTCCATGATCTGTAAACTCTCCTCCTCCACTTGAGCTTTCCCAGCAGTTCCTTATTTAACCAAGCAGGTCTCCTGGCTCCCCTCCCTGACTTCCTACATGTCGGGATGCTCTGATCTTGAGCTTGGAAGAAGCAGTCTCTGAATGCTAACCAACTATCTTGGGCCCCTTTACCTCCAAGTACCCTTTCCCACGAGATTTCCCCTAGCAATTCTCCCCAGATGTTCTCCCCATATGTGCCTTGTCCATGTCAGCAGTAAAGTTCACTGACTTACTTGAGTCGGATCTGCTCCGTGAATTCCCCTCTGAGCTGGGGAGCGAGGTCTGTATCACAAGCTGTACTGTCTCAACCTCGTCCTGCGCCTTCACCTTGCTCCAGCAGATCGCTTGGATGTGCCTGGTGGCTTTGGGAGCTCTAACGTCACTCTGCTCAGGAAGGACACAACACACATGAGGACATAACGCATGTGAGGACATAACAACACACAACCCACTAAGCTCTCCTACGAGGGAACTTCCACGAGTGCCTGGGCGGCAGCAGCATTTTCAATATAGAGTCTGTTTTTCAAAACCACTGAGCCAGTTCTCAAGTATTTTTAGACTCTAGATAATTTTGGCTGGTATTTTGTGAATTTAAAAAAAACGTGGTAGTGAATAACTGTTTCAATTCATGTACCATGTGGAGGAAAGATCTGAAGGCCGCCCTCTACAAACACAAAAAATATGTTTTACTAGTTATATCAATGTGAACATCAAATGGGCAGTGCTTTCTGCTAGAAGAGGTAGGACTAAGCAGGTATTTTTGCAGAGGGACCCTCTGCAAAACTTTACTGGAATATCAAGTTCAATGTTCTATTGAGGGCCTATGACTCCCATGAGAAACTTCAGGCTGAAAGAAAACTGCTGTTCTTCACTTCTGAGACAGGCAGGCAAGGTCCAGGATTTCCCTGTTTCTCCATCACTGCTTGGATCCTTGCTCAGGACAGAGCTGGGTCTCAATGCCTCCTTGCGATGCATAGCATTGGTCTTTATAAAAACATTTTTGTAAGTAACTGCAAACTCTTTTTATAAAGGCTAATTTCTATCACATTAAATTGTTGTCTGGGTTTTATTTCGTCTTATTTTACTCTTGACTTCTCATTTTCTTTCTTTGCCTATTGCTTTTCTGCTCTCCTAATTAGCACTTCATTGAAAATGTAAAAAACAGTCTCTTCAAGTAATGCAAACAACACCAACCCTTACGCTTCAAGCAAAAGGAGATTTTGTCCTTGAGAAAAAGAGCTGTCCCAGGCAGCAGTCCGAGGACGTTGTCTCTGTAAACCTCATTCAGCTTTTGCTCTGGACTTTAGATTTTACAATTAATTACAGGCTGCTGAGACTTGATTATAGGATACAACAAAGCCAGAGGATGCTATTTCCACACCTCCCACGTAGGTTTTATCTTGGATAAACAATTTTTTAATTTGTTTCTTAGAGCTTACCTCATACGTAACAACACATTCTACAGACTGGTGTTCTTCTATCCCCACAATCCATTTCTCCATTACAAAAGGTGGCTGAAAGAAACATGATGGGAGTTTTATAAAGTGCTTTTCATCTCCTGACTTGTTTCTGAAACACCTAAAAGATATTTTCAACATTTGCCTTTTTTCATCTGTTTCTTATTGCTAAATTCAATACATTTCTTAAAATTTTATGAGACAAGGCAACATATTTTGGAATTATTTAATTGCTTGCTTACAAAAAGAAACTGAGAAGAGATTTCTATAAATAACAGTCAGGAGGTAAGACAACACTGAATGTTTTCATGGAGACATAAACCTCATTCATTTTTATGCCTGTACAGGTTTTTTTTCTGCTAGATTTACAAACGCCAGCAAGAACAAGTATCTAGAGATTCTCTGAGATATTCCCTGACAGGTATAAAAATGTTGAAGTATGTGAAAAGTTAATGTTGTTGTATCTAGTTATTAGTTCATTTAACTTCAAACCTTTTTTTAAGGAAAAAATTTAAATGTCTAAGATGAAAATTAAACAAAATGATTTTACAACAAAATAATAATAATAATAATTTAAAAAATCACAGATGTTGTTCCAGAAATCACTAACTATAAAAACATTATTATTGTGAATTAAATAGGAGAATCCTTTTTGACAAATACTCATATTTGCACCTTTTTCTTAAAATTCTGTTGAGAATCTGATTTTCAGTTTTTCCTTTAAAAAAACAACCAAAGGTTCACCCCAAATTTTGGCAAAAAAATTCACAGTTAAAATCATTCAGGAGTTCAGGGGTTTTTATCAGTGCACATTAGAGCAGCATTCTAATTGGTAATCCAGCTGTATATTTTTTCATTTAGAAATTTATTTTGTTAGCTATTATCAAGCGGAGCATATAAATAAAAGAAACAATGAAAATAACAGCAAACAGAAAGCCCTCTCCATTAACAAAGCTTCTGCTGCTTACGGTAAAAACAGTCTAAATGCTGGCTGGTAAATATTTACAGGGAGGTTCTGAAATAAGACAAAATGCCCAGTGACATTGAATTGCAGATGTTCAGTGCTGTACTGTCTGCTGACGGGTTTCAGTCATTGCAACCCATTGTTGCATGAGAGAGGGAGTTTTAGAACCATGTGAAACTTCTAAAACTATGTCAAAAGAAAAAAAAAAAGGAAAAAGAGAAAAAAACCCACAACAGACAAACCACATAAAGTTTCAAACTGGAACATTCAAATCACTTTCTTCTCTTGAACAGGAAAGTAATTTTTTGAACATTCTTTTCTTTAAAAGGTGTAATAAATTCAAAGGATATAATATAGAATTAAAACATGAAAATATAAATTAGTTCATTCTTTTATTTTTCTATTGTTAACATTATTGTCAGCTTAAAAGAGAACCAAAATACCTAACTCCTATTATGATACAAATCTGTTTAAAATGTGCATTTTATTTAAAAGCTGTCAAGAGATTGAGCTTCCACAAGCACAAAAGTCGACTGCTGTGGTATTTTAATGTCTTTGTTTGAGATCTGTGAATTTGTGAAAGCTTTAAGGCTGTAAATACCTTTGTCATCTTTAAAATCTCTACATCAGGTAGGTTAGTGTTGAATGTCACGTCTTTTATGTAGGTTATTGCAATTTCATCCCCGTCCATCTCCATGTACATTTTCCATTTACAGTCCTATGAATAATAAAAAAAGAATGCTGGATTGCCAGAATACAAATACCAAAAAAAAAAAAAANAAGTGAAACAAAATCAAAAGCCAAAACAACCCAAAACCTTACCCTCAATATACGAGGGAAAAAAATAACCCAACAAGAAAAATAAGGAACATACATGTATTTTAGGATATGCACATTTTCCAGTAAAAGCGTTGGCAATGGAAAACCCTCGGGTTCTCTTGTTCGCTCTGCTCTCAGCTCTCACTGAGAGGTGGTGGCCACATTGACAGGTCCGGATGTCTCCAGAGGTGTGGAACCCTGAAGGGCTGCAGGAGAACGGAGGGTTCCCCTGCCTGCACAGACGGACAAGGCAGCAGTGGGAGCCGTCACTCGGGGTCACAGCCAGTGCTGGCAGCCAGCCCCAAGGACATCTTCCCAGTGAAACCAGGAACAAGCGACCAGAGGGTCTGTGAAACACCATTAAGACAGTCCTCAAGTAATGGGCAAGAGATGAGCTCGTTATTATAGCTCAATTATTGCAGATACTGAGTGACCACTATTGCAGATACTGAGCATCCTCAACTTCTGCTCACCTCCAATTGCACTGTTAATTATAAGCAAGCTCGGCTTGGAAAATAATCACAGTGGGTCTAATAAACCAAAGCAATGAAAGGTAACTTTAAATAATCCCATGAGCTGAACAGGGGGCCAATGTGCGACCCTTAGCACAGGTGTGAGCCTGCAGAACCTGACGGCTCCGGCAGCATCCCGCAGGACATCCTGTGCGGCTGAGTGCTGGGACTGGGGCTCGTTCCTGTGGCCAGGGAGGCTCCCACTGGGGACCAGAGACTGACTGTCCATGGTGCAACCAGCCAATATCTGCTGGTGTGCTCGGCAGGTGCTTTGGGAATTACACACTGTCCAGTGCACTGAGTTCCTCCAAAAATCAGTCCCCTGAGGGACAGAGAGGCTGCAGTGAAGCAGAGTGTGTCTGTCTCCATGCAGAAGAGGGGATCTGTCCTTCACAGGACAGGAGCTCCTCCAGCCATGCTGGGGATTCAGGAGGGTCTGTGTCCCCCGCACACCGTGGGCCGGGCAAGCACGGTCTCAGCATTTGCAGGAGGCTGTCTTCTCAGTTCTGCTCAGAAAATGCAAAAACTTTCAATGGGGACACAGATGTCCACTGAGGGCCAAGGGCTTGCGTAAGCAGATATTTGCACACACAAACGTACAGCAGCCTAAAAAGTATCCGTCCGCACATGCGATTATCTGCTAGTGTTTGCACGTGCATCTCTCATAAATGTAATGTAGGAGCTCAGCCCTCAGAAGTCTCAAAGCTTCCAATCAGGCATTGAATTGGCAATTCCAAGATAAAAGAAAACCAGAGTATAATCATTTCCGAACCACAACAACAAATTATGCTTATGAAAGCATTTGGCCCTGTGTGTCCATCTGTCCCCATTGAAAGCTTCTGCGTTTATGAGCAGAGTGGACGTGTTGAGTTGATTTTCGCATCACTACTGGTGAGAGTTTGAGCGATGGGAACTGCGGTCCAGCGGTCAGGGCACCAGAGCAAGACTCAGAGGTGCCGAGTTCAGTTCCAGTTCTGCCACTGGCTTCCTGCACAACCTGGTAAGGTGCCGAAGTCGCCCTGTGCCTCTGTTTCCTAATCATGGACTGTATCTCTTTGCACTTCCTTTTCTGTCCTGCTTTTTGGGCTGTGAGCTAACCCAGGGTTACGCCTCTCTCCTCCTGGATAGGTACCACACGACACGCTGGCCACATTGTTGGCTGAGGACTGTATGTGGTATGTAACCGAAAAGCAATGGCAAAGTGCGTTGTCTTTGACTCCTCCTCACCTCTCAAACTGTGCCCCTCTCCCTGCCTGCAGCATCCTTGCTGCCAGACTTTTTTGCAGGACTTCCTAATTTCACGCTACCTGGATTCCCTATTGCAGATGGAACCCGAGGTTAGAGACAAGATGCTTGACGACAATTATAAGTTTTACAAAAACACGAGAGCCAAGGAAAGAGCAAAACATTGACACAAAACACGGTCCTCCAGTTAAATCAGCACATCTCCTGCTGTGAGACCAGTGCCAAGCACGGAGGGCCAGAGCCGCACCTTGTGCCAGGGCTCCTGCACCTTCACAACTCGGGATTTTGCGCCGTTCACTCACATCTCCCTACAGACCAGATCTGACAAACACGAGCTCGTTTTAATAAACAACACAAATCAAACGACCATCTCTGAAGAAAAGGCTGGCAAGCTGTGTCAATCCGCAGCCAGGCCGGCAGTGGGCAGCTGCCAGCACCAGCCCCTCGCCGCATCGGCCACACAGGCGGGAGTCCCCTCCGCGTGGTGATGGATCGGGCTGCCCCGTGTATCTGGGGACGCAAGAGCCTGGCACAAACACTGCTGGCCCCGGCCCCAAACTGCAGTCTCAGAGAAAGGAACAGTCTCCTGTCCCTCAACTCCAGCCCCTAAACCTTTGGTCCTCCGCAGAGTCCTCTCCAGCCACACCGCGCAGATACCAAAAGAGGAAATTACCACACTAAATGTGCCCTCTGTGGTCACTCAAAAGCATGTGTTCCATTTCATTTGGAAAGGTTTTGATGTTGTGTTATTGTAAAATCATCCGTAGAAAGAGAGAAACAAAGAGAAAAAAGGGAAGGAGAGGCTGGGAGAAAAAAGAGGGAAGGGAAGGGAAGGGAGAAAAGACAGCAGCTAGGTGACTTTTGAATCAGGCACTTGGGAAATATCTAAGATAAGTAGGTGGCTACTTGTATCACAAACTTGGTAACCATTTTGTTCAACCACACAGTAAATAATGCGAGATTTGTGTGTTACAGAAAGGGATATATTTCCCTGTTTTCCAGTTGAGTTCTATGTTCTTATTTGGCAATGAATAGGAGAGAGATGCTCAGCACTTAAGCAAAAATTTGTCTAGAATAACGAAGTATACATATTTCAATTATTTGATGAATTGGAGCCATAAGATTTCTTGCATTAAGACTACATTTATTGCAAGATGTATGCGGAAAAATAATTTGGAAATAGCTTGTTCAAAACGTCTGTTTGATAAAATACTTACAGAAGCCCTTCAAAGAGATTTCCATGGACATCCTGTAATTCAAGCATTAAAATACCTCCCGATATTTACGTGCTTGATTTTGATTTAAATAAAGAATTTCAGCTTTTTTTTAAATCTAGTTTCAGAACTGAGAGGCACAACCAGCAAAACTTTGTGTGAAAAACATTTCCAAATAACACTTTGACAAAGCAAATAAATCGGCAGCCTCTGCAAATGACTGTAGAAAATAAAAGCAAATCACACATGTATTTTGAGCCACTTCTCCTCAGCTTCGAAATAGAAAATAAAAACACTTTAAAAATTAAGCCTCCATCTTACTGTGCTGACAATATTCCTTTAACCCCATATGCGCTAACGTCTGCAACAAAAACCAAAAGGGAAATGAGAAATATCAGGCACAGGCTTTAAACAACAAACACGTCTCCTGCAACAACAGCTTAAAACTCTTGCTGGGGAGACACCTCATTTTCAAAGAGGCCCAAATCCAGGATTCATTTTTAAAATCAGTTATTGCAATACACTTTTTTTTTTTTAAATATTGAAGAAAAAAATCTAAACGGCATTGTAGCAGGCAACTGGATATTGGAGGAAAAGTAAGATGTAACGCAAGATGAAACAAATATGAAAAAAATTTTGGTCATGCTGGTACTAAAAGTAGTAGCATGTTGATGATTTAGGTCCCCAGAAGCTCCTTTACATTCTTAGCTATTATCTATCTCAGCTGCTGAAACCTGCTGTTTTAAAGGCATTAGAGTTGAACATCTCGTGACAGCACTTGGGTTATTTATCATTATGTATCACCCTGCTACACTATATTTTATTATTCTGGATTTAAAGGAAGATAACACAATTACGGTTAATTTGCTTCTCTTCTTTATATATATAGTGTCATGACCCACCACGGCTCTGTCCCATGAGATATTTTTAACCAAAAAGAAATCCACAAGAAACTCTCCCTAAAAATTCCATTAATAACCTCTTGTAGCGTGTATAGGTTGCAGGGTCTGGAACTAAGAATGTTTTAATCTCTTCAGCAAAACAATGTCTCATAATGATGTACAGGACTATTGCTGCACTGATGAAGAATCATACATAATTCAGCACCTTTCACTTGGCACCACTGTGATATCCTCATTAGCAGTGGCTCACAGTGGCTGTCAGATGGTGTCCATGCGAATGCAGGCATTATATTGTCTTTGAGATGTGCAGCTGCTTCCATGACACTGCCAGTATATAAAAACATGACGCCAGTTTGTTTTATTTAGTGCTAAACCTTCCAGTTTGTAAAAACAAGGCTGACACAGAGCCTGACATGAGGCAGTGAAAATAATTAGCTCTCATTTTCTCAGCCTCCTATTTCCTTCTCCCCGCTGTGTTCTCTTTCCACTAAACCACCACATGTCAGTCGAAATGGGAGGCAATTAGTGGGCTCATTTCAGTCCCCACAACTGTGCTGAAAAGAAAGTATTTATGATGGCACAATGAACAGCTGAAAGATTAAATAACATTTGCCTTTTGAAAAGAAAATGACTTCTAGCTAAATGGGCAATTTTTGATTATTCTCAAACAAGCTTAGAGTAGTTGGTTTTTAAAATACAAGAAAGGAAAATGAGTCATTTTTAGGTGAAAGAATCAAATAAAACTTGACACAGTAATGCAAATAACTGATGTTTTATTGCAAAATATGTAAATGTGTTATACCCTTAACAATGGCTGGTGTCTCAGGTCAGGGCAGGCTGCTGCCAGCCAGGCTCCAGTGAGAGAAGGTGGCTCCACCGCCGGTTTTATTTCAGCTGTGCAGGCAGAAAAAAACAGGGGCGGAAGGGAGGCCTTCCAGGAGAGATGGTCTTAAAACATACAGAAACAAAGCAAGCGAAAGATGTATTTACGCTAGCAGTTGCTCGGGTGCCTCCTCCGAAAGCCGGAGCCCTCACTCCTCTGCGAGGCAACAGGCGCTGCCTGGCTGGAGCTTCGCCTGGAGAAGCACGAGGCCTTTTCAACACCTACACAGACCTACCGGCACTGTCTAAAATATCTGTCCCCTGACAGCGCCTCTCTCTACCAGCCAGCGCTGCGAAGCTCTGTGCCGCCACGGAAGGGAACAAACTGGTAAATACTGGGTGCTGCTACGCATTGGGGGGCTGGTGCCTTGAGAAAAGCGGGTTGCAGCAGCTGAGATGGAAAGCTCTGTGATAAGAGCAGTCCTGAGCTGCTTACCAAAAGCTGCCCTTGCCATGTGATCAGAAGCGAACAGGGATTGCTGCGGTCGCAGGCATCATCATCCACAGGCGCAGCCTGCTTGCAGCAGCGGGGCTGTAAAGGTGGGAGTGTGACAAACACAAGCCCCTTCCCGGCGGCTGCACGCTGCCCTCCCGTGCTGAGCCAGCCCTGTCCTCCCGTGGCATTTCGCTGGAGCACTCATGGGAACAACACACCAGAGCTGTGCAGGCACCCTGTCCCCACCAACGTGGGGCTGTGCGCGGAGGCTACAGCCCACGCACGGGGGCTTGCAGCCCTGTGGGACATCGGTCACGGGGACAAGGGTGCACAGGAGCTCAGGAAAGGAATGGCAGGGCCACTGGCCATGTCCTGTGCATGCCGGGGACAGAGGCTCCTCTTCCAGGCTTTTGTCTGGAGAGGACATGTGCCAAACCTACAGATGACTGGGAACCCGTCTGTGCTCCTGTAGACATACAGGCTGTACCCATGAGAGACAAAATGTGGAAGGCAGCAGGTTAATTCAGAGTGGACAAGGTATAAAGATAAAGCTTGAGATTTAAAAGTATAGAGAGTCAACTGAGCAAATTACTTAGTTGAAAAGTCAATATGCCTCTTCAGGAACCATTTCTGATGGGAATCTCTGGCTCAGCGCTGCCTAAACAAGGATTTTAAAAGGTGTTGGCTAGAGTTTGACCCCATTTACGCATGGATGCTACAGCTGGAGCAGTTCCAGTGGAGCTGATGGAGTTATATCGGCTCCACTTCGTGTAAAAACAGTATGTGGTCCAGAAAACCCCTTGGAAAGAAAATACAAGGAGCTCTGATCACCTGCACTAAACTTCTAACACCCTATCACTGATCCACCTCTGCGGCAGACATTAACCCATTCTTCATGGTGCTGATTATATTTAAATCTGGCTGTGGTTTTATTTCACAGCTTAGGTAATTTTTTTTTCCTTTACGAAGTATTTATCCCTTTACTGACTACTTATTAGATTAGGAGCAAATCAATGAAAAGGGCACATGAACACAGCTACTCTGATTCTTGCATTAACTATTAGCCTTTAGGAGTGAAAGCTTTGTGTTTTGAGATGTAATTAAAGGGAGAGGCTTTAGAAGACACAGTTTTGAGATAAGGTAAAATAACCCCAGGTTAGAATGTCAAGGTACTTGCAAGTATCCTGCAAAGGAAGGGTCAGAAAAAAAACAATTTCTCTGCCAGCTTTACTCACTGAAGTGGATTTAAATACCCACAGAACATGGGGAATATGTACAACTGAAATACTACAAAACTGAAATTTTAAATTTTAGACCTTGGCCCCTGCTTTAATTTTTTGCCACATTTGTACACCTGATACAGCAAATTAAACTGGTGATTTTACATCACATCCATCTGAACTACAAATTATTTTTAAGAAAGTGAAGAAAGGTTTTATGAGTGTTGATGTAGTGGGAGGGTGGAGAGCAAGAAGCAACCAAAACGGTCTCAAGCATTTGTGAAAGCGCATTCCAGTTCCAACAACCATATCAGTACTGTTTTGTCTGGTACTGCCTGCGCTTTGCCAGCCCAGGTTTGTCCACATGCAGAGTTGCTCACAATGTCTCTCTAAAGTAGCCTTTTTATTATATTCATGTTTGCACATTGAAATTATTGCATTAAAGTACACCCTGGTTTGGATATTCAAGGCTAGAAAATAGTTCACACTGTTAGCAAGTGGTTTTGAACAGACTCTGCTCCTTACATTGTCAAATGGAGGGAGAGGTAACTGGGAGAAAATAAGGCAAAATGCTGAGCCAGCTCCAAGGCTTTGTGTTTGGGTATAGATCAGATCGTGTCACACTCAGTAAAAAATGAAAACATTCAAAGGTGTGGTAAAATCTGCCCTTTTGAGGACCAAAACTAAAGAACGCATCAACAGGAGACAAAAGGACTGTGAACCATCCTTCTTAAGGGGTTGGGTGATTCATCAGTGTGGAGCTGATACAGCTCAGACACCTTTCCCTGATTGGGAAATTTTAATGAGCCACCTAGGATGAGAAAGACACTGAAAATTCCCTCTGCAGTTCTGCAAATCAGCTCAAGCCACAATTGCCAGGGTTTGTTTTTTCACCCTCTTTGGTATCTTGGAGTTAATTGGTGTCTCCCTCCTTTTTTTTTTTTTTTAATTTGTGGAAAAAAATAATATAAAAAGTCTAAATCTATCACCTTTCAGCTCAGTGGGAATTGTGTACAGAAAGGTCATTAAAAGGAGGTGAATGGAAGTAACCACATAACTATAAGAGTTGGAAAAGAAACCTCTAAAAACCAGGTTAGCTTTGCAGCACTCACTCCTGATGCATTCGGAGAGCACAAAGGTCAACTGAGCTTTCATCACCTCCAAAGATGCAGCTAAAAAGGGAAGGAAGCTGTAACGAAATGACTGCATCTGTCAGCTGGTGGAAACCAACATAATCCCACTAGAAGATGCAGTTTAAATTAGATAACAAATCTGAGGCTGGTGTAAACTTGCATACTGGGAAGTCAATGTTTCATTCAGTGGACAGATAAGGCTGAACATCCAAATGCCATCGTGAAATACGTTCATCAGATCCTTGCTAAAAGGCACTGCCATTCCTAAGGCACTAAAGTTTCTGCCTGCTTACGGGGAAGGTGCCGATGGGGCTCAGCGTGGTGCCAGGGAGAGGACATTCGTGCCCCAAGGAGCCATCTTCACACCTGAGATGGTGCTGTGCTCTGACCAGCCAAATGCATCTGAATTAATCTGCACCCCTCAAATGGTTTCTGGGTCCTAGACCAGCTCATCCAGCACTTTTATGCCCTGTGGCATTGCAGAGTGTCACGCTGCAGGCCGCGGCTGTGCCCACACCAGAGCTTTAGTCTGGATCAGGAGCGGCTTTTGTCCCACGTGTCCGTCCTGTCCCACGCTTTGGCAGAGCCACTTCTGAGCGCAGGGACAGGCTTGCTTCCAGGTGCAGCTACACCAGAAGATGCACTAAATATCTAATGAGAACCCAGCAGCTTGGGGTAAAACCTCCCAGTGTGGCCTGTTCCCCTGTGCACACCCTTCCTGCTGCGCTGCACCCACTCCCAGCCGAGCCTGACAACCCCCTGCATGCACACAGGCCTAGCAGCCTACACATCACCTGAGGAACACACCTTCTCAACTCATGACCCAGATCTGGGCTTATTGCCTCTTTTTACTCATGGCTAAAACAGGAGAAATGCTTCTTAGCTTGGCAGCTGGTTATAGGGACTGATTAGGGTAAAGTTCCTTTGAGAAATTTATTTTTAAACTGATGTAGGCCAGCTTTTTAGCTATTAAGATGGTGGAAGGTACTATCCCAAGTGCTTCTGCTGACCCAGTTTTACAGGAACAGGCACCAGTCTTTTATAAAAACGGGACAGTAAAAGAAGCTTAAACCCTTCAATCCTGGTTTATGCAGTATCTCCAATTCATTTTGGAACAAATCTGGATGGCAGCAGTAGTTGGCTTAAAGCAGCCTCTAGGGGAGCCAGAAGATTGTATCCAGCGATTTTCAAAGAAGCAAGCCAGTCAAATTTTCTATATTGTATGTACCACACCAGCCTTTGTTAGTGTTATGTTTAATGCAAACCACCTTGCTTATGTTGGCCCTAGCATCCTGCCCAAAAGCTCTGTGGATCTACTCCTTCCAATCCACTTTTAAAAACTGGCTTAGCTGTAACATCTTTTAAGGCAGGTATGAGTTAATAAGCAGATCTCGGACAGAAGTTTCCAGCCCAAATTCAGGTGACAAATTGCACATTCCCTGGAACGGGATCAGGGACACGGGTGCTGCGGCGGGGCAGATGCCGGGGCAGGCATGCCTGGCATGCAACACGGCTGCAGAGGGAATGGCTTCCTTGGGAAGGGGTATGACAACACACAGAGCAGAGAGGATCGATTAGGGGGCCTCACAGGTAAGGCAGGACCTCCCCCCCCCAAAAAAAAAAGTTTTCAGTTGGCAGGTCAGAAACCTGCAAAGGCTGTGTCGGCACCGCACAGGCCCGTTGAACTAGCCCCATCCTCTCGTAACAACTCACCTTCTGCCCCATAGACTTTGGCACTTCATCTCATTTGCAAATTTTGCCATCATGGCTAAAATATCTGAATTTCTCTCCAACACTGAAAGGCCTACTCACTCCTCGTTCTTCCCTGGGGGAGGTTGCCCACCTCCCTGCATTACGGCCCACAACCCATACTAGAAATGGAAGGGAGACAAGAGCTATTTCATTGACTATTAGTTCCTTGTAGAGTTGAACATGGGAGAGGAAGATACACACCTACAAAAAAGCAGCTGTACAGCATCATGAGCTACATGCATTCAAGAACACCGAGACAGTCTAAGTAATTCACATAGTGATAAAGAAGATTTTTATAGAAAAAAAAAAAAGTGCTTAGGATAAAAGAAACAAACAGAAAAAGGAAATATCCAGACAAAAAGCAAAAAGCTTTTTCAAATTGATGAAATTATTTCAGTAAGAGTCCAAGTTCCTACTAAGTACAAACCTAAATGCTTTCTCTGCAAGCACCACCAAGTACAGAAATCAAGAGACTTCTGCAAACAATATGCCCTGAAAGCAAAGCAGCCAGATAACACAAGATGAAAGTCAACCACCCACAAGTTTAGGGTGGACACGCAATGCAGATTTGTCAAATACAAAAGGAAACAAATCCTGCTGTCGCAACCCCTGACTCTAATTCAGAAATGCTTTGCACACCATTTCCCCATAGATGATTAATTCTAAAACCCTTGAACACAGAGTCCGTGGCAGGCTGGATAAAGAAAACAAAAAGCATGGGACAAACCTCACTCTCGAGAAAAGACAATGTGGTGGAAACGCTTTGCTAGAACATCTGGAGTCATCAACACTCTCGTTACACAGGGTGTACACACAGGGTGTAACGAGAGATCCTTGAACCAGCTCGGCTTGGAGCTGAGGTTTGGTCAGGACGTGGCATGCTGGTAATCGCATTTACCGGCTGCTGCACAGTAGTTTTGCCATCTCCTGTGTCCTGCACCTACCCTTCCCTCCTTCCCCAGTACCGTGAGTGAACACAGCCACCACCAGGACCAGCCCCGTCCTCCCCAGCCAGTAGCCACACGTGCCACGCATTTTCCAAACTCCTCTTGATTGCATAAGAAGACATCACCTTTCTGCTGAGACAAAGGTAATAGTCTGTCTGCTAACATCAGGTGTATGGCACTGCTCAACTGTGAACAGGTTTTTTTGCGCAAATGAATGGTTATTTCACACCCATTGGGATAAAATGAACAAAGCAAAAGCCTGAATTACAGAAAATATGGTTAAAAAAATTGTCCACAAGGAAACAAATCTTTCAGTCAAAGCTTGATGTGCCACTCTTTTCTTCCTCACCTGCTCTGGAGTGTGGATCCCCATCACACATGAAGCCCCCACCTGGCACCTTGACATTTGGTCAGCATTTTCCAAAACAAGAGGATTCTCACAGCAAATTATCTTTTTGTGTCCAGAAGATGCTGGACTCTCTGGGTAGTGACTGCTAGCCAAACCGACCGATCTAGCGCCCCCAGCTTACCTTTGGACCATTTCCTGGCTTCAAGTGATAACCAAAAACGAGTTCAAGATTCACAACTTTCACTACGTTTTCTTCGGCTCCACCTGCAGAATCCTGCCAAAAAAAGACAGGGTGAGACTTCACATCTTCCACAACCCCTGGGAGCCAGGAGCAAGGCCTTTGGTGGCAGAAAGGATTTGCCTTTCAGATGCCACAAGTGCGGCAGGCAGCAGGAAGGGGCCATCGCTGCCCAGATCACACTGCCCCAAGAGGGGCCAGGGCTTCTGCAGGGTTTACAGCATGCAGCGGGTGGCACCTGGGACATGCTGCACCATTTCTGCTCCTGGCCGAGCCACTCCAGCACGGCACGGTGCTGCTGCGAGCATCGGGGCAGCCACTGCCATGGGAATTGCAGCCGGCACGGCAGCGAAGACCCAACTTTCATTTTCCCCTTCAGGGAACAGAGCTTTGCCGCATGTAAATTCACTTTAAGTGGACTTCCATCTACAGCTGTGCAATAAATTATGACTAAAAAATCTACTTTGGGCTTCAGGGTCTAGAATTGCTTGATTAGCTGACCAAATTAAATCAGGCAAGTATCTCCTCTGGCAAGCCTGAGGTTCCCAAACACTCTCTCCCTTTTGCATGGCTCTTGTTAGAGGTATCAGAATACCAACAGGTTAACACAAGGGTGACCAGACATTATAAACTGTCCTTCTTTCCTGTAAAATTAACAAACTGAGAAATGATGGGCTCATTCTGGGCCGCAGGTCTGCCATTCTTCAGTGGTGAGCAGTCGGTGACATGAGGATGGAGGAATGGCTCTTAAGAGTAATTTCTGATTAATAAGAGCAAAGGAATCACAACCAGTAGTCTTTTAATTTAATAGCACTGGTTCTATGATAAAATCTTAGAGCCTCACTGAAAACAACTTTTATTATCCTATTACTTGTTCTGATGTGACCCACCGCTGCTGTTGACCCCCTGCATTTGTCAGAAGCACTGACAAACCCTCTGCGGGAACCGCTCCTTCACCCTCCCATGAACAGCAGGAAAACTGAGAAGAGTACAATAGTCATACCAACACCAGAAGCACTTCTTACACAAGCAACAGGACTTGCCTTAATTAATGGTGGAAAATGAAACAGATTTAGGTAGTCATGGGTTAACTTCTCAATAGCAGTCTAGGAAAAAAAAAACCAACAAAAAAAGATGAGAGTTGCTCAGTATCTCATACTGCAAATACCAGCATGAAAAACAGTACAACTCTGTGTACACTGTGTTTTCCATTGTGGATACATTAGGGCATGTGAGATGAGTTTAAAATATAGCCCTGTTCTGGAAACCGTTGTGGTAGATCGGTCCCATTTCGCAATCAGGATCAGACCTGCTCAATCAGAGAAAGAGACGTTTGCGAGGTTGCTTTCGTTGTTTTTATTTATGCTCAATCAACCCAGGAACCTGAAATCTTTCATTTTGGGCATTATTGACTTTATTAAGTTTCAATAATTTTCCCTGTAGGAAACGTAAACTAAATATATCAGTACTGGCGTGTGGCATAGAAAAAATGGCTGATGAGCAAAAGGGGAATAAATCTGTGTGACTTACGGAGCTGAAGCTAAATTTGCAGGACTAGCAATTAGGATACAAGGATCTCTTTACTAGTAAATTGTGGTATAAAATCATTGAGACCCAGCAGAACCTAGATGCTGCTTTTAGATAAATCTTTTTCAAAGCTGACTACCAGGAAACTATCTCTCTCCTGTGGCTACAGTATTAATACTGTTACTGCTGTTCTGATCACATTTTCCAGACCATGATTTTCTGAACTCATTGCAAACATTAGACATTTAAAACACCATAAAACAAAGCTTTAAGAGCAAAGCAACCTGGCTGTCAACCAACTGGCTTTAAAGTTGTCCAAGGGATTTTTGTTAGTCAAAGTATGTTTTAAGTGATAGGTGAGAAGTGAAAGTTGAGAAGTTCAGAGATCTCAGTTCAAATAAGTGTTTCTGTATCTGATCTTCCCGTAGCTAAAGAGAAATCTTCAGGGAGAGCTCTCTCTGAAGATATCCAAAGCTTTCTGCTGGGACAATGGCCCTCCTGGGTCAGTCTTGAGCAGTATTGACAGCCCAGCCCACAAGAAAACCAAGAACTGCAGAGGAGTAAAAAGACCACAGCATATTTTCCTGCCTCATAAAATGCCCAGGTTGCTTTGGGTTCTAGAGCCATATGAACCATAACTCTGTTCATTTTTTGTACCAAACATGTTCTCTATTTAGGTTTTGTTTGTTTGTTTGTTTTAATACTACTAAAAACCTATAGAATCCTCCTTAATATTCACACTATAACCAACTCTCAACATATGCTGTTAGATACCTTTAAATGGATGATGTGTCCTCTGGAAACTATTCCCATGTCCTTTAAATCCTCCTCTTCTAGAAGAAGCAATTGTTTCCCAGTGATATGATGTTCCATAAACAAGCTAGCATATACACTCATTTCACCAGAAGCATCGCCTTAAGATAAGAGAAGTTATTCAAAAATCCATAGGGTGCTTTATTGGAGGGAGAAAAAGATGAACAAATATATATATATGTGTGTATACATATATTCATGAATATGAATACGAAGGTACATATGAATAGCTTTTACCTTTTCTAGTAAGTTGTTGCATCCAGAAAAACTGCAAAACAAGAGGAACCAGTATTGAAGTTCATATTATCAAAAGTTTATATTACGGTTATTTGAAGTTCACAAGTACAATCATTCTTTTTTACAACGAAACTTAAAAATATTTCTCACTTCGAGTTAAAGGACTCAAGACTCTCTAAAACAAGTGATTCCCTTTAAAATTGCTTTCTATTTTGCAGCCACCTTCCTTAGTTCATTGTTATGAGGAACAAGAGAAAGGACGGAAGCAGCAGGTTAGCAACCTGCCACATGCTAAAAGGGCTGGAGTTACAGGGCCAGGGCTGTCACAGCTTTTGCCCTGGCTTTCCAAACAGTCCTTCAGCAAAAATTAGCTAAACCACCCCATGATGCACCACACAGAGGAAGGGTGCTAGATGGGACATCAAAATCACAGTGACACTTCAGTATCAAATTATTCATATTTCTTGTTTAGCTTTTTAATTGGATAAAAGGGTAAAAAAGAAAACTCAGCACTGTTATTTTATATGGAAGAGATATTCCACACCTCTTAAAAACCCTGAACTTTCTTTCAGTCAATTGCCATCCTGGTGGCACACAGTGAGATAAAACCTTTAAACCCGTTTTGTCCCCTTCCAGGATGGGTCTTGCTGAGGTCTTCTTGGGGCACTCCCACGTTCCTTAAACGATCACTCAGGAATGCCCTCCTGGCTGCTGGCAGCTCCCAGCACAAATTATTTTCTGGTCATTGGAGAATGTGGCTGTTTTATGAAGGCCACTTTAGTCCTTAATTTACTTACGGTCATTTTAAAGCCTCTCTGGCAGACCAGTTTCACCAAATAGCAGTAGAATCTCACCTAGATGTTCTGATCCGCCTTCCCCTCCCTCCGTACCCACTGTGATTTGTCAGAGAGCTGCAGCAGCGCAACACCAGCCACGTTAACACAAAATACTCACCACATCTTCTTCGGTCCATGAACAAATATCAAAGGAGGGCAGCAACTGTGTGAGAGATATGAATTGAAAAGAAAACCGTCTGACAGTTTTTCTCCCCTCCACCCAAATTTCACTCTGGTGGCCAATTTTATCCGTTTCCTTTTCCCCTGCAAAGGGCAGGACTTCAGGCTGCGATTCTCATACTGACATATTAAACCCCTAATTCACACTGACCACAGGCTGGCTCCAACAGCACAGTGGCAGCACTAAATTGATCCCATTGCTTTATGTAGATAAAACAATCAGCAGATCTCCAATAGAAACAAGTTAGGAAGCAAAAGGAATCAGTCTGATGGTGAGTGACTCACTGGCTGCCTCTCCTCTTGGCTCATACACTATGGGAAGACTTTTGCTTTGATACCACCCAGTTTTTGCAATGAAAATAACACTGTGATTACAACCCTCCCCAGAATGATGGGTATTTTCTGCAGAAGGAAGGAAAATTGTCACTAAACAGCAGTGAAAGCAGCATTTGGAGTCGGGGCACCGTGGCTATTCTTCCTCAACAGTCAAGTCTCTTCTGGTTCCTGCCAACACGTGGTAACTGCTGCCCTGAGGCTGGGGGAGCGCAGCACTGCCCGCCCCCACCCCCACGCTTGTGTACGCATGACGGTGTCAGCTCCTCAAGCACAAGGAAGCCACGGAGGATGCACATGAGGATGCCTGTGCTAAGTGAAATTCTGGGACGATCTGAAAACTGCCACCGTACAAAATGTCACTGTAATACTGATTGCCATTATACTCACTCAAGCATACGGCATCTCAAGCTTCACCTTCTTGGCCTCTCTATCCAGTTAAAGGGTTATTGTTAATTGGTATGTATGTATTTGGACTCTTGGCGTCTCCCAAAGGCCCAATACAACGATGTAGTTGCAAAGTTGCTCAGTGCACATAACACTCATTTAGGAGAGACTCAGCTCCATTACCTGCCAGCCCCCAAGGCCTTGTTGCCTCCTCCAGAGAGCCCAGTCACCCACGAGCTCTCCAGCCCCCCCCCACCAGCCAAACTTGCCCCCCCACCCCGGGCAGGCACCCCCCTGCCTGCCACCAGCCAAACACAGAGGGCAGAGGTGCCACTCTGTGCCTGCGCACCTCCCTGGCTCTGCAGGCTGAGACCAGGGTCTCGTGTCACCTGCCCACCACTTTCAGCCATCGCTGTGAAACACCCTTTGCAGCATCTGTGTGAAACTCCCATTGAAGTACTTGTGACTGCCAAACACCCCTTGACTTCTGCCTCCGCATCTACAACTTTTTGCTGCCCACCCCACTTTGAGGGCTCTTCATACCCTCTTCCTTCTCCTCCACCAGCCAAACCTTGCTGGGCACAAACCACCCATGAGACCAGCTGAAGCCACCTCTGTGAGGAGGACCCAGCGGACCCTAAAACCCATCCCTTTGCCCACTGCCGCCCCAAAGGGGACAGAGCCAAAGGCATCAGGGTGAAGATCAGAAGATGCATTTGCCAGAGAAAAAGAGACCCTCCTACTTTTTCTCTCTTCTACACCATATTTCCAGCCAACCTTCTCAATCTACCTGCATTCCCTACGCTAACAGCTACCTGCAGCCTGGGCAGGACGCTGTGGGACAAAAGTAGTGCTGGGGGCAACACCTGAGCACAAGGGAGGGCAGGTGGCAATCACAGCCACCCTCAGGAAGACAGAGGCTCGTGCCTTTTGTAGGTACCCACAGTCAAAGCGGCTGGTGCTGCGGGAGGAGCCTGGCAAAATGATTTCTACAACTGAATAATTTACTGCAGAAGTCCAATATTGCATTTTTAGTTCCACAATAGATTTTTTTTTTCAGCTTTTCCCATGTTTAAATATAATCAGTGGCAGAATATGTTCTGTATTTTTTTTTTTTTAAGGTGGGAGAAAAAAGAAGTGTCACACAGTTATTAAAAAAAATTACTTAAATCAGCAGGCAAGAAGGAACCTCTTGAAACACCAGCATTTTACACAGGGACACAGATGCATAAAATTTACTGTCAAAATGTTTATTGCAAAATAGAAGTTTGGAACAAAGAGAAGCAAAGGAAAAAGTTCACATCAAAATAAAGTTTATGACACCAATGGAGGAAATTGAATACATTGCATGATTTCTTTGTTTGTTTGCTTTGGTTTTACACTGGATAATCAAATCCACAGTGTGAATAAAACAAGACATCATATGTCAAGTGCAATAAAGAGAATAACTGACGCTGCAAGGTTTTACCACACGGAAGTGTAACGTCGCATGTTCCACACATATGATATATTCAGTTTACAGCACAAGAGTTTTGGCACAGGCATTGCGCTCAGCATTGTTTTTTCAGAAGGGAAAAAAGTTTTCTAACACTGTGAAAATATTTTCTATTCAAATTTCATCAGTTCACACTTTAAGTGCAAGTAGCATTGACTCCTAGTATTCAGTACAAAACTTTTTCAGTAGTGCAAAAGCAAGAAATGCAGTGGACTATATCTGACTTTAAAAGGCATATGAATATTTAGCACACATTATAAAATGTTCAAAGCAGGTTGTTAGTTCTACAGTTTTAAAGTTAATCTTCACACATCAGAAATCTCTGTGCAGATTTTACAGTGTACACCAAGTCGAAGGCTGGAGGAAAAGGGAACGGTCTCTCCTCCAGATTCCTACTCGTGCATTTTAAGGACTGTGAAAATTACTAAAGGAACTTATTTTTCTACCTGAATGTTCTACCTAGGACTGTAGTCAAAACCTCTGTCAAGTTAGAGGTCTTATTAAAAACCTGTAAAAGCTGCCTGATTACAGAAAAAGGAACTACAGTACTAAAGACACACAGCAACACTGCTGAACACGGAACAGCTATCTGCACACTAGGGGTTCACTGCTAGTGTGGATAGCAATATAAATCGTTACTGCATCAAGTATTTAATTCAGAATAACTGCTTTAAAATCCAGAAGGAAAGGGAATCAACATCTAACAAAACCACTGGAACGATACACAAACAACAAGCGAAGAACACGGCAGCGTGACAAGGAGCTGCTCCAGACCTCACCTCCCGCAGCCCTTCACCTGGAGGGGACAGAGGCCAGCCCAGGCAGCACGCAGCCCTGGGGACGCGGCTCACCCCTGCACCGCTCCTCGGGACACTCGCTGCTCCAAGGAATTAGCGGTGTGGTTGTCACAACAACGATGGATTAAAGGTTTTACTCCATTAACTCCCCCACTCCATTTTTCTCCCACTGCTGAAGGAAAAGAGAGGGAGGTGGGAGCTGGACATCCTGCCTTGGTCCCAGCCCACCCTGTATCTTTACGCGAGCCAAAAGCCGACCCTCTCCATTTTTCTCTCAGGCCTTTTACCCGCCTAAGTCAATGGTGGCAATACAACGGCCTGGTAAAAATGAGCAGTTCAGGCCTGGTTCTCACCTTTTCCCTCTGTCAACTGCAGCAATATTATTTACTGCAGATACCTCCAGGGCATTATGGAAGGTGGAAAAACCTGGGATCCCTAAAGGCCTGGTGGGGACTAGAGTACCAAGAGGTGTACGAGGCATGGGAAGCCTTTTGGTGGCTTTGCTCACAGCCCAGAGCAGCCAGAGAAACACCTTCTGGGTTTGGTTAACGCTTCCACAAGCTGACACACTATGTGGCTGTGGACTGTTGTGGAGATCTAGATATCCTGGTGGTGATACCGGTAGGAGACAGACAGGGTAGAACTGCAGAGCAGAATCAGGTGTGGAAGATGAAATATTCTGACCTCCAACCAACACACCTGCCCACCAGAGCCACTTTAAAACATTTATCTAGTGAGAAGCATATCAGAGACAGAAACAACACAGCTTGATTCTCACAAATTATTTTTGGCTTGTAAACTGGAGACATCTGGTATGAAAGTCATCACAGGAAAGTAAAAATGCAATCAATACCATTAGTTCTTTAATAAGCATAGCCAATATCGTAAGTATAACAGGATCTCAAGGGAACTGCACCAGAAGTTTGTCACCACCTCTACAATTCACAGACCTTTGCAGCTTCAAACATATAGGGTAAGTTTTATGAGAGTTTCATTTTTTCCTTAATACAACTTAATTTGCTTTAACAAATAACGTATGGGGAAAGAAAGGGGGAAATCTATCTTTGTTTCATTAAAAAATACTGGAACTAAGTAGATAGCAGAAATTCCTACGAGCACACTACCAAATTCTGATTATATTTTGCTGAAATAAGTTACACACCTGGCTAAGCACAAAACCTTGAAGACAAACTTAAATCGTGTGATTTTGTAACTATGAAACCCTGTGTCACACTACTTGAGGATTGTTTTCACTTCTGCAAAGATTTTAGTGTGGATTTACAAATTCAGTTAAAACCCATGCAAATATAAATGTGCACAAAGTATTCTGAGATTGTCGGATGCTAAAAAAGTGCAAAACATCAATGCTAAAGACAGATTTTTTTTTAATACTGAAAATACTGAACCAAATTTCATTTTCAGTTAAAGCTGTACAACCCTACCCTGCTTATGCAGTACAGTAATTTATGCAAAATGACATGCATCTTAAGATCTTAAGTGCGCATATTAGAATACACAAATCCATCAAATTTTCCTGGGTACAAAGTGGCAGTTACAAAAATAGTATTATTACTGTGGGTGTTAGCAGACATAGACTTACAAAAGTAGTACAAATGTGCACTGCAAACAGCCTGTTTGCTCTTATTTCCATTTAATTATTTGCTCTTCAATGTCCTTTTTTCTCCCTAAAATCAGGTTGCTTTGATGTACCTAAGAAGCCACCCCCACCGGTGCTGAAGCAGCAAGTTTCTCCTTGGGGTACTCTATAAACTGATAACATCATTTAAATTACAATTCTGTCATGAAAAAAGCTTTCTGATACAAAAGGGTTAACTTCAAGATAATGGATTTGCAACTGTCAGGCAGAAGGTGGAATGTGGAACAACATCCTACAGAAACAAGCATCCTGTAGGGTGCAACCCTGTGCAAACTGAGTGGAGCAGGCCAGCTCAACGCGCAGCACTCGCTGCCTGGCAGGGCACCAGACCAGTGCTGATGTTTAAGGATAAAACAATTCCCCCTCGCAGCCCGGAGAGGTGCCCACTCATCACTCCAGAAAAACTCCTCCTAAGAACTTTCTCTTTTGTTGAGTGAACATGTAATGATTTCAGGCCTGCTGTTATCTAATGTATCCATTTTTCTCTAAGCTATCTACAAATACACTCACGATAATATGTAGGTTAGAGCTGTGTAACAGGCAAGCCTATAATTAAAGAAGCCACTCAAAACCAGAAGTTTCATAAAAGAAACCCCTCCAGTAATTGAGAATGGAATTTTGATGGCTTATTCCCACTACAGCCGAACTAGACAGTAATATTTTTCTTTTGAAATGCTGCCCTTCTTCCTTGGGCAAATATTTTACAACATCCTCCTTTCTAACCTGCATTTGTGTTTGCACTGGTTCCCCTCCCTCCTTCTGCATCACCACTAAAGGGGTCATCAGGAGAAACGTACTGGCTGCTCTCAACATAAGTGCCTGGCAGGCAATTATTGCAGCAGATTGTTACACACTGGGTTTTATGGTAAGTCATAACAGCAGTGGCAATACTTTAAAAGTGATTTAGCTGCAAAAAAAAGGTACACAGAGACTAGTAAATATTCCTCACGTTACCGCCATCACAGAGAATTTCACATAAGCCACAGCGGTAGGGCCCGAGCTGAAATGTCATTGTGGCTTCTCTTTGTCCTTTCTTAAGGGTTTAGGAGATGCAACAGAATCAAAATTTGCTAACACAGATTTTTACTCTCAGGTACAAGAATAAGTCCATCAAAGTTAATGAGGCTTCCTGGATTTACATCAACATCACTGAAAATTAGCTTCTAGATCACAATATCTGATAATAGATGCAGAAGTCTGATTGCAGTTCACTTTGCTAGAGTGAATTATACACACATGCATGCACATGGGAGGGGAAAAAAGAACATTTACACAAATTATCTACAAATACGGATTATCTGGATTCTGCTGTTATTCCGTTTTTAAACTGTGTATTTAACTAACCCCTCTCTTCCCCTCAGCCACGCTTCTCTCCTCCTAGAAAAATATTTGCGACTTCCCACTATACTGCCTTGAAAAAGGCTTTAAATTAGAAACATAGCAAACCCCTTCACTGCAACAGTAAGAAAGGATGGCTTATAGAGAATAGCAAATCTAGAAGTACAAATATATTCATCTGATTGACAATTAAAGGGGTAAGGGAAATGACAAAAAACACAAAAGAAAAATTTGAAGTACACTAATGGCATTAAAGGCATTGAAGTTTCCCCCAGTGTCTTCAGATCTTAAGTTTATCAAGCCATAGTTTCTGTAATCAGGCATCAAGAATTATAGATATAATCATGGTTCTTAAAATAATAATAATCTCAATTAGTTTGGAAAGTTTAATTCCAAATTTCATCAAAGCAGAAGTAAGTCAGCAGAAGCTAAACAAGAACAACATGTCTTTCTACACACAAACATGCTCAGCCTAGAAAATGTCTTTTTTTTTTTTTTTTCTTTTACAGGATTTAAACAGACCAAACTGACAGGATTCTTGTTCTAAAACTTTATTGTTTTGCTTTGATAAAACCGATTTCAGGGTTAATTTTATAACTGATTTCATTCACTGCTATCATCTGTGTCATCAAAATAATCATCATCATCGTCATCTGACCAGTCGAATTCACTGAAACCCAAAGCCATGTTGATTTTCTTTCCTTTTCTCATAGAGGTGGTTTTAGAAGAATTCTTTTTGGCTTGCATGTTTATCTGCATTCCAGAATGCAGGACAGATCCTGCTTGGTTCAGAGAGAAGATATCCCCAAAGCCCGTCATCATCAAGGCCTTCAGACTTTGGTTCATGCCAGCTACCTCCCCGTTACTTGTTGCTGTGATCTGACATGACATCTCTGCACTGTTTGACTCCTCTGTTTTAGATTCAAAGTAAGACTCCTCAGACATTCTTGCAGCAAGAGGTAAGAGAAACTATTTAAAGGAGGAAAGGACAGAGCAAAAGTGAAAGTTAGAACCAATTTAAAAATCGAGGAAAAAGACACCACCAGATTAGACGGCAATCAACAGAAAGCACAACAATTAGTGAATCTAAACATGGAGAACAAGTAAGAATTCATTAAACCAGACAGCTTCATTCTGGGGTCATTGTTCTTAAATAAAATTGCAAAATCACTGAGTTGCATGGCAAGAACCACAGGTAGCAGAGCTTTCACGACAGAAGAAGGTTGAAACTCTTCAATCCTTCATTTTGTACAGGGTAAAACAGAATGTGACATTTCCCAGCCAGGTGGACTGGCTCCCAGGGCAATGCAGGTACTTCTGTTGAAGTCTGAGTGAGTTGCTTAATTGAACTTTTCAGGATTGAAGAATAAATCATGTTAAGATCAGAGAACCCAAACAAGCTCCCAAAGTTTGGTGCAGAAGCAGCAGCCCTCTAAATGCCAGCAATAATAGCAGCAGTATTATTTGTGCAGAGGCTGGTTTTGAGCACAAGCTCAAAAGGAGAGGAAAGGGTCACCCTGCGACAGCCACAACCAGAAACGAGCCTCTCACCAATGCAAAGGACACAGGAACCGGCCTCCAGTCCACACCAGTGCCTCGTTTCTGTCCCAGGGAGGCGCAGGCAGTGGAGAGGAGCTGGTCAGCTGCTTCTGCCTGGTTGCCTTTTCTTCTTTTTTTTTTTTTTTTTTTTAGTGGTATCAATAGGTTTCTGCCAGTTGGTTGCACATTATATTAAACTGCTACTGAGTTAATCTTCACCTACAAATAACCGGGTTTCCCTGACCCACTCTGTTACTACAGCATTTTCCACAAATGAAGCATTCCCTCTCCAGCTAAACAATGATTTACACCTCTTCAGAGCGGCCAGGCTAGTGACCATTCTGACATGCTTGCCTGTTCTCCACAGGGAGTGAAAACTCAGGTGTTTCATCCCAAGTTAAGCTACCTACTAAAGCAACAGCAAACGAGCTACGTGTGAACGCTTGAACTGGCCTTTCTTTCCAAAGCTGTTTGCAAAACTACCTGCTCAAAATTAACGGTTTTCTACACCTTCCTTAATGGAATTAGAAGACTGAGTTAAGAGCTGATGGCGGTTGGCCAAAACAGGTTACAGGGGAGACGATGGTGATGGCCAGGCTGCTCAAAGAGTGCCCGTTTCTTGGCAAAACCACTTATATTAACAAGCTGTCTATGATTCAAAAGGAGGAATATCTGTCTTTTTTTCCTCTCGAATTTCCTCTACTTACATAGGATTTCTATTTGCATTGTGGTTATCAAAAGTTATCGGTCATCGTTTGAAAAACAAAAATAAAGTTAAGAAGGTGGGGAGATAGGGTGCTCTAAACACTCTTTGTGCATCCTCTGGCTAAGTGATAGAAGAACCTGTAGCTAAGCTTCTGTACACCTGGTTGTACATGAAAAAATGATCACACAATGACCAAAGCCCTACTCAGATCAGGGACTCCAAAAGCTCTTACTAATAAAGAAAATGAATACTTTAAAAGCAAGATCTAGACATAGAAATGAGATGACCAGCACACACAATTCAGCACCAGGTCATTCTTCTGTAAGCTAGTAGAGTTTTAGTCACTTTAGATCCATGGAAATGCATCCCCTGATATATGGGAAGAACTCCCTATAAAAATCAACAAAGCTGCAAAACAGCTTTCCCCTAAAACTAATTTCTGAGTCAGTGTTTGTACAATGTCTGGCAGCGGGTAAGCTGTGAACGGGCCATAACTGTGGCTCACTTTGCGAGTTATAATCACCTTCCTTCCTTCATTTTTTGCCACCTCGTTATCTGGAGAACTTAGGAGCTCTTTGCAACACGACCTGCTTTTGGTGTTGCACTACATATGATAACTATGAGGAAGAGACTTTTACAGATGGCAGGGATTCCCAATCTCTATACAAGCCATTGTTCTTAAATGACCACCTGCAGGTGCACAGCACCACAGGTCAATATTTGGATTTCATGTCTTGCTCACTGTCTCCCTCTAAACACGAGCTTCAGCTTATCTACATACAACCCCTTCTTAAAGTCAGGTCCTCTTTCAAAAGAAGTCTCCCATTTTACTACAGCTGTGGATATATTTTACTCCTCCAAAAGGTTCCAGGTTCCCTTGTGCAAGAGGCTCTTGCAGATGTGCACAAAGGGAAGTTGCAGAGATCAGACTCAAAGGTGTCTGTTGTATAAGACACAGCAGAAACAGGGCCAAAACGAGAGCAGGGAGAAACACTACTTTCACCCAAGTGTTTCTAAAGACTGGCCTCATCCTTCTCTCATGCTGATGCATATGAAGCTACACTTTATTCTATGGAGTAGGACCAGCCTGCCACTCATAGCTACCTACTACACAGGATGAAGCTTCTGCCAACCCTAAAACACTGGACAATCAAGTGGCAGAGACGGCTTCTCTGTTCTCCTTTCATTTGGTTTGAGTTTCTCCTGCGCATCACTTTAATAGTACCTGCTGGCCTCTGGCTTTCAGTGCAGAGCAAAACAAAGAAGTGACTGCAGAGCGTAGAGCAGGGATGACAGCACCAGCGAAGACACGACGAGGCCTAATCTTGGTTAAGAACCAGGTATAAGCCTAGTGGGCATGCTAAGCCGTGTTATTCGCTCTGGTTGCCATATCTTTACTACCATCTTGACAGCCAAAGTAGCAGAAAATCGAGCAGTGCATGTCCCTGTTGCAATCCTCCAGTTTGGCACTGCTGAGCAGACATACCCTGAACCAAGAGAGGGAGGGAGGCATTTGTCTCCAAGGATTACAGCTTGCAAACAGAATGCCCAGGGATATTTTGCAAATGGTTTATAGCTATTTATTTAAAATATAGTTGTATTTGTAACCAGTGCCTTGTAGAACTTCATGTGCTACAAAAAAACAACCCTGCTTGAACAAGCCAATTTTTGCGAGTATGTCATTTTTTTCCACCAAAAAGGCTTTTTTAAAAGCCATTCCATGTAACAGTTCACTTAAAATCTATGGAAAAAACCAAAACCCAACCAAACCAAACCAAACCAAACTAAAGTTTCTCTATTAGAGGAAATTGCATTTAAATGCAATAGGAGAGTTGGGTTAATGTTACGCAGAAAGACAGTTCATGCTTAGCACAATAGGCCTTAGCACAATGCTTTTTCTTTCAGCAATGCCAGCTCTAAGTGAAAAGTAGAAGTCATAAGCAAGTACAGCATAAAAAAAACCCTAGGGCCTTGCTCATGAAAAGGTTTGCTCATTAAGGCTGTGTCTCATGCTGTGCTCAGGATAAATGATGGCCCACAGCTCAGTTACTGGAAGTTTGCAAGCGTTAAAGCAGGCATACAGATTTCTACTGAGAACATACAGTATCTGCACACAGGAAAACATTCATTCTTCATGATTTCATGACTGCATGTTCACAGCTGGAACATGAATGCAACTTCATTCAAACAACAGCAATAAGCTATGCCTTAAAAACAAGTTGTATGTAAACAGGGTCTGGCTGGAATCAAGATTTTAAGTAGGATAAAATCATGCATAAGAAAATCATACACTACTTCAATCTCAATTTGGTATTTGTTTCGACTAGTGCTTTAAAAACAAGGAGGTAATGCAGTATTTTTCTTAACGACAATTCTGTTGTAGTATGTCTAGCCATGCACCAACCCTGTGGTCCTCCCTCTGCCAATCAGTAGCCAAGAGAATCATATTTCATTAAGAAATTGAAGAGAATCCATGAAAGTTTTTTTGTTCTATTTATTAATAGAAATGTGGAAATCCAAACAGCTAATAACTGGCCAGTACAAGTATATTAACTATAATTATGAACAAAGCCCTAAATTAACACTTCAAAATTTGACCCCTTTTCCACAGAATGGAAATTTGCATCTTCTCAAAGAAAAAGAATACCATAAAAAAAAAAATAGGTTTCTGAAGCCTTCTTATGTAAGAAACAAATAATTCTTACATTTAAGACCAAATCCTGCATCCATTAAAGCCAACAACTTTCTAGCTGAAAAATGAATTTATTGAATGCAATCAACTTCCAAAGCTGAGAACTGCAATTAAATCAATGGGAAACTACTTGAGTGCCCACAGCACAATATGAACGATCAGCAATATCTGATATCTAATGTATTAGATAGAATTTTTAAAAATACCATGGTTATTTGCAGTGATGTAATAAAATAGGCTTTAATTGGCCCAAAGGAACAACTAAAGAAAACAGGGACACTATTTCCTTGGTGCGTCTTTCCATTTACACAGACAAAGCTCTAAACACTTTCTGAAGATGAAAGGTTGAATTATTGTCTACTTACAGGAGTATTGGACTGTTCGGTTAACTTCTGCTCCCACATCTTCAAACGTCGCTCCCGTTCCTTTAGTTCCTGCTCTTTAAAGCTCAGATCACGCTCCAGTTTCTTTAGTCTCTCTAAAGTTGCCTCAATTTCACATCTGCATGGAGACAATTTGTTATGTCTTGTCTTTTCCTGACAGATATAAATTGTTCATAATTCCCACTCGAATGTTAATTACATGTGAAAGGCTGAAAAGTACAGTACTAACTCAAGCAGTTCATTTAATTACCAAAGTCTTCCAGAGTTTTATGAACAACTGGCAATGTTTATACTTGAGAGTAACCATAATACCTTCAAGTTGAAGAAAACCAATATTTTAAAAAGTAAAATGCCATATAATAACAACATTTTAAAAACCTAAATCTCATCTTTTCCCTCAACATCATGAAACATGATCTTAACCATAAAGAAACTGCATTAAGACCAGGTAATGGGACAATCACTAGCAACACAATACGGGCAGCCTGAGAAGCCCATTTGCCTGGGTTTATAACTTGGCTTATAAATATTATTTGGACTGAAAATACACAGAAGTAGCACTCAGGTGTTTTTCCCACTTACCTTGCTGTTTCTCTAGGTGAACATATAAGAGCAAGAATATAAACATGACATAACTGAGCCCTGCAAATGGTTACAAATACAAGCTTCTCAAGTTCGGAATAGTTAATAAAATGATTTGGTATACCTTTTTGTGCTTTTCACCATACATGCAAAGGTGTGAAAAGTAAGAAGGGCAGGAAAGCAGTACTCTAAGAAGCTCCAGATACCATCTTTATTGGGTTGGATTGCATGTATTAATACCTCATCCATTAAAGTGGTTTCCTTTGACATACTTTCTGATGGACAGTATCTTTTAAACGCATGAACTGAACTGCTCTTGGAAAATGGTTTAACAAGTTCTGTGCTACAAATGCATGGCCGTATACTAGAGCATACAGAAAAATAATTGTCACTAAATTCAGCCACATTTTTTGCTTATGGGATAACCAAAGAAAAACCTCCAATTTGTATCAGAGGTTATATCTGCATTTAACAAACCATTTCTAGGACTGTTTGGGAGACTCTGCACTGCCTGCCACCCCTGTCCTGACTATTACTTCAAGTGTTTCCTATTCACATTGTGAGAACAGTCAATCACAGCATTTTGTTTTCCTCCTACAGAGAGTGAGCTCCTCAGGCAACAGAGATCCTGAAGAAAGCTTTGGAGATAGCTATTGAGACTCTGTAATGCCAAATCTTCTGCTCAAACTTTCACAACATTTTCCCTTCTTAAACAGACTGCAAACAAAATCTGCTCCTTCTGACGTTTCCACAAAAAGAAAATAAAAGGACCAGAATTAGTTGTCATTTATATTTGGGGGGAAAATAAATAAATAAATAAAAATAAAACAGAGAGCACTTCTTCCTGTAAATCTCCTGTCCTAGCATAGAATGACTAAGCTCTTCTCCAGTATCAATGTAAAGGAGTTCATGCTTTCAACGTGGGAAAACAAACACTCAACTATTCTATTTCAGTAAATCAAATAATTTAAATATTCCAAATCTTATAGATTTTTTATTTTAATAAGATATCTCTGTCAGAGAGTAATGTTTACAAAGTTCAGTGAAAGGATGCAGATCTGGAACAACTAGCAAACTCTACTGCAAACTCTACCACCATCCTTAATTCTACTGCTAAAATCAGCCACCTGGGGCAAGAGCATTTGTCACACTTAAATCCTGCTGAGCGAGCTGTTCGATGTGGTGGTCAGAACAAATGCCCCTCGCAATTACTATGCTTCAGATTTCAAGCAAAATTATCTCTTGTATTTAGGCATGCAAAGGCCAGGGCTGATTTCAGCGCTGGGTGGAAAGTGGTCACAGATGCTAATACAGAAAAAACCTAAAGTGTGCTGGATAGAAGGTCAAAAAATAACTCCTCTCCAAACATTCATTTCCCTACCACAAGCCCTTCCTGTCAGGTGCAACATACACCATGTAATCTACTGGGGGAACTACAGAGCAATTGGAGGATTGTTGCAAGTGCTGCTTTTCTTAGTTTGTCTCTCAGCATCACTGCTACTTCTACACAACTCTCATTTTTTAAATATGTAAATTAAGGTTCTCTTTTAAATAACATTCTGCACAAAGAAAGTCCAGGTAACAATAGCTTTCTATATGTCAAAAGTGTACTTTGTGCTGTAATTACTTCTCTTCATTAGACAGAAATTTCTCTTATAATAAAAGGTCAGTCTGCGAAAACAGTTGCATTCTGAAAAATAATTCCACTGTATAATAAAACTGTGTAATTAAAGAGAAAGCTACCGTACATTGCCCAGTTAATGAGTCTTACTTCATAAATGAAGCAGCTTGAAACATTATACATGGTAGGGCATGTGGATTTGTTTGCTTCTGTAGTTCTGCAGTCTGAGCTTACTGGCTTTTCTAGAATAATCTCATTCTGTGACACTGAGAAATATATACTGTATTATTAGAAACGATAATGATAAACAGTCACAGATTAAAAACAACGACTGGCATTTGTTTATATGTCTTGAATTGCTACTGATACACTAATGTAAATATCACTAATAGACTATTTTAATTATTAGAACAGTCTCTTGTGGGGAGAGGGTGGAAGGAGAAATGCAGTTCGTATATATGACTAAATGCAGACAAATGTGATCTCTCACTGAACTGGAACATCATTACTTCAATAGTAATTTTTTCCTGCTCTAATAAAAGTGACTTGAGAAAGAGCTCCAAAATGATCACAGAACATGAACTTAAACATAAGGCAGACATATGCAACTTAGTCATAAGACAGTGCCCCTATTCAATTAAATAATAAAATTGTGAAAAGTAGAACAGTTAGGAAAAATGATACCAAATTATTTTAACAATATGATCAAAGAGGCAGATTAAAATGTATTATTAATATAAACATCAAGACCAGTAAATGTTGCAAATAAGATGACATCAAAGGTAGGTCAAAGTGCCATTTATCTCATCACCTCTGTCAGTCACGCATAGGCTCAGCCCATTCTCAGTTTTCACACCAGCCAGGCAGAGATGCTGAAGACTCTGGTTACTTGCTGATACAGATGCATTTTTTGCATGTGTCTATACAAAAAGAATCTCACCTTGCCTTTTTTTAAGAGTGGGAAAAAAACATAATCCAGCTTGTCTGAGCTTTGATTTGCTTTGCTAAGTGCAGCATCCCTGTGAAAGTGCAGTGTCTGGATTGCTAATTTGGAGGTCCCTCAAAGAGAAAGCATAACCTTTGCTTTTCCCAAGCCCATCCTTCTCCAAAGCTCTGATAGCCAGGCTTCATTAAAATCCCCTATTTCTTGGCAAAACACCTCGTCCCTTCCCTATTGCTGGTCCAACTATCTCTTTGCAAACCACTACAGCATTAAAAAAAAAAAAAAAAAAAAANGCAATGAGTAAAAGCACAGATTTTTCAATGCAGAAGTTAAAACACATTAAACTTCTGTGCAACTGATCTCAGAAATGGTCTTAGTCTGCTTCAGTTTATCCCTTGGGATCACTTTACACATACAAGGCTTTCATCTACTTTAACTTGCATATTTTTTGCACGCTTTCCGTTAATCTGGCTTGACCTTCATTAGTGTCTCTACACAGACATGGCTGGCACGTCAGGGCAGGCTGCCGGTACCAGAATTCAGGTAAGAGAGCGCCCCTCCTACCCGGCTTCTGAGCAAGTCCCCACACGACTTGCGCTCTTTCTGTACTTCGTGTTTTCATTTTATCTTAATTCAGAAATCATCTTTGCTTTCAGGCAAATCACGCCCCATCATGAATTTGTATTTTTCCTCCCATGTTTTCTTGTCTGCAAGTTATTCATTCTTCCAAAAAGATTTGCCAAATCTACCTTTAACACAAATCTCCACAGTAAGAAGTTTTTTGATGACTTGATAGTGCCAAAGAAATTTTTGTTTCTATGTGGCTTTTCATTAACACTTCGTTACTGTTCCTCATCTGAGCGATTTAGGCGCATCAAAATAAAATTTGCAAGAAATACTTGGACTACCTGAGTCGCACGCCAAGAAATAAATCAATTCAGTAAAAGAACAGAAAGTTAATGTTATCAAATGTCAACTAGCACAGCATTTAAACTGCTGTATTGGCAAGATTTAAGTAGTCATTTGTTTTGTTTCTAAAGGAATTTGAGTGCTTGCTCATCTTTTAAATAAATAATTTTACCACAGAGGAGTGTATAAGAAACTCCTCACTGGGGGACATTTTTCTTTCAGCCCTCCTTGTATTGTGTCTGCTACCAAACCCACAATATGACGTCAGATTCTGCATAAATAATGATGGCCAAGAGACATGCTTTTACACTTTAAACACCCAGCGTCTGTCCCAGTCCTTACAATACGGGTCCGGGGGGGAGAGGGCACGCTGACACACTCTAAAAGCAGCACCACGGGCAAAACCCTGGGCAGGTACTCGAGAGCCGGGCAGCGGCGGCAGGAAACACGGACCCCGGGGCGAGGGGCAGCTCCGCGGCGCTCCCGGCAGCGCCCCCCGGCCCGGCCCCTNCAGCAGGTGTCGCGCTGCCGCCGCGGGCCCCGGGCCGCCGGGCTGAGTCAGGGCAGCGCCGGCCCCGGGCCCGGCTATTTATACCCGCCATGTGACGGGGAGCGCCCCCTGTCACTTTTTCCACTCGCTCCCCTAAGAGTTCATGTCTTGCTTTTCCTGGGAAGCCCGCGGAGGAAACGGGGGGGGATGCTGGGTTTGATCCCGGCCTCCGCCCTCGTGTGCTCCCCACATCCTCCACCCAGCCCTGCTAAAGGTTTCTTCGGTTCCTGCCTGACTGCAGGCGGCAAATCTTCCGATATTTCTGCTCACGGCTTATCTGGAGCAGGGCCAGCGCTTCTTAATATAGACGGAGGCACGATCGTCTGGTAAAAATGTTCTGCCTGTGCAGATCTGTTTTCAATTTTCCAAACAGAAGGATGCAAGCTTTCTAACTGACAAATAAGCCTCGGGACAGGCTTTTTAAAGTTTTGGCACATAACGGAACTTTTACTGTAAAATTGTGTCATGTAACGTGATTTTCACAAATCTCATCTCCATTTATAATCACCTAGGAATAAAAGTTACGATCAGCAATCGGTAAAACGATACGCTCAAGCAATGCTGGTGCACTATGAGAAAATAGGGCTGGCCTTGGCCTATGCTGCATGCGCAGTCACAGAGTCAATATAAAGGAGAGAATGCACAAAAACCAGCACAACGCATAACAAGTGAAGGCAAAGAGAGGCTTGATTTGAATTTTTTTAATGCCCTTTATCTTTCTTTTAAATATATGTCTATACACTTTCTACGAAAATTGCATCAAACGTATGTTTACCTGACTTGTTTTGCCCTTGCACTGTTGACTGAAAACATGCATTTAGTTTTAAGATGTGAATCACAAAACCATAAATATCATGATACCTAAACCAGTGTAATAATAAATACAGGGTACAGCTAAGTGTATTGGCTCCTAATACAAGTTTCACAACATTCTGGGCATTCCTGAAAAACAAGGTAAGTAACATTCTAAAAATACCCCGAGAACAGATATTTTCTACCAATACACGATTGGAGTCTGATGTCTTTCTGAAGAATACGGACTCGCATCATTTCAAAGGAAAACCACATCATTTTATCTTGGGAGGAAGGAAACTTACCTCCACTCCGCCTTGTTATGCAGGAATGAGTTACACTGGTCTGGAAGGTTGCTGTCATTCGACATAGATTCCAGGATTGAAATAATCTGCTTGAAAGATGGCCTTCTCTGAAGACAAAAACAAAACACAGCATTTGCATTCATATACAACTGCTACTGTGTAAAAATTTTTGCAGGAATTTTTCAGCTGAAAGGCTGCAAGCAACAGAAATTAAGATGCTGCTTTGTGAACACAGCATCTTACAAGAGGACTGTAAATTTTTTTTGTTGTTGTTGTTCCCATTGAAGAAAAGGCCAGTTTTGAAACAGTCACATAAGCCAGTAGGACTCAAGCCTTAGCTTAGTCTCCCATATTTACCAGTAAAACCTTTTGGTACTCAGTAAGAGCATTAAACAACACTAGTAGCATCAACAACCATCAAGATTCTTAATTATAAAGAAGAGTTTTCTTCATGCTAAGAAGGAAAATACTGCCAAAAAGAGAAGGCTGGACCCATTAGCAACTGGTAATTAGACAGATGGCCTTTTACATGTAGTAACCCAAACTCTTTGATGTGTGAATGAGTTATTTAGCTGTCCCTCAAAAATGAGTTCCTGGCTGCAGCTCCCCTCTTGCAGAGAAGAACAGACTTCCCAGAAAAACCTCTCACTTGCTCTTCTGTCCTGGGTTCATTTACTGAACTTTCTGTTCCTGGACTCTCCATCCAGCACACATTGTGCCCACAAGTCACGGAGAGCAGTTAAAACTTCTCTGTGTTTCCTACTTTCCCCTTAACCCCAAAAAGGAAGCTATGAGGTAGAATAATAACTGAAAACTGAAAAAGCCATAGTTAAATGTGTTTCTTGAAAGAGCGCTGACTCTGTTAGTCTGTTTGACAGACCCAGACAAGGTTGAGACAAAAGGTTGAAACAAAATGTAGATACATAATAAGGGGATGATGCACATTCTCTCTCTACTGCGCCTGTAATTATACCATTTCTGCTAAAATTACAGATGCCGCAATTAAAACGTGCATTTTAATTTGGGAGCACAAAAACAATTAGGAACAATGCCGAGGTGTCTCTCCCAGGAAGATCCAAGTGATTTCCACATTATAAAAGAAAGACAATTTCTTTATTTTAAATGTCAAACAGCATGAAAAAGTGTCAAATGCATAACAAAAAAAAAAAAAAAAGACAAGCTCTCTTATACTGTAATGCTGCACTATTCGGCTGTAACTGGAGGCTTTGTCTGTCATTTTTTTTGTCCATCTCCATGATTTCAGGCAATGGGCAGTTGGATGAGCTGTGCAGATCTTCTTTGCAACAGAGAGCACTTGCTGCAGGCACAGTCTGCTCGCGCAGGCTGGCCCCAGCACACGGGCACAGCCAGCAGCGTGGCGGCACGGCCCGGTTTGGCAGCACGGCCCGGTTCGGCAGCACGGCCCGGTTCGGCAGCACGGCGCTTGCACCGGTGGATCCAGCCCCGGTGTGGACGCCCACCACAGTGCCCCTGCGTTTACACAGGGGGCTGGGGGAGGCAGCACTCATCCTCCTACGTGCTGCTGGACCTGCCACGGCTCAGCAGACCCTCTGAACAGGGTCTGGAAGAGCACAGACCTCCCTGGCCAGGGAGTGCCACGCTAGGTGCTGTGGAACACAACAGTCATCGCTGGCACCAACCGGGACAGACAACTCTGGTGCAGTTTTGGGGAAAGAGAACCCTCCAGGAGCCCTCACACCCTTCTTGTTGCTACAGCTGCACCTCTTGCAACCACCCACCCCAGGGGGAGTGAACTGTTGAGGGGATTCAAGAGCCTCCCAAATGGTGAGGAAGGTACCAGACAGGAGATCATGGCTTCCTACCGATACATGAAGTTACTGCTGCTACGGACTGGCAGGTGCGTGGTGTGCCTGTACTAAATTAATTCCTAATTATCAAGAAGAGATGAAGGGCAAACATGCCCAGGGCTGCACTCATTACAATATTTTATGGCTTATTTAGAATTCTTTTACAAAACACTTCCATGAGTTTTACTTGCTCCTTGTTTCTCAGGAGTATACTGGGAAGCAGAGGGCAGGGCTGACAGTAACTGGAGTGGAGATAACGACAAAGAACAGAGCTTTTACAAAGGGTGGGTGAAAACATCGCCTGAGTGATTTGAGAGGAGTGGCAACACACACTCTTCGGGTCCTACACGACAGGCAAAAGAGCTGCTGAGCTGCACAACTAGAGCTGGAACAAATGCAGAGCCACACAGCACTGGCACGGCCTGTACAGCTCTGGCTGTGCAGTTGCTGTGAATGGCCACCAGCTGCCCTGCCAGCTTTGTAGCTGCCAGGTTTACAGGTACCAGCTTTCCCTGGAAGCGATGCTGACAAGAAGACACAAGCCTACACTGCCATGTGGGTTTTGCTGGGTTCTTCCCCCTAGGCAAAGATAATTTCAGATGTAATAAAAGCACTCTGTGTGCAGACTGATACCTTGGTTAAAACTGGCAAGAAGTGACTGTTGAAACTGGGAGCCCAAGCCGAGAAGCTTTTTTTTAAAAAAAGTCTTATTTTCGGTGGATGACTGCTTAGCACTTTCTAGAAAGTCATCTCAAGTCATTCCTTATAAGAGATTCTTAAAATATCAAGGCGTGAGTCGTCTTTGAAAATTGTTTCCCTTTATATCTCTGATGCCTCATACAAAAATCTTTAAAATATATGTCCCTCTAGAAATAATTCTGGCTAATGTTTCACTGTTTCCTTCCACTCAGTATTTGTTACTAAACAGGTCTGCATAAAACCAGGATATTTAATGTGACTTTCCTTTCCTGCTACTTCTCTGTTCCCAGGTTTCTGATTTCCACTAAAATATTCAGTAATTTATAAACAACTTTGATGTTTAAGTGGGAATAAACTGAAGGAACAGATGGAATGAGAAAGAACCACTCACCTGTGTTTCAAAAGCAAGTATCCCTAGTAAACAAAGGCATCACTGATGAGCAACCTTGTTTGTACAATTATCTAGTACCCAAACAAAAGCAGCTTGTTTGGTAGGGATTTTAAGTAGTAAGTTAAGACAGTTACCACAGAGACTGTTCTTCAATAATTACTGACTTAAAATAATTAGTAACTAGCATTTTGGTAAAATGCTTTGAACCCACTAGGGACCGCTTCAACTAGCACAGTTTAAACTGCATAAAGCCTACCATTACGGATGCCACATGCAGCAATGCACTACAGACATTTTTCTCAACATACGAATAAATTCTTAAGAATTCAAAGCCAAGTTAACAACTCTGTCCATTCCCATGAGGAAGTTACAGGGTGAGCAGTGTCTGACACTCCAGCTGCTCTGCAGTTCTGCAAGTGTATTCCTCAGCCTCACAGTAAATGCACACCCCTCTTTTCTCAGGGGTAAGCCACCTAAAGATACCTCACACTTTCTACAAGCTAAAAGTATGCACCTTAGTGATTGCTTTTGAGCAGCTGACATCCTCAAGCTCATTCCTGCTTCACCTTCAGTAACTTGTTCACGCACTGACTATCTGATTTTCTACAGCTAATCCTGGCGAATAGGGAACGTTACACAGAGCAGTATTCGAGAGGAGTGTGCTCCATCTTTTGGCTCATGCAGGCCACACAGCCTTTTATCAAGGCATTTTGCGAGCTCTAAGTAGTGGTCCTTTCCCAACACGTGACTGAATAAATCAGTCACATGCCCAAACTGTGACCAGAGATTACTCCATTTCAGTCATGTGAACAATGCATTTGTAATTGCCTAACAGAAGATAAGCTGCATGAAAAAAGTAGCAAAGAGCAGACTGCTGGAAAAACCTAACACAAGATTCACTTCCTGCACACACCAGAGACGCTGGGAACAACTCTGCCAGGAACCCGCCCAGACCCAGGTGAACTGCTCACACAGGCAGAACTCAGCCTGATGCAGATCCCTCCCTCTCCTTGAAAAACAGCAACAGCTTTCTGGACACGTATATATGTGGCTAAAGCAAGCCAAGGAGCGAGCTCATCTAGTATGTCCTGCAATTACAGAAGAGAAGCTCCAACAATTCTTATTCTGTGGCGTTTGGTAGCGATGCTGATGCTTAGGAGTAGTTATTAAAAACACATAGTTACCACTGGGAAGTGCTCTTCAGTAATTACCAAGCTAGAACTTAAACAGTTTACTTGTAGATTCAAAGACTCAAAGCATTTTTCTTTCTCTCCACCCTCTTCTGTGGAGAGGATAAAGAGGAAGGTATTAGGGGAATGCCATTTAAATGGGTGTTCATGTGGAAACCACGCGCTGATGATGGATCTCAGGCTTCCAGATCCATTCTGTAGGAAAACAACTCCTTGCTTAAAAAAAAGAAACCAAGATGAGAAATCTCCTTTCTCATATTGTTCTTCCTAAGACTACTCTCTGGTAGTAACAAGTTCTAGCTTTAGAGCACCTAAGCAGTATAATTTGCCTTGGGATTAATCTTAGTGTCTCTGAAGTAGTACCTAACTTTCTTCTGAGTTTAAAGGAACAAAGTCTTGCTGGTGCCTTGACTGGGGAAAAAGAGCGTAATTTCCTTACCTACCCCTCCCTCTCTCTCTCAAATACCTTCATAGGCAAAGGAAATGGATGTTAATACTTGGTAATAAAGCTTGCATGCCCACAGGCTCTTCCCAGCCAGCTTTATGTACAACAGCATAGTAGCAGAGTCGATTTAAAGAAGGTAACTCTCAATCTACAAAAGCTTTTACTAAGTAAACACTGTCTTTCATTCCTTTTTAGTTTATTCTCATAGGGGCAGATTAATAGTGACAATGGTTTGGCTCTTTAACTTTTATTTTTACTCTGTTTTAACGGTTAAACAGTATATTACAGTACTTCTATTATTATATTATTACAGCATAATCATTATAAAGCTCATAATTCAAAGTCCTAAGGGAAACTATTAGGAAAGGTTTAACACTAATTTATAATGTGTTGCTGCTGTTCCTATGCACATTGTATGGATTAATTTATTCTTTACATGTTTTCAACAAAGGGAAGGCATCAAGGTTAGACCTTGAAATAGGTATTTAATATGTGATGCTTACAAACATCTAAGAAAGATTAACTACTAACTACTGAAAGACAATAGAAAAGAACAAATTTTCACTTGCTCCAATATGGCTGCATTCTTGCCATCTCACCCTACTTACAGGCATTGTCTTGAGTCGTCAGGTAAGTTAATAGCATCATAACTTTTGATTAAAAGGGAAAGAGAGATATTTAGGTATAAATATGTAAACACATTTAAAAAAGGCAGCCTCGGCTATCTTTGTGAAGAAATGTGTCTACTAGCATGCAGCAATGGTGTTAGCTGGGACTTGTTCCCCAAAGAAACACTAACGCATTAGCAAAACTAGGCAGGGGTCAGTGGTGCAGAAATCAAACACAAATTAGATTACCTTTGAATCAGCATCCCAACATTGGTGCATCAGTTCTGCAAAACTTCTGGGACAACTGCTTGGAATGGTTAATCTCTAAAGGAGAGAGAATGTACCAGTTATTGGAAGCATTTCCCTTGAAGTTGCTACTAATAAGATTTCCTATAAAAGCAATTCAATTAAAAGAAGTAAAACGCACTCTTCCTTCTTATAATGCAATTTAAAAACTGAGGATTAACATACTAAAAAGAAAATCAGAATTATTAACACTAGCAAGACATACAAATTAATTAATAGACCTATAAAGAAGGAATGGAACAAATGCACAAATGGAGTTGCTTAAGAAAGCTTGGAGACAAGGAAGTGAAAATGAGGGAAACAACTTCGAACATAAAACATCATCGTTTGTGGAGGTTACTGCATTGTATTCCAAGATGCTTGTCAAGATAACGTACAGCCTGCCTTAATTCCTTTCTCCCACACAGATGATCCAGCTGTACAGTACTATAATCACTTTTGATATAACAAATGGCTGAAATATAGATTACATTAAGTGAGTTAAGGAGAGTTAAGTGAAGCTCTGCCTGACACAAGAGACATTTCATGAGCCTGTGGTCAGAAGGATTAATGAGGACATGCAGACCTCGGAGAGCACTCACAGAGCACAGTGAACTCGTATAAATATTTCCTGATGACTGAAGAAAAGGAGTTGCTAGTTACAGCCAGGACCACTAACTACAGAGAACTAGTTTGAAGTTTGTTTGGTTTCCTTTGCTGAGAGTTTTAAACCATGAAAAGAATCCCTCAGTCAGTCTTAGAGGACTTTCAGTTTAAAGACTCTGCCTCCACGTTGGAAAGCCTAAAAGCAAATCCATTCTCCTATACGCACACCTGGATACTGAAGCCTCTCCAGTTGAGATTTAATGTGCATCCCAACAACATTACACACATAAGGAGATGATTCTGCCCTCGCTAAGGCAATTAACTGACTTCAGATGTTTCATCCTAAATTTAAAAAATATGTAGATAAAACATAGTTCCTCAGTGAAAATGGGTCCAAATATAAGACGGGTCAAGCTGGAAAAAGTGTTCCCCATCCTGTAACGGGTGAGTACCAGTACCAGTTCCTGTTCAGACCAACCTGCCAGGAAGACCCTTTGATCTGTCTTACTCTTGGCATTTCAGAAGCAAAGCAGAGTAATTTGTGTCAAATTGTACCATTATATTACTGCAATGTGACCTACAAAGCCTTATAAGACACGGTAACCAAAGTCAGAGTTAACAAATTCTGCTGCACAAGCATTTGAACACCACAAAAACTGGAAACACGAGATACAGAGCCAGGGGACCGCAGGAGTATGATTATTAAAATAATGTAATACCTTAAGGTGCAAAGCTTTCTGTGCAAGAAATACAAAGAAATTTGTACAATGCATAAACAAATTGTACTGGTGCTTGATCTCTGGTTGAGTCATTAGCCTAAAAATACACTGGCTAGTCTTGCTACAATATTTGTCCGTAACCCTCACTGTTCCAGGAGGTGAAAAATCAGTCGCAATCATGATTTACATGTGGCTCACTTGTGCAGAACGTCATGTCATATAATACAGAGGTAGCAGGTTCCAAAAGTACTGTATTATAATAAGGATGACGTTTCTCAGTGGTAATTAATTATGAGATCACTCCTAGCATAATCTGAACTCTCATATTTTTATTTTCTGGATTTAAAAAGTATATGTAATTATACAGGAATTCTTCTAGAACAAAAACAACACTGCGAAATTATGTAGAGAGTCAAAAAAGACCCATACAGAATCATTAAAATCCACTTCATTTGCTGGCCTCAGGCTTTGCAAAGGGAGACATATCAGCCTACACAATTACGCTTCGGCCTCAGTTCCACACTGATATTAACAAGAGACTTTCAGAGCAAAAAAATGAAGGACTGGCTCAACAGCGATTCAATTCTGTTGTGAACTGGAACCATCCAACCCCACTGATGTCAACAGACGGAACTGAGAGCAGAACCTGACCTTCACACTTGCTTTGGGACATGGGAACTGTGAAGAAAAGTAGCACAAGCTGACTTTTACCAGGCTTATGCTGGGCATGTTCCCGAAGTCACGGCCAGAAAAAATAAAAACTATGTAAACAAGTGTTAATGCCGTCTAAGCTCCGTGGCATCTTTCCAAAGAAGATGGCAGCAAGAGGCTAGCGGTACCTGGCAGTACCAGGCATTTCTCCTCTGAAAATGTCAGCCCTTAGGTTTATTCAGCCACGAGTAAAATAGCTGTCATGTCCATATTTTGTTCATGCTGTATTTTACACAGCTCTTTGCTCTGGAAAACTGTAGAGAAATGTGTGTTGTACCCTCTGACATCTTTCAGCGTGTGACTACATCTCTTTCCAACATTCCCAAAGCCGCTCTGTACCCCTTACATAAAACTGCACGTGGCAGACACAGGAAAGAAATGCTGCTGATGGAAGGTGTTTTGGTTCCTCCTTCAAAATGGCGTATGAGCCTTCTCCTAAACTAGGAGAGTCTCTTTGTGCCTCCTGTTCTGATAAACACTGTAGAAGACCACTTTCATGATCTTCACGCTGTCAGTGTAGCATTTCCAACTAATCAATTTATCACAGTATCACTCACTGGAATTAATCCAGTTCTCAAACAGGGGAAAAAAAAAAAAAAAAAAAGGAGAAGGGTGGGAAAAAACCACCAATAAAAATATTAAACTAAGAGGAGGAAACCCAACTCCTCTGTTTAACTCTGAAGCATTTTGAGAAACAGTTTATGTAGAATAATAGGAATCCGTACTGTACAGCCACTGCCTCGCCATTGTAATGTTTCCCAAGCTTCCGCTGTGTCTAGATAGAGGAGGTTTCATCTTTGTGGAGGATTTCCATGCTTGTCTGTGTGTGGTACAGTCACAACTTTAAATGTTTTTTAAATGTAGCTACTGTCTTTGATATCAGGGGACTATGTGTTCAGATATACGCTCACATGTCCAACTAACTGAAAGCCTCAATTTGCGAGAAGAAGAAAAGCGAGGCTGGGGACACTGTACAAACGGTGTTTACACCACTGAAGTGCTTTTGAAATGGAAAGACTCTGCATGAGGAGGCTTGCAGCTATGCCACAGCCTTGCCGATACCAGTGAGGAGCTCATCTTCAATGTAGTGTTGAACGTAGGTGGCAAAACTGTAATTTCTCTCTTTTTTTAAAACTATTTTTTCTTCTTTTATTTTTGAAATTTTCATCTAAGCGGCAGTTTCTTGTACTATAGTGACTCCTGCTGGGAGAGTTAAGTTGAAGTAGCTGAAGGTCTCTTACAGATATATCAACTCCCGGCCAGTAAAAAGATGTCCTAAACGCAGGAGATGGAGTTAAACTGTTCCCCTACCTTGGACGCAATGGCTTCTTTCATCACTAAGAACAAACCCCTAGGTTTTACAATTGAGACTGAGAAACTAGTACAGTACTTGTACAATTTTTGATCTACAGCATCACGACGTGAAGCTGCAACAATTAGATGTAAAGGGTCCATTCATGAGGAATAACATCACTTTGACCCTTTGTGTTAGCTCCTACTGCTAATCTTTCCATACGCGTGAACTTACTTTCAATTTGAAGAAGATGAAAAAGTCTTTTGCAAAACCCCAATACTGTTTTCTGATCTATGTACCTGAATGTAGAAACGTAGTCTTACCTCGTTTTTTTCCACTACAAGCCAAGCTACTTGTAATCCTTCCAAGCCTTTAAAAGGGACCTCCCTTGTTAGCATCTCCCAGAGAACCTGGAACAGAAAAAAAGAAAAGAATTTTTATTTCTGTACTTTGTATTTTAAATACATTATTAAACCTTGATACAGCCCTATTCTCTATCCAATTATCAGGCAACCAGTTTCCATTTGCAGGAACCTGGACCAGTGTTTGCGTGCAAGATTGCCTCACTAAATTAATTTGAGTGTTTCTGCTTTTTCCTCTACAGAAAAGCCCAGATGAAAAACTGGGTTCTGTGGGGTCTAATGCCTGCAATTTTGTGAGAGTCACAGAAAATGCTTTTTCCTTTTTTTTGTACACTATAAAGTTCACATTTGGCCATTGACATTTAGGAAGACAATGAACTCCTCCTCCTCTCCTTCTCAGCCCCAACCAGACATACCTCTGTTTGTAGTCATTTTGCATTTGATAATATTTCTTATGATTGAAACTAGTACTTCGCAGTAGTCAGAATATGATCCAAAAGGTATTTTGCTCCTGTGATAGGCTATGAAAATATTAAATATATTTTTTCAAGCAAAATTATAATCATTTACCTCCATGTATGTAATTATGTTAAACTAAACAATATACAGCATATAGAAAACTACTCTGTTCTCCTTGATATCCCATAGATGCACTGTCCTTAGATATAGAAAGATCTCCTAATTTTGCATGCTTATAGCATTTTGGTAACACAATAACCAAGAATCTAAGCTACTCTGGAGAAAAGAGTTCGGCATCCCCAAAAGGCTTCAAGTCAATGAATCCAACTTGTTTTTCTGCCATTGGGACTACACACTGGAGTTCAACCAAATTACCAGGCACTTTGTACCTTCACTTGTATATGTCTCTCTTTTTTTTTTTTTTTTCCCAAATCAGAACCTTCATATCTGTATCTTGTTCCAAATATATACATACAAACATTTTCTTCTGCTGATATCCCAAGCCTATCAACAAAAAACACATCATCTATGTAGGATCTGACCAAATGCATTAAGATCGTTATGCAAGTCTCTGTGTCCTTACTATGTGAGCTAATACCCAGGCTTATTCCAGCTACATCATTTTGAATTTATTCTGGCCAGCTATGAAGGCGATTAAAAAGAAAATGTGAGAATATGGGCAGATGCTGCTCGAGCAGAAAAAATGCACTGAAGCAGAGTTGGGCCTTTAATCAAGTGAACGGGGTACTCCATCATCAGACCTATTTGAATAATTCTGCTTGACTCAGAAGAGTGATTAGTAAAGGTAAAGGTACCTTGGAAAAAATGAGTAAAAGACAGTTTTCCTGAGAATAAGAAATATACGGAGAAAGTTATCACAGAGGTATTGAACTGTCCTGTTTGCCTCAATGCACTCCTTTTATAACTAAAAAAAAACCCAAACCTCAATTTGTAATTCCAATTATCACCTCTCTAGTGGTAGAGAAGGAAATTTAACTGTAAGAGAAGGAAACAATTTAGCAGTCTCATGCACTTCAGACAAAAAAGCAGTGTACAAAACAGCCAGTTTAAAACAAAAGCCCCTGTACCAATCAAACATGCAGTTGAGCAGCCTTGCAGAACCACCTCATCTGTACAGCTGTACCAGGAAACCACAGAAAAGAAACTCAAGTTGCACTTCAGACAGAGGAGTATCTAAATACATCTTGCAAGTAAAGAACACAATGAAATATTTGTTAAATGTCTCCAAGAGCTTTGAGCAGGAAAACTCTACTGCTCTGCTACCTTTCTTTCAGAAGACTGTAAATTGTAAGGGTTGTCTTGTTTCATTCATGCACATAAGGTTGTACAGAACATTTTGCACTGAATTCCTTTATCATGACACCTTTAGTGTTTATTTCCACTGCCTGTACAGATCACTGCCTTTCTAAACCAACAGCACCAGCTTAAAACATTTCAAGATTGCACACAGTTCAAGAGAAAAAACACCAATCTGACACAATATGAAGACTTCTTCTTAATACCTTATTTCTCACTAATAATAGAAGGAAGTATAAGATACAAAAGTCAGATGTCAGAAACCCTTGTATTTATTTACAGAGGTTTAGAAGATGTTCTAATAACAATGCAAACTTCATGTTCAGGCCAATGGTGTAGATAAAGCCTTTCCTTCCAATGGTGACATGTTTCTATCTCCAGTTTTATAGGAGCTTCAACCACATCTCACAAAATAGCTACCCTGAATCATCAACTAAGGTGAATGATTGCATGATCAGTCTTTTAAAAAGCAGCAAATGGGTCTCTTCTGCATTCCCACTTGTCTCTTCCTGTCCCAGGGTCATTCAACAGCAGAAAAAGCACCTCAACCTGACTTACCCCAACCTCTTTCTTGCAAGATACACTCTTCATTTTCAGAACTGGCTCCCCAGCTCACCTCATATGGAAATCAAGCTATCTTCCATTTCTGGTGTAATTTAATTGATACCGACATGGTTCACTTCCCCTGCCATCTCTGATGGTGAGGATCACCTGCTTTCCTGATCCCATCACATCTCTGTGATGACAGACAGCAGGTGCTCACAGAGAAACAGCCGAGCTAGACACAGTGATGGAAAACAAAGCAAGAGCATTTAAAGTAGTGGTTTGTAAACCATGGGCTCTGAAGATGTCAGGCTCTTCTTTGCACACAGAGAAACAGAAAGGAGAGACAAATGTATGAATGTTCATCCTATACATGAAGCTATGAGTAATAACTATATGGTCTTCAGAAAAAGCTCACACGCTTCTGTCAGCTCAGCCGTGCGTTTTGATCCTAATCCTCTCAACTATGTGACAACAACCAAAAGGAAACAAAACAAAACAAAACAAAACAACAGAACCTCCACATGTCCACCCCAGTGCAAAGCCATCAAAGATTCAAAGTGCCATATAATACAGGGAACATCCAAATGAGTAATTTGAAAAAAAGCAACAATCTGAACACCTTCGCCAAAAAAAGAAATGTTTTCTCTTGGTAGGAAAGTGTTCACAGATGAGGGTCAGGAGATAAAATGAGCACAAGTACAGCATGAGCAGAAAGCGTGGCACTCAGAGGTACTGCCCTTAGGCAAGAAAATTAGGTCAGTCTTCTCTACATTGATCCAAGTGGAAGTTAAAGATCGCATAATTCTTTTCAAAAAGAGCGAGGGATAACCCCTGGAGCTGGCCAACATTCCCTCTATAAATAACAAATGTTCTCATAGCTAAAGCAATGCATGAACTATTGCTAGGAGCACAACAGCTGCCACATTTAATGGCAGTCTCTATGCTACCTATAGTCAGTTAATGGCTTTACTTTTTTGTTCTTGCAAGTGTTAAAATAATTCAGCTACATCGCATAAGCTTTCTATGATTAAACACATTTATACTGGTACGCAAACACACACTGCAGTGCTCTACAAACAATTTTGCCAGGTTAACATATTGTGAGCATGTATCTTCATGATTTCAAAACAGTTTTTAGAGTGAACATTGTCATTGCACATACCCTTTCACATCCAGAAGAGGAGCAAGGAGTTGTTTTTGAGCAGCACATATAATGACATGCAAGTTAATTTCTGAGTTGATCACTTGTAACACTTGGTGTCTGTTGTTTAGAGTATGGACTTGGAAATGGATTAGAAAAGATAATCACAGCGTAGCTGAAGGAAAGAGCAAGATCTGTCTTTGTGTTGTAATCTCCCAGAACATTTAGCTTTAGCATTTCATGGCAGTATTATAAATTATTTACTATGTATCTCAAAAAGTATATATGGACCTGTTTAACTATCCATGAAGAGCAGGACAAAATCTGAATGTTAGTTTAAACATGTATGCAACTGTTCACAAAGAGGAAAATTCATTTCAGCTGAGGAACAACTCAGATCTATAAGGTTACAGAAAGACTTTGATACTTCACAAAAAAAAAGCTCACACATCTTAAGCAGAATATTTAAAAGCACAGGCTGGTTTGTAGAAAGAAAAGTCAGTCAGAAAAAAAAATAGCAGAAAAGAAATTAAAGAAAACCATGGGGAAGGCAACAAATATTGCAAACAGAGGATCTATTCCTAGCATCTTACTAGTTTACATTTGAAAGGATTCTGTTCCTTGTTAAGCTGACTTTAACTGAAGAAAAGCAGATTTGTCTCTCTGGCACAAAAGCTGCTGGCAAGTGTTACACTTTGAAAAGGGATTCTTTAAATTTTGTTTTTATAGATGATAATCATTTGAAGATACAAAAATACCCTAAGATTTTTTGTTTTCAGTCTCTTAGCTAATTCTCTGATAGTCTAACACTTATTATAGGGAGATTCCAACTGTCAGTGTAATATTCAGACAACTTCTTGCTCGTATGACCTCATTATGTCAGTAATTTCTTCAACAGAGAACCTAGGCCACTGTCATTCTTCATTTTGATCCCTACATCTCCTCCAAAAATGATGGTGCTCCAAGACTGGAGTTATAAAAAGATGAATTCATGCCTAAGTGCTAATAAATTCATAAGCTTCTACCCACAGCAGAACACATAAGTTCAAAAACAATATTAAAAAATGTGAGTCAAATATGATTAGGCATACTAAAGTAGCACTATATGCTATATTAAAATATTCTAGTAACACTGAACCGTTTTCATATGGAGGGTAGTTGAGTTTTACCTCCAAGCACAGAACTGTCAAAGGAGCTCTACTTTTTGGACTAGGAAAAATAAACTATGTCCAACATACTGTTCCCAAGACTCTGGTAACACTTGACATGATAGGACATTAAACGATTTCTTACCTTCTCCCACTTCTAGAATGTTACTTAAAGTCATTTCACACCAAGCTAACTACGTGAGCAGTCTGAGCTATAAGACCATGTTTGGAATTTCTCCTCTAAAATTTTTGCTTTGTTTTTAAACTGGAATGTTTCCCTTCAGTGGATAATATGTGATTGCTTCCAGTAACAGCTTACATTGACATTTACATTTGTTAGCTTATGTTCTCTTACTGTTTGTGACCCAGTTCAGTTAAGCAAGCAAGGATTTTCAACCTGCCAATACAGGCTTCTTCTCCCTCCTTGCAAACCTTCAGCCTTTCATTTGTAAGTGATGCCACATCACCTCTTGTATTTTTTTCCACTATAAACAACTGTTTGGCAAAAAGTTTAGTCATCTTCCATTGGGACATCAGCTTAGCTAGGTATAGCCACAGGTGCTAGCTTAAAACCATAGGGTGTCCCTCACATCTATCTCCTCCCATCCATCTCCTCTCATCCTTCAAAGAGAAAGAGGCAACACTTGATAGGTACTGAAAGAATTCCTCATTCTGCCACCCACTGTGGAATCCAAAGCAAAAAATAGCTAATAACGCAGATAAGCATGGAAAGTACAACCCCACTTCTCTTCCTTTTTCCCCCAAAGCATTCATTACTGTTCTCTGTCACAGAAAGGCTATGGGGCGAGGCACACAATTGGTCTGACCAGTAGTGCTATTTCTAGCCTATTTTGTATTGCAGAGCAAAACCAAATTAGAGTTTTAACTGTGGACAGAGTGAAATAATTCACATTACTGTACCTGCAAACCTGACATTCAGATGAACCATAACTGATAGTTCCTTCTCGTGAAAACGGCAAAGCCATCCTGGCTTTTTCTATATTTTTAGATGGGGCCTCTACTTCTACAAGAGGTACAGTCTCCATTCTCATGGCTAACGATAGCAGGGTCTTTTAAACAATTAAGCATGGAACAGTGGCCTACTTTTTAATACAAAATCAGTGACACTCCATTTTATGGAAAGTGGAATCCTAATCAGTTCATCCTGTTATACACTTACTGTGACGCAACCTTTTTCTCTTCTGTTTCACTAAAAAAACACAAGCAGAGATTCTTGACGCAAATTGTTCAGTGGCTCCTGCAAGCCTTCAGACACATGCTGAATATTTTCGGTAACGCATGTGCTTCCCACACTGGCATGCTGCTCATCTAACCAGATCAGGATCTTACTAAACATGCAAGACACTGTTCTTCCTCTCATGTTCAAGCATGTAATTATAAATTATGGGTCAGTCTTGAAAGAGTGCTATTTTTTGTTGTCCTTGTTTAGAAATGTCGTTCTTGCATCACACAAAATCTGTCACACTAGAGATCTGCTACTACATGTAGAGAAATGAGAGGCACTCACCACTCCGTACGAGTACGTGTCACACGTTTCAGACACCGGGAGACTTTGGATAACTTCTGGGGCCATCCATGGAAAAGTGCCCACTAATGACATGTGTGTTGTATGGGAGTGGAACCTTGAGGCACCAAAATCACAGATCTGGTAAAAATAAATCGAAAAAAACACAGATATTAAGAGTATCAATCTCATTCATTAGGCATCAAAAGATCGAGTCAAGCAGCAGCATCTCTCTATAAATAATTAAAAGTGTTCATACCTTTAACACACCATCAGCAGCTATAACAACTGAAAATGAAAAAACAATAGGTTACAAGAATGCTATTAAAAATAAACACAATACATTTACACTGCAAAAGACTTTGCTTTTTATCAAGAAAAATGACCTTATGGTGAGCCAGCACCTGAACATGCATACATGCACAACTGTCCTGGTTTCTTTGAGAAGCTTTAGAGAACATCTGCTGAATACCTGCAAACCTCTGAACAAATGCAAAACTTCTCAGGCCCTACTGAGTTCAAAGACAGCAACACAACTACAACTAAATTACAGATAAACTCCATTCTCCCCTACATAGTTAGGCTTAACAAGAAGCTCTCTGAAAGATCCATTAATAAAAGGAGAAAACTTACAACTGAAGTGAAATCTAGCCTTTTCTTGACTATTATCTCCCTCTGTGCATTATTAAAATCTGTGCCCTTCCTATCCCACTACTAGTAGGGAAAGTTTCAGTTAAAAGGCAGTTTTCAGCAAATTTCATAAATGGTCATCAGCTGCCAAGTACAGACTAACCAGTGCAGCTCCACACTGAGTGCGTATTACTCAAAAGCACGAATATCTGTCAAACCTCAAAACAGGCCACAGTAAAGAGAAGATTTTCAGATAAGAAATAATAGGCCTCTTCTAGTCTATTGTGTCTGGAGTCTGCCAGCCTTTCCTGGTACTCAATCTTTCCAAATAGAAGAAGGAAGTCAGGAGTGTCCAGGCAACGTCTGACAGCTGATAAGACGGGTACAATCACGGTAAGCAAGACAAAACCTGAAAAATCCCTCTGCAGTGCTCTAAATGATGCCAGGGACTGACCAAGCTCAGACAGGCTCAGGATGGGGAGGAGGGAAGAGGCTCTTCTGTGCCTCAAGGAGTGCAGCTCGATTACAACCAAGGCATTAGTTCTGCTTGTTCACAAACGTCAGGTACATATTTAAATGCCACATTAATGGGTAACAGCAAATGCAGAGCGTTTCAGTGTTTTGCTACTTTACCATTCCTGGACTTCAGATCCCTGTGGATTACTTTGACTGGAGCTTCCATGTGTAAATAGTGCATTCCTACACAAAACAAGGGAACAACCTAGTTAGTCAGGCTGAGCGTGGCCATCATGTATCAGCAGTCGTGTTTTCTGGCTCCCATTAATTGCACTCAATACGAATTGGCACGCCTGTATGCCATATTGATACGATGCAGGATAAGTAAAGCTTCCCATAACCTACTTCGCATAAAAAACACTACGCACACCTTATGTATCTCTCAGAGCATTTATATGGATATGTTAATGCTTTTTAATGTCATATTTAGTTATTTTCTCTAAGGTGTTGCCTACATACTGAAGCCAAGATATGAATTTACTGTTTGTTCATTAGTCCACGCTAATTTTTGTGTTATCACAGAGAACACAAACAACGAAACAGCTTATTCTGCATTATTACATGAAGAGTTTCAATGTTTGCTGAGAATAAGCCCTTAGCTTCCTTAAATATCCCAATTTAAATCAAATGTAAGGATAATTATGTACTTTACCTCATAATTACTCTACATCAACAAAATTATCCTCTAGGGACTTGGGGGCAAACCAGAAGTAAAACTGGCTCACAGAAGCCATTTTCACTCCAGAAAATATTTTGGATTCAAAATAACCAAGAAATATATGAAAAAGCACAGTGAGTGGGGTTTGCTTTCTTTATGTTTGGGGGTTCAGTTTTGGGTCTTTTTACAATTTGAATAAAGAAGTGTAGGAAGGCTTTTCTGACTTCATAAGGAAAGCATCTCCAGCTGTACACTCTGCTGGCTGTGTCGGATAGTAATGCAATCGCTCGTCTTGCTTACCTTTAGCTATGTCAGTTGCCCAGGTCATGATATGATCCATATCCATCTCTTCACTTTTGTTACTATTAATGTAATCAAACAGTGAGCCAGCAGAAGCATATTCTGTTAAAAAACAACAACAAACAAACCCATATGACATTTTAAAAATTGCACCTAAATTGAAAGGGCTAATGGAAACTCTGCCAGTTGCACAAAGCAGTCAATCTCTAGCTTAACTACAAAGAATGTGGGTTCAGCAGCTACTATGATTAGTAGTGTAGTAGGAGAATGGTAGTTTGTTCTGATTATCTCAACACAGAGATAATCTACTAAGGGTAAAAAAAAAGTAAATTAAAAAGCAAAATCCTATATAACAACAGGCATTAAAATGAAAAGGCATTAGAAAGGTCTGGCATCATGAAAGCTCAGGCAAAACAGTTCCAATTACAGAGTAAAAGGTTCTGGAAGCTCCTTGTTCAGGATCGACAGACCTTTTTCTTAACTTCTCTCAACTACACATACAGAAATCCACAGCAGGATTATATGGGTACAAAGGTTTTTTTGGCCCGTTGGTGTTTGCAAGCGTGGTAGATGGAATCCAGTCTGACTGTCAGAGCTCGCAGGGCTGAGAGTTGGAGTAACAGGCTTGTTAACACTTACACACTTTAGGTGTGAAACTGGAGACAACCGAGACCTCCATAGCATGACATTTATATAGCTTGAAATTCTTACATATTTAAACAGCAAATGTGCCGTCCCTGATCAGAACTGCAGTTAATGGATGAGTTTGGTGGTACTAGATCCTTCTTATTTTTTCCAAAGACAGAGGATATTCCCCACTGGTGAGCAGTACTGCATCTAAATGATGCCCCATAACAAAGGATTTTTTTCTTAAAGTAAAACCAGATGTTAAATGTAGAACGTTCTATTAGGAAGAAAGGGTTTGCAAGTAGATAGGGAAATTAAAATTTTCTTTTCCTATTTCCCCATAAAGGAACAGAGTAGGAGATCAAATCATTTGCACATGAAAAAATCAAAGGATGAAACTAGAGGTCTAACCCTAAGTAAACAAGCCAGAATTCCATGTGCTGCAGGTCATGTTCACCAGTCTAAAGCCTGTAGCTCCTCTGCTTAGTATTTATTAAATAAGTTTTATCCTTATCCAGCATCCATCCATGTGTTTTCAGTGAAAACACAACAGGAAGTTTGTGTGTCAAAGCAGCTGACACATTTTCTTCTACCCGGTTGCTGAGACAGGGGGCACATGGCACCCAGTGTCACCCAAGCAGCACAGAGACCAGGGGGGTGCAAGGAGCAACGTCAGGCCTTTTGTCCCCCTCTCCCAAGGCTATTCAGTGTGCTGGTTGGGCAGAATTGACAACCTACTTACAAGACTCTCAAAACCTTCACGCCTAAGATGGCAAACCAGCTGGTATGCAACTGAAATGCTTAATTTCAGATATTTCAAAGCAGCAACAAAATCATTCCCTCTAAGACTACATCAAACATATCCGAATTGTTGTTAATTATTAATTAACATTAATATTAATTAATATTAATCAATTAAGGATAAGTGAGAGGCCAAATGCATAAAAAATAAACATTGCTCCTCATTAAGGAAATCAAAACCACTGGGAGATTGCTGCGTGGAGAAGGAAACTCTGGGACGAGACTGAATCTGCAGCCTAGAACATGTCAGGCCGTATCAAGAAGATTCCAGCGCTAAATGAAAGGAAAAAGAGAAAACAGGAAGTCCCTTGAAAGCAAACGCTCAAGTGGCAAGTTAGTTTTGGATCACGACTGCAGGGCCGCCTGCTGAAAACGGCCTCTGCAGGAGACAGAAGTGCAGCTTCTGATGTCACCGAAAGAGGAGTAAGCTGCTGACCTGCACATTTCCTCAATTAAAACATAAGCTTTTTTTACCCATGATGTCATCATCTGTCTCATAAACGGATTCCTCAGGAATAGGTTGGCTGCACACTCCGCATGCCTTTACAATGCATAATGTGATCAACCAGGTCGGTGACAACTCAGCTCCCTGAGCCCTTTGCCACCCTGTGTGAATGGAGGCAAGGAAACCGCCACCAAAAAAGCTCCATGCTTTAGGATTTCTCCTACATATTTATTGTGCCACAGGTTTTTGCTAGGAGCTTATGGATATGGAAATCACACCGTGAGGATAATTTTCTGTCAATAATGGAAAAGAGGTATTTGCTTTAGAAAGAAAAGCTCTGAATGACTGGACCCAGCCTGCAATGGTTTGTGGGATACACGGTACGTTTCTGTGCAGATGAGGGGCACAAGCTCCATGAACTTTTGGGGAGGAGGCAGCTGTGGTCAAAAACCAGATCTGTAAGGTAGACATCAGGACCGCTGTTGGCAGAGACAGCCAGTGACGTGTAGAATGATGTGATCAGTGTCAGCAGCTTGCCGGGCAGGACAATCGTCTGTAACACTGACAAACATCCCAGCAGGGAAACGTTTTCACTGCAGACACAGCCTTTCTCAGAGAACTCTCTGACAGTCCCACATATGATGTTATGTGCAGCTAATGCTCGGTATGTGCCAGTGTCTGGCTGAATGCCCTCATCTCCATCACTCTGAAGAAACATTACTTTCTCGAGATTTCTTCTTGTTTGGGATTTTCCCTCACAAGAAAAGGATCTCTGCCTAAACACAGGATTAAGTCTGTAACACTGAAGGCCATCCAGAAGATCACAGAGTGAAAATGCCTTTAAAAGATATTTCAAGCGCAATTAACATTTCTTTTCTCAGTAGCCATTCATTCTCTCACTTGAAAATGATGTGGGGAAACGGAGCCTTGCTTCTCTTCCAACCCACGGAACTCCAGCCTCCTTGGAAGTTGCAGAGAAAACCAATGCAGTTTGTTAAAAAAAGCTTCTTATTTTTTAATTTTTTTTTTTTAGCCAGGGTGGAATCGGAGCTCCCGAAATAACAAGCATAGTCTCTTTCTCACAGATGGTTAAAGAGTCCCCATTCCCAATGACATAACAAACTACTTCAGCTGCTGTCTGTCCTGTGACTGGCAAGCAGGTCAAATGTCCTCTGAACACTGACCTTTTGTGACATCAAACTGAGGACTTTCTGATCAGATGTCATCCTGAGCTGTCGATTACATATCTCCTTTGTTACTCTGCTTCCTGGTTTACACTTGTTACACTTACGTTATAAATTAAAGTAAAATTACATTACTTGATTTATTAGCTTTCTGTTATTTTTATTGCTTCAGGACAGTACTGGAGCTCCTGTCTCTATGCTATCTCTATGCTATCATTCTCTGAGCGGTGGGGTCTGTGGTCACCCCCATGGACCTCTGGTTCCAACCCTGTGACCTGATACCTGACCGCAGGCTGATGCTCCTGTCCGCAGAGCTGCCCACGCTCTGCACAGCGCTGTACCTCTGGGGAGCTCCCACTGGATTACAGTGCCATCTACTGTGACCATCAGACGTCTAAGAGACAGGTGGAAATAACTGAATTTTCACAGGTTCTGTCCACCATCCGAGACCCAATAAAAACCTAAACAGCAGTATTTTAAACTGGTATTAGATCGTGCCGTATGCAAAGACTACTCTTCACATCAGACTCTTCGAAGTGTTACAGCCATGCCAAAACATGCCTCCTAATCCACACTTTCATGGTTTTTACCTCTCCAAACATTGTTTGAGTAGATTGTAGATTACTTCGGGTTTATTTTCTACTACTATCTCAGCGAGTTTCTCCCATACAGGAATAGAAGAAATTGCATTGTGTGTAATGTAATTTTACCATCTGGGCCAACTCCCAAGATAAGGGAAGGGGTGACAGAAAACAAAAACACAAACCCAACTTCTAAGTAATGCTAGGAATGCCAGAATGAATGAAACCTAGGTTCCAGTAAATAAAGAGGGTTGCCTTATGGTGTCTAATAAACCCTTGACTCTATTTCAAGCTCCTCCCATGCCTGGGAAGCTCCCAATGCAGATTCTCCTATTTTCAACGGAGGCAGAATTCACGGTGCAGCTTTGCTCCGAGCTGACCCTCAGCCTTCCCTTTTCAGAGAACTTGCCAGAACTTCGTATCATGAAAACCTCTACTTCTGTTGCACATCAGCTAAAGTGGAAAAGCAATTCATAGAACAGAGTGAAAGCTTCTGTTTAAAGAAGTGCTGAGTGTGTGCACTGGGAACACCCCAGGCTCCAGCTACCTCTGTGCTGCCACCAGCCTGGTTCCCACTTCCAGCGCTCTCACTGACATTGAGGAAGGTTCAAAGAGGCCAGAACAATGACAAAAACACTGAAACTGGGTAAAAGTAATAGCTTGTAACACTGGAGTTTTACAGAATCGAGACAAAGTTCAGACAAAAATCCTTACCTGTAACTATGCCATAATTTGGAGGTTCAATGACAGCTCCGTAGAACTGAATTATGTTTTTGTGACTGAGCACACTGAGTATTTCTGCCTGTTGAAAACAAACAAACGAGACAATTAAGAACAGGGCATCTACTACAATAGTTTATTTTATACCCAAGTGGGTATACACAGGTATATATAACATAAACACACAGATATCTAGGAAAGACTGTCCACAAACGCTTCACATTTGCAAACCTCATGAGGGATTTTGGCACGTCAATGCTTGGTATGTTTGGGGTGGAAAAAAAGGAAGAAAAACAAAAAATCAAACTATTCTTTCATGGCCAAGGCATAGATGTAGAAGCTAAGTGTTTGGAAAAACTGAAGTCCTTGGAAAACTTTGTTCAAATAAAGCTCTGGGATTTTTGGCAGAGTTGCAGCAGTCCTGTCCAGAATTTGTGTTTATGCACAAAGTACTATGGGTTCAGCGAGCCCAGCACTTCAGGCTGTTGGAGCATATTATGCACACACAGCTCCATCCAATGTTTACTGGAAACGTGGAGTTTCCAGGCATGCGCCATAGAGTCTGACTGAACACACGCAGCAAGAGTGCTTGAGATTACCAAATAAACCAGCAGTACAGCTGGAACTGCTCCTCAGAGCAGGCTGCAGATGTTTGGAAGTTCTGGATAAATATACAAAACCTTCAAATTCCACTTGAACAATGCTTCTCGGTTTGAGAAAGAGACTGCGAGAGAATGAGAACGTATACAAAGAAATCAAGACATATAGTTCCTGTGGGTTTTGAGAGAAAATAAGGTCAGATGTCTCCCTTCAAGGTCTCTCAACAGTTTTGCCTCTGTAGTGTACCGAATACTCAACAGATTTTAGACACATTTTTACACAAAATTACATATTATGCAAATATAGATATATACTATCATATATTTTTCTCTACAGCAATGCATTACTTTAAGATTTTGAGATTGCGTTAACTCTGTACCAGTCAAGAGCATCTAACAAGAGCGAAATCACAATTGATTCCTCTGAACTTATCCAAAGTATCTGATCCGACAGATCCCTTCTCGGACCCCTTGACTGGCTGTGGGAGCATTGCTGTTCACCTGCGGGTGAGTCTTCCCACATTTGCTTAGATAGTTGCCAATTAAATTGTTTTGTGGCCTTGTAGATTCACTGAAAACATGAACACTGTAGCAGCTGTGATGCAGAAAACCATGGTACATCAGCTAGTGTTACTGTAATAAATGTACAGACAGAGCAAACCAGTATTTTTTTTGGCCTATGTTTTATAGCTGGCACCATGACACGTGCGTAACTGCGTGATTACAGATAAAGGCGTCAGATGGCTCAATTTTTTGCTGTTGTCGTTTAAAACCTTTTCTGAGTAACTTCAACACGGTTTTGAATTAAGATCTTTATCTTTAGCTAATGCACCGACATTTACACATCTTCAATTAAACCTATAGCTGTAACTTTGAACTTGGGTTGCACTAGCTCTTCATGCTGCCCAGCCAGCTCAGCAAGGGAAACAGCGTTACCATGAGGAGAGTCATCTTTTTTCACAATACCAGAAAACTGATTTTTTAAATGTACGCTGTTTTCAGCATATCGTACTGCAGACTGACTCACCTACAAGTCCACAAAATAATTTAATGGGCAGCTATCTAAGCAAATATGGGAAGACTCACCCGCAGGTAAATAGCAATGCTCCACCCTCCAACCTTCAACTGCATGGGCTAGAAAATGCAAGACCCCTACACTTCAAAAACTTCTGTATTGTGTTTTTATCTTCTTTATGAAATATTAAATGGGGGAATGTCCTCTAATTCCTACCAGCATTGTTGCCAGATAACCAGGAGACCTAATACTCCTTGACTGCCTACCTGAATATATAGTTAGAAATGAGACAGGAATTCTAGACCACAAACAACATTAGACAAACTACCTAGACTGTCTTGTCTTGAACACCTTGGTCAGGAGGAGCAGAATAAAACTATCTTCTGTACAGTGCTTAAAAATCCACGTCTTCAAAGCACTGTGCGCACCACCTGCTGGTGTTCACAACACATGTACCTCAACAGAATTAAACCGGCTGGTCTCACATTTAATTTTCCCACGACTTAGTGAATAGTATTACTTAGGTCATGGCTACAGAAGTACTACTAGATGAATCTTTTTAGAGAATTACTAAAAATGCCACATGATGAACACATCCAAGCGCTACAGCACCTCCCTATTCCACCGCAGCAATGTGCAGAACTGACTTTCCTCGGTTTCACACAAGCTGCTGCTGGATCCAGTACAAGCCCACAGGAACCAGTGGACAACAGGAGAGGCTGCACTGCGGCCACACCACCAGCACAGCCCAGGCCACCAACCACGCAGTGCTACCATGAAATGGGCAACAAGCAAGACAGTAACACTGGGCCAAGAGTCCTTCGCTGCCGCAGGCATACATACACAGAGCTTTTTCTGTTTGCAGGGTCAAAAAACATTATTTTCTAAGATTATCTTATTTACAGTATATAGCGCACTAAGATCACACTCCAGGAATATGAAGAAATGCTGTGTTGACCATGGCTAATACCATCCTCACGTTGATGTTAATACTCTAAACTGGGATTCAACAGACACCAAAGCAAGCTTCCATCTAAGAATAAGGAAAGGCACCTACTACCTGCTCACAGACATCCCGAATTAATAACTGGAGGGAAAAAATTGCCAGCTTTTTCTAAGGACCATTACTTCTGAAAGAAATCCTTTCTAAACACTTTTAATCATTCTACTGTTGTTAGAACTAGTGATTCTAGACTACTCCTTTCATGTTTTGTTCTTTTCAGTTGCTGTAGATCAGCTGTGAACTCTATTAGCCAATTTAAAGACACTTATTCCTTACAGTGAGAACCAGATGCAAGTCAATCCACATCTTTGAAGCTTTTGTACTTTTCTTTTTTTTGACAAGAAGGTGCCATATTTCAATGAAAGACCAACTTTCAGACAGCAAATTACAAAGCAGTGGTTAAAGACTGGTATTTCAAAGATCTCTTAGGCACTTACAAGAATATTTAGAATCACCTTTAAGCATCAAACTCATACTTAAATACCAAATGGTTAAACGCTTGGAAGAAAATCCTGTCATGCATCTGTCTGCCTAAAGGCCACTGAAGAAGCCAACCCTCTCTGGCTTGGGTACGACACACTCACTTCCCTCGGTACAGCTGTTATCTACCTTATGCAACTTAACTGAGCACCGATTTCCTTCCTAAAGCCATGGTGATGACAAACAACAAGTCTTCGGTTATTTCATCATGCTACTTTTTTGTGTGAAAGACAGATTTAATTTTTTTTAAATGTCGGATTGAAGCAGAACTGGAAGGAGCTCAGCTGAAAGAAAAGCACAAACCAAACACATAAATACAAATTCCTTGAACATAACAGAGACGTAGTCAGACACACAAGTTGACTGCAGTGGAGCTGAAAATTATGCTTAGTCCCATGATAAGCTTAATCGCAGCCTAGTACTGATCATCAAACCACGCTAAAACCATTCACCCTGTATTTATGACACAGGTATGGGTGAAATTCTGTCCCTCTGTCGAGTCCTGCTGAAGGGAATTACAGACTAGATGCCATTTCTTGAAGGCAAAGGGATTCAGAAGCCTAAACAAACCTAATCCACATAATTAAACCACTCTCAGGAAATCTAAGGTAGAGCAAATTACACTAAAGCATGTTAATTTAATTCTCACTGGCTCCTGTAGCATTACTGTAAATCAAACCCAACTCTTAAGACAAATAAAGCATAAGACTTAGGAATGCAAGCAGTTCCTCAGTGCACAAACTAATTGTGTCCTATGAACCATGGGCTAGATCACAGTGCTTAATGGCTAACTTATTTTTATGCTTGTTTAATCTCTGCTTTTTGACATATGTGAAAATGTCAATTACATCATCTATGACTGACATCAACCTACAGAAGCCTCTAGACCTGCTAGTGCTGCTCTGAACCTTATAGCACAAACACTCATATCCTCAGTATTTTCAGCAGGTAAAAACAGCATCCTCCTCCAGGCCTCGTCTGTGTTCAGCAATTGAACAGAAACCACCAACATAGGCTTTGAGTGCGGCCAGCAGTCGATGAAGAGATGAAGCAAGATGCCTGGACAGCACGGTCTGGTCCTGAGCAGCACAAGCTGCAGCCCACCGGGATGACACACGTCCTGACTTGTTTCTGCTCTGCCCAGCGCTGCAACAGCAAGAAGCACAGCTCAGCTCTGAGGAGATGTTCAAGGTCAGCGCTGACTGCAGATGTGGGCAATGGCCACCTGATGCTGAGCTGGCATCACTCGGGAACGCAGACGAGGCCACAGCGTCACATCTTTAATTGCAGCCACAAAGGCAGTGAGGATGTGGACGGAGGCGCTCTGTGTACAGCTGTGTTGTTGCCTGCCAGCTACTCATACCAGCCGCAGCTGCTCTTGTTAGAGCTCCCTATCCCAAGGCAGCTAAAGTTAGCAAAGAAAAGCGACTCAGCACATTTGAGTTACTCTGGTCCTCCTTGGAAACAGTTAGAAAGCTGTTACACTCACGCTTCCATTCAAGAGAAGCGATGAAGGGTTTGGGCTAACAGCTTATTCCAGCAGCACAGCTGGATCTGCAAAAGAACATCTGCCCACAGTGTTTTCTCAGTACGAAAAGACTTTTTTGAATCACCATTTCATCCAGGTGCCCTTGGAGCCGTTGGCTGCAGAGGACAAAGCGCGGCCGGCCCTCAGCCCTGGCCTGGGCACGCTGGTTTAGGATTAACACGGGAAAGAGCTGCAGCCCCTGCGAGGCTATCGGCTGAGCCAGCAGCCTGCCGGCTCTCCTGTTAATAAACCGGTTAATTGCACAGCAAGAGGTGCCTGCGCCCCATGCGAAATTGCAGGGTTAGAAGTGGTTACTTAAGGAATCTGATTAACACAACTTCATTAACTGCCTTCTAATATTTATTATTACATTGCGTGATAGTTTGGTTATTACTTTTCCCAAATAAATGTTTGCCGTGTTTATTAAGGAGATATTTAGGCATACTTAAGGCAGCTTTGAAAATATATTTTTTCCTAAATCTTGTAGCATTTTTAAGACTTTGACCTTTGTTGTGTTCTCAGGAGAGTTGCAACTTAGCTGCTCTCATGGAGTTTTACAGTCTAATGTAAGGGCAGCTGGAAGAGGCCAGCTGATGTTTTAGTAAAATTGTTTTTTTTTACTGACAATCACATACAAAAATGACATTGAATGCTAACACGAATAAATTCCTAACCTTTACTTCCAGATGCCTGCTCAAAACTACATTCATTCTGAGTCCACTGCCAGTGCCTCAGGAATACTTTGCTGTGAATTCACTGATGTCTAATAGGGGTTGATGTCTCTTACAATCCACTGGTATCTTTAGGTGAACAACCCCAAAACATCACTTTCAGACACAATACTAAGACAATCAGCATCTACAGTTCAGCTACAAAACACTAGTAAAATACTCATCTTAGAATCCTACAGGCTTATGATTTTTTATGTAATGCTGACAAACCATTAAGCCAAAAACCCCACCTTTTTCCACAATATATTTATGTTTTACATGCTTTAACATAAATATTATACAGTCTCAATTATTCTTTTAAATATTTATTTTAAATATTTAGGTTTTGTTAGAAGCCAGAAATTACCCACCACAGATAATTTTAACTACTTCATTGTTTTTATCCTTTTGAAAGTTAAACTGAATAAAATTCTCAATGAGCAGGATATAGAAACAGTTTACGTAATTTAGCTCTTTCTGGATTATTATCATACCATAGTCTTAGACAACTACCATGCTACCATCGCTAACAAATGATCCTCTCAATATGCAATAAATAAAGGGATACTTAAAGAATTTTAGTAATATAAAGCTACTAATAAGAATTATGCAGCAGGCATGTTATACAATTATTACAGTTTTGAACATTACAAAGCAAATCAAGTGGATACAAAATAAAAATTTAGGACTTTGCCTACTGTTTTGTCTGTTCTCAGGAAGTTTTGTAGAAAAAAAAAAAATACAAAGGTTTTGTGCTTTGGGGTCCCCAAGAAGAAAGCCAAAAATAAGCAAAGCACACGGATTATCCAGTTCAGCAAATGTTTGTTATTAAACTGTCTTTGATATTAACAGAAGAGGAAAACCACAGGGACATAGCAAAGCCAAAAAATCCTCAGTGAGATCTTTTAACTGCAAATAAGTAGAGTTATCATGTGCTTCGCTGAGTGCTGCGGGCACCATCCCAGCACAAACGTGTCACCACCTCTTTCAAAAGGCAATCATAGTTCTTAAAACTATGGCTGCATATCACTTAAAGCTGTATGAGCTTGGGATTCTTTTTTAGCACTCATTTAGAGGTAACTTCTCCCAAATAAAAGCTATTTTCTATAGCCCAATAACAAGTTAAAACTCTGCCGGCATTTGCGATGTCTTAGAAGATAGCCATATATTTGATGTTATAAGGATACTGTTTCACAAACAACACAGAAAAGAAGGGTTAAATTACATTCTCAGATTGACACCACCAGTACTTGGGTAAATAGCACAATTAAATTCTTATAAGTACATCTACAATCACATTCAAAACATGTATTTAAAAGCATTTAGAGCAAATGTTTCAAGGCATCAAATTTGAATCCAAAATTATGTCCTATACTGTTACAAGTCCCAGAGATTAAAACTAGAAATATAAAGGAAACTAATAAATTCTCACTGCTATATAATAGCAACAGCATATATGATCATCATGATTTTAAATTCGCTGTTTTGTATCATCACACAATTCTCGTTTTCTGAAATACTGTGGCAGAAACATATCTTTTAAATACCTTGGATTGACTTTTAGGTTGTACTCTTGAAGGGAAAAAAAAAAGCACATTGCCAAGATACCTCAATTCTGTTAAACCGTCATAACGTACGGTGCTGAAGGAATACGGACATAGATTTATTATGTGCTGTTATAGGTTCACCCCATCTTATGTAATTTACTTTAAAATATTTCATTTGTATCATTCAGTACCAAACGTGTATAGGCATATTTGGAGGTAAGGAACACTGCAGGATAAGTTAGTAGTAAAATATATTGGATATTGACCATTTGAAAAGAAAACTGAGTTTTATACTCCACTATAATTTTTTATAGCAACATTTGCACATAACTCGGCAGCTTTAAGGATACTTTGAAGGCTATGGTATCAGAAGTACTATCTAGTGATGCCCATCAAAGCACTGCAAAGGCTTGCTCAGCTCATGGAAAGCAGGTTGGTCCCTCTAAAAACCACAGGGAGGGAAATTTGCCCCTGTGATGTGGCCGCAGATCCCTGCCTTACGCAATAAAAGGGAATTACATCAAGCTACCTGGCTTGATCTGACACCGACCCACATCAGCCGAGTACGATAACCACACGGAGCCCACCCAGCCGTAACCGAGCAAGGGCAGGATCATGGCGTCCGTCTTCCTCGTGATAGGGGTCAAAAACTTGCTATTGGTGAAAGGAGAGGCTGTTAACAGAAGCTGCAGAATTTAGGATAAAACTAAGCAAGGGCACTTGCTGCAGAAAAATCCTTACAGAAGGGTTAATAAGCTCGAAAACAACATTTTGAGTTACAACTATACTACCACTTACCAAAAAAACCCACTAAAAACAAGTAAACAACTAACAAAAACCATAAAGACCAAAACCACCAATCCACATCCACAAACTACAGTGCACAAATATCATGAATAAATTATGTCCAAACAGGAATTTTACATTTTGCAGCATACAGCTTGAGACTGTATCAGCATCTAATATGAAGGTACCTGACAAAGGGAGATCTGCCAAGAACAAGAGAAGTAGTTTGGATTTCACTAACGTTATTCGCAGTTACTAAAACCCTTCAAAACACACAAACTATGTATTTGTAACGGTAGAAGAGTTTAGAAACGAACAATGTCCTGCAATATGATAGATATTTCATTCAGGCAGATTTAGCGTAAGAAGCTGCCTGCAGCTGCAAAGCAATACCAGCAACTGAACAGAAACAATAATGAGCAGACTGAACAGCAGGTTTGAAATACCTAAGCTTCCATAGGGCAGTTTATTTTCAGCAATCATCATTTCTCTTCTCAATGTTGGGAAATTTTCCCATTTACAGTCATTATGAACACAAACTTGCTTTAACTACAGAGTACAGAAACAAACCCCAGACATCTCTAAAATACAAAGGAATAACAAAACATGAAGCTTCCTGACTCCCTGCTCACTTCACAGATGAGCAGGTGTCATGGCCAATATGCAACACCTGAATATTTCCAAACCTAACAAATGGAAAAACATCCAAGGAAATAATTTCTGAGATCAAAGTCAATGTGAGTTTCATGAGCACCTTGTTGGAAAGACATTCTGGTATGACAGTGATAGGCAAAACCAATTCCCTCTCAAGGAGTCTCCTGCAGTGCTTAGGAGCAACAGAAGAGAAAATAATGTCAAGAAATGGTATCTGGAGAAAGGCCATGGCCACACATATCCAGCTAGAGCAGTAATTTTTCTGAGGTCGACAGAGAATTAGTAAGGGATCTGGATAAGGTAACTCAGCAGAACAAGTCTAACCTCCTTATACAGTGGCTTTTGCTGAACAATTAACACTGAGACAGTAGCAGCTACACTATGGATCCTGATCCACTCCTCTAAAGCAGCTACGGTCTTTCCACTAAAGCATCTTCTCAAACTTGACCATGAAAGCTCTGATTTAACCAAGGAAAAAAATTGGCATGTTCTTGATAAGCACTCACTTTAAGTCTGGCTTAGAGCACATAAACCCAACCTACTGTAGCTAATGACAGGGACAGTGCTTGATGGGGATCCCTCTTATTGGAATCCCAGTGATTGTTATAATTCCAGAAAATGTTCCTCAACTGACAGCCTGAACCGACCCTCATGAAAACAGCACCTCACACAGTGTGTCACCTCCCTGTTATATGTTAACAGCACCTGCTGGGGAACCACATGGGGTTTTGCTTTCTAAATGAGCTGCCAGAGCTCTGTCGAAGGCTCGCTCTCCTCAGTTATCACTCCAAAATGACCTGTCCCTGCAGAAATGCAAAGAATCACTCCCTACCTAGGGACCACCTACTTTAAAAAGACACAAAACTTCCAGCACATAAATTCCGGCCATGACTAGACGGCATAAAAGAAAGTTGTTGCCGACAACAGACAATATTCTGCTGAAGCGTCTGAGAATCCTCCATGGATGCACCAAACTGAGAGAGGGAAGCCTGAGACCTGCTCCAGCTCCTTTGCAATGTTTTGGTGGAACAGAGCACATTTGTAACCCAGGAGCATTTCCTCTAAGGAGGTCTGGAAATGTGGAAAAATCACAGCATCACACATGCCATTAGTTCTGCTTCTCCAGCATGCAAATGTTTCTGAGAACTGCTCTAACTCACACACGTGAACAGATGAAAATTTCTGAAAGAATACAGATGTAGGTAATGTGGTAAATAAAAGACAGTTGAATGCAAAAATAACAGTACTGCAATAATACTCCACAGCGTAACCACAGTATATTTTAGGGTAAACATGTAAAGGGAAAGAACATCCTGCAACCACATTCGGTTCTGGCATTTCTCCATTTCTGAGTTTCTACTTCCACACCAGTAATCTGCACCCTCAGACTTAATTTGAATTTTCTTTTTCATCATTTTATTAGAAAAATTCCAGACACATCAGAAATAAGTACGAGAGGAACATCGCACACATACCCAAAGGGGCATTAAGAACATTTAAAAGGCCGGTTAGAAGATGCAGATTATCTGTGATTACAAAACAAGGGACTTGCCCTACTTCCTCCACTGCCCTGTGCTGTGCTTCCCCAGGACCTGCAATAACTACAACAGCAAGGAGGAAGCAGGAACGCTGTATTACATGAGCCCACAGGAACTTGAGGACAGGGTCACACTGTGCAGGGTGCCACCGAAACCTCTCTCCCACGGGCTGTCCTTAAAAAGCCGAAGAGGCCACATCATGCTGCAGCTAATGACAATTCCAGCCCGAATCTGAGCGCAGCAGAAAGAATGTGCCTCTCTTCCTATTCTAGCAATGCCTGTAGTCCTTGCACAATTACTGTTTGATTTATGCTCCAAGTACAAGGATTAGATTGGCAAAGTCCACTACGATAAACTGAGCTCAGAAGCTGGATCCAGTTCCCAGGAGCTCTGTGCTGCTTCGGTGGCATGGACCATTCAAACCTGCAACATCTCCTTTGGTGCAGAAGAATAACAGCATCCCATATACCACAGCTTCCCATTTTGCAATGCCAGGGGAATGCAAAACACGTCTGAGGCGTATTCTAATTTACACATAGGGAGAAATCACTCCCCTCAAGGACTGGACCCAAGCAAATGTAATTTTCCATGCCACCTTCAGGTCACGCAAGGTTGGGATGACTTTAAGCATTCTCTCCTTCACTGAAGCAAAATCATCCTGTAGCAATAGTGATCACAAAGCTTCACTGCCTGGGACCCACCTCTCCAGAGGGCACAGGCAGGCAGACCTGCCAGGGTGCTGCACAACATTTCTCCCCCCTTTCCACAGGTGCTGCTACTGCACCGTGCACTTCACTTGCAGCACCAGTGGCCTGCTCAGGGTGATCACTTCTAGGCGATAATTCCCTGACTTCAGGGGAAGCCCTTCCTTCTGCCAGGGGAAAAAAAAAAATGCAGCTTATCAAGGCTCTCTCTTACCAGAAAGGTGCAGTATTGGCAGGGAAAAAGCACCCAGAGAAATATTTCTTCTTCTCTTCAAGTAGAGTTAGCACCATCTTGTTATTAATATTCAGTGTTACTATAAAGAGGGTCTGGCTGATCATATAGACCTGGAAGGTAGTCATAACCCTTCTGCCTTCCTTCTTGAGGCTGAATTGCTATAGTTTGGAGGACTTAGAGATTTCTCCTCAAGGCCAATTTCATCAATTATCTCTGTCTTTATCAAATCTGGATATAACTACTGTAGTTGACTCTGAGTGGAAAATATACAGTTGGGAATTACTGTTGTACAGAGCAAGCGTGATGGTCTTGCATTTTATTACAAACCTTGCAAATATGATTTGTTAATATTTCAACCACTAATTATTCCACATTGTACCCTCAGCGACAACACCTTGTTGTTAGTTTCAGAGATGGTTTCAAAAGGAAGAACCATTATTAGTTTCAGCTAGGTAAAGATTTGATACCTATCTTTAGCACTTTCAGTACAGGCAACTTTGTGATGAATGCTCACAACTCTTGCTAGAAATCTGACTACATTTTTAGCTAATAAACTCTTTGAGAAATAAAGACATTTACTACAAAGCAAAAATAAAATTATACTCTACTTTGCCAAAATGTGGCGAAAACTGAGCGTTTAAATCGGGTCAATGATGTATCTAACTTCATGTGTCTACATTTGAAAACGATCTTGATATTGCTTCAAGTTCTCCATTGTTTTCTCCCCTTACTCCCAATCTGCCAAAAAGCAAAACTCTCTTTTTGAAAAGGAAATCTTGAGGAACAGAGATCTTAAGCCTTTAGAAGCATCCTGCATCTTCTCATCTATCCTGTCTAGTTTAGACTAACATACCTTTATTATTGTGTACGTACAAGAAGAAAGCACAAGGTGTAATAGCCTGCTGAAAATACTGCTTTTTTTGTTCAAAATCTCTACCAAATTCAGAATTTTGATGGGTTGAAGTAAATGGTGGTGCTAGAATAATACTGAAGTTGTGGAATTCATATCCAAATTCTTCCAAATATGTATTTTAAAACGAAAGGAAGTAAAATTCCCCATTCTTTTAAAAGCTATGTACAGGGAGGTATGGATTTTCACTGTGATGAACAGCCTAATCAGGGTGAAGAATCATGAGCTGAAAGCTCACAAAGGGGCCCCTCTATCCCTTCTCCATTTTTTCATTTCCACTTTTCTCTTGAAAGGGGTGTCCACCGGAGAACCTGAAGAGTGAAAGATTTTAAAGTATAGGACTGAAATCCATCAAACTCAGGATTGTGGTCCAAACCCAACCAGCTGTCAAACCCAGAGATACGAATGTATGCTCACTTCTGCCTAATAAAATTTGAATCAAACACTTTGCATCTGATTCTCCATGTGAGCTTTTATGCAAACTTCTAAAGTGCAAGGAATCCTGGGGTGGAAGAGCTATTCTGAGAGCTTTCACATAGTTCATGTAATTAGGGAAACCACTTCCTTTGATTGTAAGTGTTCAAAACAGCTGAATTTCTTCTTTCAAAGGAACTCTGTGATTTGGGTCATCTCTTTTACTTGCTCTTTCATGTTTCTCAAGATGAGAGGTGAGACTGTAGAGCACATTATTTAGAAAAAAAAAAAGATTCCACTTTTTGTTTTAGGGATTGAACTTGGACTATTCAAAAGGTTGTCATTTGGAAATCTTTCTTTCCCTCCCTCTGTTTCCTTCCTTTTCTGAGAAGCTCTTCAGTGGCTCCAGTGAACATAGTCCAAAATGCCAATTTAAACCTAAGGGAAAACTGAAATACGGTACATAAAGAAAAAGGGACTCTCATTTTCCTTTGTACGGTTGTGGCTGAATATGTAATTCTAAAGGTACTCTAGCTGCAGGATCTCACTCTCCATGTCACGTTTACTTTTTTAATGGTTCTAAACACTGACCAAGCAAGAAGGCAGAAATACAGATTTTTAAAGACAAACAAAGCAGCTGCTCTCGTCTTTGAAATGTGTCTGCGAGGTTTTTCTTTCCCAAAAAGGGCTCAGCTCACAGTTTCAAGGCAACGACCGTGTCCCTAGAGCTAACAGCCGATGCCAGCGCCGTTACAGAATCAAGTGTCACTTGCCCTGAATTTCTTGAGCCAGGCACCCCGTTCGTGCTCTTACTCCACGTTCGTCTCAGCAACAGCTGTAATGGGCAGTGGATCTCTCCCTGCTCACAGGATAGCACAGACACACAGTAATGAAAAGGCAGGTTTCATACTGTAGATTTCAAACTTCTGAAGTAACAACGGCATGCTTGTTTACCCCAGGAGGACCAAGCTTTATTCCCAGCCAGTGAAAAATCACAGGACTCTTTCCAGGATTGCAGCACTAACAGGGAGGCAGTTTGCAATGGGAACAGAGTAAACCACTTGGGACACAGTGCCAGAAACCACATTACTGCCAACTCCTGCACGGGACAGATGAGACACTGGCTTGGAGAGAAGACTTCACAATAAAGACTTTGGTACAAATACAAAAACAACCAAAAAAAGCAAAAGTTAAGAGCAGAATTCCAAAATGTGTGGTCCTAACAAGTGGGGTTCTGGATGTTGTACTTGCCTTCAGGGCCCTTGTAAACTCTTGCAGGGGTAACTAGCAAGAAGACATCCAAAAGGAAGAACAATCCAACAACTCTGAATTTTATCCATCTGTTGCTACATACGTAGATCACACACAGCACCTCAGCACACACAGTCACATTGCAAATAGGTCAAAGTTTTTTACTTTCCTTGGTTTAGGAGATTAAAAGCACAGAATTCACCAAAAAAGAAAACCACCAATCACTACTTACAAGTCATCATCTTTGATGAGGATTGTCTCAAATGCATTTGACATTACTAAAATTAAGGTTATTATATGACCAGACAAAAAGTGATTTCTATGCTTTCCTCCCTCTAACCGCACACAGGCACACACCACATTTTCTCTGCTCTGCAACTCTTCCAAGGAAGAGGAAAAGATATCCTCTTGGAAAATGTCACTCACACAAGGGTGCAGCAACCAGATTATTTTCACAAGTTTCCAGAACAACAACTTGCTCACCCCTCCTATTCTGTTTCTGCCCGATAAAAATGTGCAGAGAGCCTCGGCTTCCATTGAAAAGCCAACACCCGCCCAGCCCACACACTAGCCTTTTGGTTTTTCCACCTTCCGAAGATAAACTTTGTACAAAGCAACTGCGCGTTTCTTCTTGTGTCTACCAGTAGGTTCTTCCCTTCTCCTGCAGCAGCTCAGTGTTTTTTACAAACCATGCTTATTTTTGATGCTATTGGAAACTCACACGCCCAATACACAAAACCCACAGCTATTTGGTCAGGTGTGTATCACAACATGATTTTTTTTTCTTAGCCATAAGCAACCTCAATTTTCAGAAGTTTCGGAGCACCATAAATGAGCAACCAGAGGCAGCAGAGAAGCGGAAGACGCGTGGCACCGTCCCCTTTCAGTGACACCCAGGGGCCGGGCACTGCTGCCCAGGAGGTGCAGCGGGGGTCCCCCTGTGTGCAAGGGGCTGCCCCGCTCCCCGCGAGTCACCCCGCTTCCCAGCGGAGCTGGCGTTCTTCAATAGAAATCATGCAGACCGCAGATTCACTAAAAAAATAATCTAATAAACTAAGATGTATCTGCAAACAGGACTCTGCCTCAGTAGCTGAACAGATGAAACACGTTTTAAAAGACAAGCAGGGCAGTTTGGAGGCAGCTGGCTCAGAAGGTCAGCTCCCTATTTGTCCTTGTTGGCCCCATCTCCCCAGTGCGTTAGCACAACTAATTGAGTATGAGATAGTTAAGGCTGAAGCTGTTCTCTGGGCTCCTCTGCAGCCTCCAGCTAACATAAACAGGCCTGAATGTTTCCTCATGACTGTTTATATTGTCCTCTTAAAAAGGAAACTTCTTCTATCAGCACCTTAATAAGTGGCAATAGGTAAATGTGAAATAACTTTTACAGTCTTAGTTGCATAATTGCATTTTAAAAGATTGATTTTGGTGCTTCCCTTAAAGTTAGAATATCTATTTTTGTATTTTTCTTCAACTTTGTTTTCAACAACATCAACCTGGACCCTTACACAACTCATGTGCAGCCAGTCAAAACTTAAGGACCAAAAAAAAAAAAAAAAGGGCAAGTAAAGGAGGGCATGCCAAGTCCTACCGAGTGTTTCACTGCCCTCTCAAGTGGACAAAACGTGTTGTTTGAAATTCCACTGCTGCCGTGTGTGTGGCGGATAGTTTGAGGTCCCCAACCAAAGATTGTGGCCCTCATGCTCAGCTTCGAATACACCTGTGAAAAACAGTCTCCAGGAGCCCGATGGTCCCAGACTCAGACCCCTCACTTCATGTGAAACATCATCCACACGCTTCCACACACCTCAACAGCAACTTTGGTATTATCAGAAACAATACCCAGTCGCTCTGCATGCTGCTGTGAGTGCAAATTATTCCATTAGAGCCCCCAGGGACTGCAACACCAACAGATTTCAAAGTGGATCACGGACATTTAACTTGTCACCTGTCCCTCAAAGCACTCGAGAATCAAACATGCAATCACCACGTTACCACTAGATCTCACCTGCCATGCAATTTTGTACTGTAACCTTGTTTTAAGAAAACTATATATGTTTTGTCTACGACAAATGTAGAGATAAGACTAACTTGAACCAACTCTCAATTGCTTGAGCCTGCAACAGCCTAAAACACCACCTTGAGAGAAAAGGATCTCTTCCACATCCATGAGATTTCTACAGCAAAGCTACGGGACAGCTTAAACATCCAAAAATACTCCTTTGCAGTTGATCACTTCAACAGACGCTCAGGGTCAGAGAATGTCGTGGGAGGGGAAACAAAAGAGCTGCCATTTGATGTCAAGGGTTGCTAGCGTGCAGAAATAAGCAACACAACCTCTCTTTCAAATTATGAATAATACCTGAGCCCATGGAAAAAGAAAACAGAAAAGAGAGAAACATAGTTAGAGCAAAATAGAAAAAAAAGAAAAAAAACAACTAGGAAAAATACCCTTAATTACAGCTAAGTATCTACTGGCAACTTGAGTAACCCACTGTCAAACAAAAATTTGCAGCAGATTGACAGAATAATTTTAAAGACAATATATGATAGAATTAAGCCAATTATCAAACTAAAGAATATTTAATAATACCCTAAGAGGCTGCGTATTGTGGATAGCAAAAAGGAGAAGAAAGTGCTTTCTAAATAACCAGAGACAGATTTTCTCCCTATTCTAAACAACATTTGTTCATCGTTTGTAGGAAACTGGCATAAAAACTTGTTCACCTGCCAGTGCGGCACCTTCTGGGGGNGGGGGGAAAAAAAAAAAAAAAAGATAGATAGATAGATAGATAGATAGATAGACAGACAGACAGATAGATAAAACTGAGGTTAAAGGGTCCAAACCTCACAGAGATATTCCTAACCCAGGGAGCAGGTGCATGGTAAGTTCTTGTGCCTCAACCAAGCTACGGCAACTGCATTTGTCTTCTTGACCAGCAGCACACACAAGGTAATTTTGCTTCACTCTAACAAAATTTAGGGTAATACAAGAAAGTCAAGCAACAGACAAAGCTTATTAATTTACCTGTTTATCAAGTTTGTTTATGTAGTAACTGTTCAAAGCTGCCCACCAGTCAACAGGACATGTGCACTTAAACTTTTACAATTCCAGTACAAAATTTGGTGATTTAGCAGATAAAAAAAGGACAGGGTAACTTCTTAAATATGGCTACAGCAAGATTCCCAGCACTTGTGAAACTGCTCTTCACTTATTGCAAGCTGAGATGACAACGCTGACAGTTGCTATGTCTCAACTGACCCAAAATAACTTCTGAAGCCACAGACTGCCAGTCTGTGCCCTGACATGCCAGTTTCATTGAAACTGACGTCTAAATCAAATTAAGCCAAAATTGGCTTGATTTAAAATAATTAAGAGTGTATACACAAGCCTGTGTAAGTAAGAATATCAAATTAAGCTGGTTAAAAAACCTTAGTAAGGCACACAACTTGTACTACACATACTCATTATTTACATGAGGCAACTCTGAAAGACGTTACTCATCTAATGAAAAAGTTGGTATACAAATATTTTAACATGGAAGTAAAAAAAAATTCACTACAATAAATGTAGCAAAATACAGAAAAATACGTTTTTTTGTGCCTGAACTGCTACATTTCCAAGATTATTTTGGGGAACAGAGACACAGAAGAATGAAGTTTCTTCAAAACAGACAAAATTAAACTAAGCCTGTTCTTCCCAAGGAAATTGTATTCCAGCCATGCTACATCATCTTTCATTATACTGATATCTCCCAAATACCAATGGGGTTTTGATATCATTTTGTTTCCAAGGCATATGCCACTTGACAGAATACAGTCTTATCCAAAGCTCCCACTAAAACAATCTAATGCAGTGACTTCCTTGACAACTGAAAACATGACATTCATTTACAAAACAAAGTCCTCCAGAAAATACCCTTTGAATGGAAGTCAAGAGTACGGCAAACTCAAAAGCAGTCAGAGATTTATTGCAGAAGTCTGTCCTATCCAGAACTATTGATTCTGCAAGACACAGAACATACAACAGCTGGAGCAGCTGAACCCGTTTTGTCAGCTCCCACAGACTGGAAATGGTACCGAGTACCCCCTTGGTGCCTTTCGGGAGTACCCCAGTCAGCACCAAGAGGAACGCTCTAAGCATCTCCTTCATTAAAATATAAAAAAGAAACAGAAAACCTTGCAACATAACTGCTCCATAAAACAGAAATAAAGTCATTTTAAGACACCCCCTGATTTAACAAATACAGTTTTATTTCCTCTTAGCCGTTAACAAGATACAGCAGTATTTCTTTAGGTGAATATAGGGCTGGAAGGGTTCCCGTAAGATCACTTACTGTAGGGATATACAACCTTGCTTTTTTTGTGAACTCTGTAATTTTCCAATATAGGCACAGATATCTATGTAAAGTTAATTTCTTTTACTTCTATACCTTATGTAGCTTTATACAACACACACTCTAAGCCGTCTCTCACCATGCAATAGCACCTGCACCAAACAACCATGGGTTGGAAACAGGCAGTTTGTCATCCCCCTGATTTGAGTTGGAAGCAGGTAAATCCAGACATTTCGTGGCAGATATTACCCAATATTTGCTGACTCAGACAAGAGAGGGGTAAGAGAGCAGAAGCTCCTAGAAAGAGATAGCAAAATATTTTAAAAGGATAAAAACTGCCTTTCATTACAGTCAGGTCCCAGTGTGGAGAGTCACATTCAAGGCTGGCACCCAAGCACCCATACCCGCTATAAACCGCAGGAAAAAAGAACATCTGCTATTTTTAGTTCTGTCAGGGCTAAGTATCAATTTCACTTTGGTTTCGTTTGCTCTATTTTACTCTGTTGTTTCTCTCTTGTTACTCTTCAAAGTCATTCCCAGTCCTTACTCTCATGACCCACATTAAAATTACCACATGCTCTCTTTTAGGACTACAAACACGAGTGAGGTAAGTCCAGTGACATGCACGTGGTTATATTTAACTCATCCCCTCCAGAAGGTATAGGCACAATCTGCGTTCTTTGGACAGTCCCTTCCAGAAGCGGATCATAAAATCAAAAAGCGAACAAGCTGCATTATATTCCATATGAAAAGTTTTACAAAGCATTAAAAGATCCCCTAAAGCTTATTGCACATGTGTTACATAAAAGAAAACCTGACAATATAAAATTAATTTCCATGGTAGTCATACTTCCAGCAATACAGCAGCAAAACTAGTAAAAACATGTTTTTATTTTTGAGTCTCATAAAACTCAAACATGACTGAACAAAGCATGCACAGGTAATCCTACTCAACATCTTTTACCCACAGGTTAGTTCTGTTAGCTCCCCAGAACTATTTCCCAGTAAGATTACAGTTACATTTGCTGTTTTTTCTTCTGTTACTCTCCTACAGTTTACACAGGCCACCACCAGCACTTCGAAGGAATCCAGGAACAGTTGCACTGCATGAATCCAAACCAACCTGCACCTCAGTACTGCGGTTGGAACAGCTGAAGCAAGCAAATCAGACACAACACTGCTGTCCATCAATAGCACAGCGACAGTTCATGGATCATGGAGTACTTCAAAAGAGCAGTGACATTAAAATTAAATTCAAATTTCAGGTGAAATTCCACGGCATTCAAAAGCAGCAACAAGTAACAGGTGAACTTCAGAGATGTACCGATCATCAAAGGAGACGAGTGCTATTCAGTGAAGAGCTGGCACGGCAAGGCGTAAAACAACAGGTTGTAAGATTTCACTCCAGCAGTTATCTGCTCCAGATAACAGAGTCCAAAGAACTGCTAGCAATTTGCAGAATAAGGCCTTTGAGCCCAATCTCTCCCATCCTTTTCAGTTGAAGCTTATCCAATAATTGATATAAATCATTCACAGAAATAACAAATAATTTCCTGAGTAGTAGGTGTGCAATTTTCTTCAATGAGTGCACATAATTGTCAAAAGGAGCAAGGGCACATCCTACTATGGGAGGCATTTCCACTCCCTCCACGTGCATCATAAACATCACGCCGATACTTTGATTTTCCATAAAATAATTCACAAGTAACACCTGTTCCCTACTTATAACCAAAAATTGCAAAAGTGCTTGGACTAGACAGTAAAACAGTGATTTAATTTTGGTTTTGCTGTTATTTAATCACTCAAGACATACTCCTATGGTTTACTTAAGTCTCGTCCAGTTTCAGATCTGATACTCTAATCAAGGCCTTGCAGCATATTTATTTTTCTCAGCACACCTATTTAGCTGTATTTAACTGTATTTTATTCACATAAACACATATCTCTTTCCATACAGTCCCATTTTACTGCCTGTCTATAAAAAGGAAATGCCTTGCAGATGTCTTTGCATTTCTCAAATTTTAAAGAATTTTGAAAAAATCTGCCTGAGCAACAGCCTTCCAAGTATTTACCTAAGCTTTTCCGAGCACATATTTTAGTATGATATGCTGCTATATACTGAAACAAAAATTGCTTTGTTTCACACGTTAGAACTTGTTAGCCACTTGGCCAATATAAAGCCTTCAAGACCTTTGCTGGTTTTGATTGGCTTGTTCAATAAAATGAAACACAGATACAACATATTTGCAGAATGATACCGCAGCTCTATTGACTTGGCTGGTGCCCTTGGACTCAGCTAGCACAAAATTCCTCTGAGCAAGCTTTTCCCAACCCTTCTCTGTTTTCCCTTTAGTCACTTGTTATGGATTATTGGCAGCAGTTACCAGAAACACAAAACAATCAGTCATGGAGTTAAAAGGACACTTCCTTTCAAATAAACCAGAAAGGGTAATATTTAGTTTTCTGGACTAAATGCAACCACTCCAAATATCTACTAAACACAGATACATAGAGCTATGGCAAGTTATTTTTCTATTGCTATCAGAAAAGCCATTGACTCACCATGACTTTCAGCACAGTTCAGTCACAGATGTTCATTATTGTCAGGACTACAGATAAACATACTACATATGTAAACAGAATGACAGCCGTAAGGGCCCGAAGAGGCCTTTAGGCCACTGAGGTTGGCCCCCGGTACATCACAGGCCACTATTATTCAGCAAGCTGCTCTTGTGTTGAGCTCAACAGCTTGACAAAAACAATCGTCCAAAAAGACATCTCAATGTGAAGACACGGAAAGGATTCTCCATTTTGGTTCCTTCCCTTTGTAGCCTGCTCCAAGCGTTACTCATCCTCCCTCCATATAATTTGTGCTTTATTTCCCATTCTAATTTGTCTGGCTTCAGATCCCAAACACTATTTCTTACAATAACATTCTGCACTAGATTAAACGAGTCCAGCATTTTCTCCATGTGAAAAAGCGATTTTTGTAAGTGAGCTCCTATTTTTTTAATTCTCTAGGGTTTTTAACAGACAAGTTCTGGCAAAACTTGCTAGACTTATTTAAGGCATCACCACTTGCCTCTCTGCTGCCTTTCCAGAAAACTTCCAAAAGAAGGTGCCCATACCAAGCTGCTCCCAACTATAACCCATTTGTTAGTTTAGGCTGCAAATGATGATCACTCTGAAAGAAAATAAACAATTTTGTGCTGGAGGGCACTTGCTCCCCTCCCATCAACTCATCCTGATGGATGATGTCCATCATCCCCTCCAGACATACACACCCCTGCAGCCCCCCTACTTTCCACTCTTTGAGTGTGTTTTGCAGTCCTCTGGACTGCCCCTCCAGTTTGTTCACATTCTTTTAAGCACAAAAGAACTGGGTCTGCACCTACAGCCTCACACCTATTTCCCCAGTGCCATATAGCATGATAAAGTATGTAGGTTCTTACAAAAGACTTGATCCTCATTTGGATATGCAAGGGCATCAACCTAATTTGCCTAACACCATGATGATCTGAGCTCTTAATGAGTTGCAAGTCTCCATTAATCCCTAAATAAACCCTTAAAATTATACTAAGTTCTTTCCAGCATACAGTTTCCTTCTCCTAGTGTGCATCCTGTGTTCCTCATTACTACAAGCTGAATGTTGCATTTGGCTGTTCAAAGAAAAAAAACGTTTTTCTTGAATGGCCCAACTGCAAGACTTACGACTGGCCTTCTTTCTGCATCATTTCCCAGTCCACTAAGGTTTATGCCATCGCAACAGGTAGTAATATTGGTTTTAAATTTTCTTTCAAAAATGCCTGAAGTACCTAGCAACAGGTCTAGCACAGACTCCTGTGTAAACCCACCAGAAACACACCTATTCAACAAAGATACTCCACTGACCGCTACTGAGATGTGTCAGCCAGTTGAATTTTAAGGAGCACATTACTGATACTGCATAGCACCAATTGTACTTGTCTTGGTGTATCTTTTGATACTAACAAATAGTAAAAATCAAGAGAATAGTACAAACTGACACTGGATGGAAGGTGTACATCTCCCAACATTCTGGAAAAATCATTATATTCTTCCAAATTATTTCAGATAGCAACTTGCTTAATCATGATCGAGCATGCTTGTCACATCACTAAGCATGATATAATCATGCTAACTTTGTTGCTGCAGCAGTGGATGAACTCTGGTGTCTGATTAATTACTAAGCATATCATCCCTAGCACTGCTCTGCCGCCCTCCAGCTTCTGTCTTCCTAAAACACTCTGAGTATGTTGTACACCAGCTAGACATAGTCACGCTGGAACAGCGGTCCGGTAACCATGCTGTCCATCACTACACTGGCGTGTCCCCACTGGTGGTCACTAGCAGGGAGACTGGACCACTCTGAGGACCACATACAGTGTCTCTGCTGGGGCTGTACAAAGCTGAGCGTTGAGAGGATTCCTATCCAGCAACATGCCCAGCAGTGTCAAGGGGAAATTACTAGCTCCACAGCTGCAGCCTCTTCTCAGAGCCAGGGCAGAGCAGAGCTGCTAAACATGAAAAGTGGGGGAGGACAGTAAAGAAACAGTAGAACAATAAAACTTTAAATCAGAGACACCCTTGGCTGGGGCCTCCTCAGTACGTCTTTGTTGTAACGTCATCCAGTTGTGGAGTTTTGTAATTAAACAAACAAGAAGTCCAATGTAGTTTGCCGCAATTAGCTGGAGGATGGAAAGCACTGAATAAGAACTCCTGTCCTTGTTTGCGCAGCAGACAAAGTGAATTAAAAGTAAACTCTTACCTCTTTTTCTATTTTCAGCAGCTTCTTTACAGCCACCTCCTTGTCCTGAGAAATCCATCGTGCTCGGTAGACACTCCCGAAACTGCCTCCACCGCAGTTCTCAAAAAACTGCAAGTCATCAAATCTAATTTGCACAAATGAAGCACTGGTAGACGACATCTCATAATGACAAAATATACCACAGCAAAACCTGTGAAGAGAAAAGCTTTCATTAACACATATGCTCCGTGGATTTACGGACTTTCTTACTCATGCTCAGACAACCCAAAACCAGAGCCTGTCACCATAAACACGCTACAGCAAAAGCCATGTGGCACAGGAGGAACAGAGCCTGGGAACTCGCACTCCAACAGCCTCTGAAAATGTTTGCATAATTTGCACGAGCTATCACGAACAGCTGGGAGAAAGAAACGACTAAAAATATTCCTCAGAGCGATACCAGTGTTTCCTGAACACCGTGGAGGCGGCTCTGCGGACGGCAGGCGCGCCGCGGCCTTCCCCGAGGTGAGCGAAGCGCGCTGGGTCGCTCGCTCTCCGCCCCGAGCGAAGCTCCGGCACGCCAGGCACAACAGCCCAGCTGCCCCCATGGCCAAGCACCGACGAGGCACACGCCGGCCCGGCTGCACAGGCAGCCTGGGGGCAGCACCACCTGGCCCCGGCACGGCACCCACCGCCATGGCACCCACCGCCACAGCACGGCACAGGCAGCCTGGGGGCAGCACCACCCGGACACGCACCGACCCGCCACGGCACCCACCAGCACGGCACCCACCGGCACGGCACGGCACGCACAGGCTGCCGGCGCTGGGGGCCAGGCGGGAAAGCTTCATGCAAGGATGTGGAAAAACCTGGCCATGGCAAACGTCTCTTCCTGGGTGACTCAGTTCTGTTCGCGTGTTGTAACAAAGCGCAAGTACGTGGTAATTCAGCTGCGTTACAAGATGTGAAATTCTGCAGCCCGTGCCAAGGTTGGTGTCGGCAGTTTCAAGAGATGATCCCATGTCTGCTGCCAGAGGAACGGAACGTCCTCCTTGGAGATTTCGCAGCAATAAAGCTTATGCTCGTAGTGAATTTCAAGACATTATCACCTAAATGCATGAACAATGACTAATCTAAAGTTTGTTATCTTGATAGTGTAAGATCAGGAAGCCCCAGGTTCCCAGTGGGACTGCAAGGCTGCTGCAGGACTGCTTCAGATGCACCAGTTTAGACAAGGTAGTTTTAACTACCAGCAAAAGTTACTATACTTGCAGTTAATGAAAGCAAACATCAGCATAAAAGGAAAGAGATGGTTGAAATAAAACAAACAAACCAAAGACACAGACACTTTGGGTTGCTGGTGAAAATTACACCTCCAATTACACTGGTCTAACTATAGCATCAAAACATATCGTGTCTTCTGGGAGCCTCCAATCTACAGGGCTTTTTGAGATGGAATCCACACATGACGTGTTGCCCGGGGCTGAGAACTGCACCTGTAATATACTGAGCACTGCCGACTGCCAAAACCCCTCATTCCAGTCCCTTCCGTAACAAACACAAAATCATAACTTCCCCGGCTCTCCTGAATGTGCAGCTGATGTAATGAAAAATTTTGAGATATCATTCGACCAGAAATTTCTGGGCACTATTTGGCTGCAGCTATTCTCCAAATGAGAGATGAAGATGCCAACATACTTTTCTACGTATTACGTAAGACAGCATAGAGCCTTTTCTGAAACTCTGCTTCGTTCCACACGTCCTCACCACCCAGAGGGGTGCAGCAAGCACTGACCCAACCCCAACAACCTGAGTGCACTTACAGAAGGCACGGCGCCGAGCGGGGAGCAGGCTCCAAGCACACCTCCTGCCCACAGCCAGCCTGCAAAGCTCGGCCGGGGAACACGAGCGCCCCTTCCCCAGCTCTGCGAGCTGGAGCAGGGGTTACCCACGGATGGGAAATGAAGTCCACTCTTCAAGCACCCTGCTGGCTCCCTCCCCAACACAAGTGTCGGAGCTCTCCTGCTGACCTTTTGCTCTTGTGTTAACCCAGTTGCTGTTGTTGTTAGATTTCCTGCGATCCCAGGGCCATTTTTTGCACTGCCCTGCACACATTTTCTTCAGAGAAAGCTCAAGGGAAAGGAAATTGGTCACCCCTGCAAATCAGAAGGGTGGCGAAGCCAGTGTTAACTTTTTGCTTCTTTTCCAGTGCTGCTTAATTAGGAGGTCTTCATAAACAAGAGCTCATTTGCCTCATTTACTCCGCCAGTTGCTCCAAGCTAACACTGTGTACACAGTGTCTCAAGCATATGTGACGCTTTATAGACAAATAAAACAGGTCAGCTTCCCAATCCAGAGACCTCACAATTTAAGGCCATAGCCCTGCACACGTTTAAGCACATGCATCATTACACTCCAGTGAATAATCTCCGTACTGACAAAATAATTATTCAGAAGAGTAATGTTACTCATAGGCAAAAGCGTATGCACCGACTGGACCATAAATTTAACAGGAAAGTGTGAACAGCTGATAACAGATGATTGCGTTTGGGATGACAGAAGGAACAGAAAATCCAGAGGAAAGAAAAATACATCACAGGAAACACATACTTCTGGCCTTCACTATCTGAATTCAATAGTTCTGAAGAGCTGTCAAATTATTTTATACTATTGTTCACTCAGAAGAACCAAATCATATGTATAAACAAGTAAGTGATTTGACTTCTGAAAGTTACGCTAACATAGATGTTATTCCAAGATTTCACAGAAAACAGACCTCAAGATGGTACAACACACAGCAGACACTTGATTAATACAAAGAAGTACTTCTCTCATGTGTCCTCCTTGCTGCTTAAAACTTTACCTAAACATTTATGCAATCGCAATGGAGTAGCCAGCACACAAGCACTTGCGGAAGCTAGTGTTCCTTCTTTTAACACCTTCCCAATTTCAAACGTATCTAAAGCAGTCAATCACGTATAGGCACCAGCATAAAATAAAGTAATATAATTTAAAGAATGACTCACTGGTTTGTATCAGGTTCTTCCAGATGCTTTTTTTACCAGAGAAAGTAGAGGAGATTTACATGGGACACTCCTCATTTAGAGATCTGTGATTCATGACAGCCTAAGTTAATATACAGTTTTCTCATTGTAGATGAAAGAACAGACCTGTTTAAATATTACTCCATGTTTTCAGATGCAGGGTAGTTAATCCTCAATTAGACAGATCAATCCCTTTGTTATGTTCGAGAAAACAACTGTTTAGAGTAACAGCTGCACGTGACAAATCCACACACAATTATTAATTTGTCATCCTGTTTGAAAAGATACTTAACAACCTCAGTTTACACCATTGGTTAAGGGGAAAAAAAAATAATAAATCAGGTATTTCATTAACCTCCATAGTCTTACACGTGCATCTGAAACAAGTGCATCATTCCAGCAACACGGGGCACTCCTTTGCCCCTCACACTCAGGCAGCCCGGGGAGCAGGCAGCCCTCCCAACAGGGCGTCCAGGCCGGCGGCAGGGGCACTGCGGCTGTTCCCCGCATGCAGCCAAACACAGGTTTGGCATCAGCACCGTCCCTCCCCACGGGCACAGTTCCGAGTGCCGAACCGCTGCCGTCGGGTACATACGCCAACTGACTTGGTTGCTTGTTGCCGATGAAATGAAAACGTGACAATTCAGGAACAGCGAATGACAGGTATTTAAAGAAATCATTTGATTCTTGGTTATTTTAATTATTCTTACAGGCTCTTTTTTGGAGAAAAAAAAGAACTTTCTCTTTGTGTTTTAGTACTATTGCTTTATATAAGCTTGTAATCTTGCAACATCTCCACATTCTCCTGCCTTTTTTTTCCTCGTAGTAACTTAGAGCATGCTGTTAGAAACTGTTCATTTCACACTAAAAAGAAACATATGTGAGACTGATTTGGCAGTATTTAACATGTCGAGCTATTATTTAACATTATTTAACATCAGTATTCAACATGTCAGGACTCTGTTACGCAGAGTCACTTTGCAGCAAGCTATCAAGCCACAAGAAGCTCAGCTCAGGAGTAAGTGCTCGGTGCAGGAAACCATCCGCCACCCCTGCCTTGTGCGGACAGCACTTTAGGGGAGTAACCTGTGCGGGGGCCCTTCCCAGGACCCTGCTGGGGTCCCACGCCTGCTGCTCCCCCCAGCCGCCCCCCAGGGGAGGGCACCCCCAGCAGCCGGGTTGCACAACACCACCAGGGGCTGCCCTGCCCTGCGCCCCAGCACAGCCACGCTGGAAGAACCCTACACATTCACTTGCGACACCTCCCAGATCCTCAAAACCAGCCCGCACAGTGGCCAAAGTGCCTGCCCAGCTCTCCGCTGTGCCCCATGGATGAGCCAGACCACCCTACCGCTTGTCGTTCAGCTGCTGCCCCCAGAGCTTCCACCAAGGCATTTGCGAGTTAGAGACAGCAGGCAAGAAAGAATTCACCACAAATTGCACAGTAACTGCAACTCATATTTTGCTTAGAGCGTGGCTGCAGAACTGAAAATTGCATCCTGCATCTTGCTCGTGCACCTGACGCTGCTTAAATATTCAATTACGTCAGGAAAGCCCTTTGTAATTTACTAAAGGGAACAACCACGCAACTTGCTGCCTTCGCCGTGTGGTTCCACGAAGCAGGATCCAGTGCTTCTTTCAGGAAGGCACGCTGCCAACATATTGCCAATAAAGTAGTAGCACACTACACTTGTGCTATCTTAAAATACACAGCAGAATGTGCCAAGTTTCCTTATTTGGCAAAACAGCCCTTTTGCTTTCAGGATCTTCGACCATCCATTTTTAGACCCAAACCATCCTTTGTATCCAACATGGCCTACAGTCCTTGAGCATATCAACCTGGACTGTTCAGCAGCATATTTATTTAGCCTTAAAAAAACCCAAACCAAACCAAACAAACAAAACCACAAACAAACAAAAAGAAAAAACACTTCAAAGCCCAAAACATGGTTAACCACTGTCTTGCCTAAACAGAACACAGAAAAGGAGTTACAGTGATACAAAATTATGAGAGATACTGCAAAAATAAAGTTTTATAAATAAAAGATTCATTAGTCATATCATGAACTGCAGATGGATAAGATGCAAACAAACTCCAAGCATATGTCCAAATTAAACATATCCTAATCTCCCCATAATTTAAATTAAAGTCAACAATCATTACATTTCCTGAACTTTCTTAATGAGACTCAGCAGCAGCCCTGTAGACGGTGAGACTGGAGGCACAGCTCTGCCTACCTTGGTTACAGAAGCAACAACATTAGAGCCTGTCCTTTGTCAGAGCCTAAGAATTCTGCATAACTTCCAATAATAACATTTCTAATTTTATTTGAATGCATATAGCCACCAGCGCTATGGAGAAAGAGCTCAACTCAGCCTAAACAGTTTGAGTACTTCAGGAAAATAACTATTTTCCACTCGAGCTGTGTCAATGGCCGAGACCAAAGGGTTTAAAGCCTTCACTTTAAATAGAAAACATTTTACCTCGGAGAAAGCCCTAACTGCTCACTTCGCCTACATTAGACCCGTCAGCGATGCCTGCCAGGAACACGCCTGCAAGACAAGGCAGCTGAACCTGCACCCCCAGTCCTCGCGCAGGCACGACCGCGGGATCCGGGCCTTGGTTTTGGCAGCGTTTGGCTTCTGCCTTCTCATCAGCCAGCGGGCTCCCCAGGTTACCATCACCCACACCACGCCACCGGTATGCAAAGCGCATTACTGACAGATACAACAAGTCAGCTTCTGAGGACTTACGATTTCAGGGCAAAGTCCTGAAAACATCTAACCGCGTGCCGCCAGCAGAAAGCTATGATATCTTCAGGCAGTGACCCAGTTAATCCAGTGCTTTCAAATTATTTCTGCTTCTGGAATTTAGAAAAAGTAATGATCCATGGCTTTCCCGATGGCTCTGTCACTAAAACTCACAGCACAGCACGCTGGATAGAGCGGTAATGGATGGCTCACACACACACGGACTGAGAAAAAGGCACACCGGTGGAAAGGAACTAACTCGAGTGAACGTCGCAAAAAAAATAATGCCCGTTCACTTAAAAAACGAGCGGGAAAAGGAAAAAACTGAGGGAAGTCAAGTCACACTTCAAACCCAACCTGAGGGATTTTATGCCCAAAACAAGAGAAAAACGTGGCAGGTGCAGGTAAAGGGAATGCGTTCGAGACGCCGTTCGGGGAGCGGAGGGGTGACCGAGCGCGGCGCTCCCCGGCCCGGCCCGGCTGCCCCGGCCCCGCCAGCCCCGGGCAGCTGCACCCCTGCCCGCGGGGC
>VWYH01007085.1:441054-487378 GCA_013399365.1 Pampusana beccarii
CGGGGGTTCGACTGGCGCCGCGGCACCGGCCGGCGGCTGCTGCCCGGGGCCACGCAAGGTCAGGCCGCGCGGCGGGACGGCCCCGCGCCTCCCTCAAGGACTTTCAAAGTTCCTCCAGCGGGTGGGAAACGTCAAACCCGGCGGGGACACCCACGGCCCGGCCGCGCTCGCCGGCCGCCCCCCTCCGCCCAGCGAAACGCGCACCGGCCGCGCCACCGCCCCCAGCGCTGCCCCCTGCCCGGGCGTGGCGGGGGCGCCTCGCCCTCCTCACCTTCCCCGAGGGACTCCGGGCTGGCGGGAGCCGAGCGGCAGCGATCCCGGAGCCGCCGAGGGACGCTGGAACCCGCGCGTCCGCGTCTCCCGCTCCGTCCCCTGCGCTTCCGGTTGGTGCCGGGGAGCCGGAGCCGCCGCCGCCCCCGCGCCGCCTCGCAGCGGCGCCACCCCGCNCGGCGGGTGCGGGGCGGCCCCGTGAGCCGAGCGGGGCCCGTCAGCCGCGCTGCTCTGGGCTCGGCAGCGCGGCCCCGGCATTGCAGGTTGGAGGGAGCCCTGGCCCCGTCCTGGCAGCCGTGGTCGCAGCTTTGGAAGCACAAGTGCCTTCCCTCCAGGGTTGCAGCTTCAGCGATGGGCAACATCGCTACATTTATCTGAAATTATTACCAAAATGACCAGGTGATGGTAGTTTTTAAAAATGTGCTTCATTGTTCTTGTGCCACCAAAGCTGGAATGCTTTTACCACGAGCAGCGGCATCTTTAAAGCGCTGAGTGTCACCTGGGGTTGCCGAGCTGCTGTGGGTTGGTGAGAGGGGCTGGGGGTCCCCAGGAGCAGGAAGGAACAAGGTTGTGCCATAGCCAGCCCTCCTTTCGGGAATGTGGAAGAAGAGGAGGACTTGACTGGAAGTGCAGCTCCCCCCATCCCTCGTCCATATTGCCCGGCTGCCTGCAGGGTGATCATCCCAGGTCAGGAGGAAATCGGAGAGACAACCCACCACCCTGTGCGCCCGCAGGGACCCTCCCTTATCCAAACGTTTTAATGGCATTGAGGTACCGTGCTGCTGCAGGGAACTTCTTGCAGATTGAAAATAAGCTGTTACACTTAAAAGAAGCGACTCAAAAGACTTGGGGGCAAACAATTTTTCTGCTGTGGTGAACATATCACATGGCTGTGACGGTACGTTTTTTGTATCGGTATCGTCCAAGATTCAGTGCCTGTCAGCGCTGTGCTGCGCTCCCCAGCTCGTGTGCTGGTGTCTGTGTACTGCGGGTTTGCATTCACCGGAGAACCTTGGCGCCTTGCTCTGTCTCATGTTTGACTATTGCTATATGTATGTGTAGATCTGCCATATAAAAATCAGCTGTGTAGCACAATGAATCACAAAGATGTGTGCAGCATCACACTGAATCATGTCCATTAATTGTACATCACGAAGATGTATGGTATCGAGGTGAATCATGGAAGAACAGCATTACTGATGAATCAAATGCAATTGTTTCATGAACATCAGAGGCTTTACCCCAAGGTGTGTTACTGGCACAAGGGAGTTAAAATAGTGGAGCACAAGTATACATTCCTGGGCATAAAAGAAGACATATTATTTCACTGAGCCATGATAACTAACTGGAGTAAAGTTCAGCAAGATCTTAAGCAGTCCATGCGATAAGTACATGAAGATGGTAAGAAATTCAAAAAGCAGGTGCTGGTGACGCCCTTCCACCCACCTGGCAGGTTTAGTGTTGCCAGGCCAAGCAGTGAAGGAGGTGAGCAGACTCTGGCTATCCCTGGATACCGCACTTTCCTGCACTGTATGTCTGATCTGAGAGTTCTTGAGCTTTGTTATGAACTGATCTGCTGGTGAGCCAGGAGAAGTCTCCAGACAAAGGCAATCAAAGGCACGGCGTTTTAAAAGAGAGCACAACTATCAAATGCAAATCACATGAAACTCAGGCTCTGGAGGAGGAGAGGTGCTACATACTTAAATGCTGTGACTAAGATGTTTATCCTTCCTGTCTGAGGCAATTGCCAGTTAGTCAAATGATTTTAAAATCTATTTAAATGTTAAATCACTCGATTCATAGGCATGTGCTTTGGAGAGCAGAGAGTACTTGCACTGAGAGGTCTCTTGCCTAGAGCACTTTGTCCAGGCATTTCGTCCAGGGCTGTGTATCTGCAAAGCTGAGATTTATCATGTCCGACTTTAGGCCCTGGTTGCAGAAAGCGATAAACTATTCCAGTAGCGCATGAGAAATGTGGGGGTGGTTAATATTTCCTACTCCAGCAGTAGGAGTGCAGAGTCTGCATCAGGCACTGCATTAACATGCCACTGTTTAGAACACATAATTGCACTTGCTTTATTAGAGGACATGAGAGCAAAAGCAGAGGAGCCTGTGTGAGGACTGTCCAACCCCAGCGGTACACTACTGTGAAGTGGGAATTATTACAACAGGGTTTTAGGTGTGCATTTGGGGGTTTGTATTCCTTCAGCCCTCTGGCTAGTGAGTCTTCAGGTATTTTCAAGTTTTTTTCCATTATCATGAGAACTAAAAAATTAGCTAGAAAAGATCAGAAACTGGAGTAATCAGAGTTTCTTGGGTGGCCGTAATACCACACAAAGCAATGAGCGATATGGTTTCCCCCATCTTTTTGAGGCAGCAAATTCAAACTGAGAAACTCTAAGTTAGCTCTGGAAAACTCCATCCTAGTCTTAGGCTTCTTCAATTTATATGGAGCAGGCAGAAGAAGAAAATATTTAAAAGCTAACAAAAGATATTGTAATTGGCAAAGGATAAAGACAGCTCGTGCAACTTTTAACTCAATTTCAATGTTGAAAGGATTCATATGAATTGTCTCTTTACATCTCATTGCCACACTGGGTCTGGAATGACGTCTCGCCGCCTTTCAAAATGGAAAATATAGTTTCATGTGTACTTTCAGGTGGTTTAAATCATCCTGCCTGCCAAAAGCAGCTTTCACACCCCTCCCTGCCCGGCGAGCCCCATTCCTGCCGCTGCGCTGCCCACCTCGCCGGCTGCCAGCACGGCCTCTGCACCGCTGCGCAGGGCACTGGGCCGCGGCAGCCACGCTGCTGGCGGGAAAGCAGTCATTTTCACCCAGATCTGAGTGCAGGTCGGGCGGTTGCACAGAGACCCGTGCCCGCGCAAAGGCGGGAGAGGAGCAAGGGCTGATAGGAGCAGCTGAGAGGGGGCAGGCTGGAAGTGCTTTGTTAGCAGTAATGGTGGTTTATGCCAGCTTAAACTGTACGTGAAACTCTAGACACGGTTAATTTGGAGGTGGACACCTGCTCCGTATTTTTCAGTTCTCCCTCAAGGCTGGCTCAGAGTTCAGCTCAGGCTTAGTACCGAGGTTTCTCTGAAGCACTTCTGCTTCTCTGGCTGCCAGGGCTTGTCTCCGTTTCTAGCTAAAAACTGGCCAGAAAACATGGTGGGGATCATGCCTGGGCTATACTAGGATGGAAGGTTGTACACACATTGCCATGGAAGACATAGCAGTAACGTATGCTGGTGTTAATCCGTCCAGTTTGAGCAACAGTAGCAGTAACAATATGGTAGAACTAATTTTATGCCATTTGTACCATCAGGTTTATGACGTGGAAGAGGCAGACGAGTGACTCACCTGAAAACCCTCTCTCCATCATTACTTTTGCTTGTGCTGTCCAGACTGAAATTCATGCAGGTATGTCCAGATATGCTGCAATCACACACCGCTGCAGTTACACCCCAAAACGTAACTAGCAGGGTCGGTTTCATGACTAAAAGAGAATTTGCGTGGTACTACTAGCCGAAAGAAGCTGCGTTTAGTCTTCCTGAGAGATGGCAAGTGGATAACCTAAGGAATTGCCTTTGGATTTGGCTCGGAGGCAGCCCTGCCTCTCCTGCGGTAAGTGACGCGGTGAGTGTGAACCCACAAACGTGCCCTGGTGCTGCCTGCAGCCCCGCACCCCCGCTGTGCTGCCCCTTTGCTTCAGCAGCCCGGGCTTTGCTGTGGGTAGTGGCCAATTCTCTCCTTCCGTAGGGGATGAAGAAAGAGTCTGTACTAACCATTATACACCTCTCAGACCCACACAACTGCTATTTTTTTTCTGCTGTTGTTTTCTCATGTATTTTTTGTATTAGAAAAATAAGGAATTTGTGAAACTGCCTATATTGTATATTTAACACAAAATTACAAATATATATTATGATAATATCAATTATGAATTAAATATACAATTATTAAGCACAGAATTATTAAATGCATACTAGAATGATAAAATACAGGCATTCATGTGGCAGAGAAGCCTTGCGTGCGATGCACGTATTACATGTGGATCAAATACCTGCTTTGTGCATAATGGTTTTCAGAACTGGCAGGCTACAGCTTGTACACTACTTGTCTTTTGATCAGGCATGTATGCTGTATGAAAGCACGTATAACTTCTACAAAAATGTCAATATCATTAACAATGAGATAGCAATGAGATGGCAAAATATTAACAAGAAATAAATTTCTTGACTGTTTTACAAGAATGGTTTTCTTATCTTTTACTGGCACCACAATTTTTAGCTGATCATCACACTCAGTTGTAATCCCCTTACTAGTACTCTGCTCAGTTACCATTTCATTGCATACTTTTAATTATATATATAGCTCATACTCCTTCTTGTATTAAATTTTGTGGTCCGATAGATCTCATTTGGTGTTCTAATTTTGGCACATTTTTTTCTCTAAAATGTAATATGGCTTTACACTGTTTTCTTTGTTTTAAAGCTGTACTGAATTAACTGTTGCCGTGCCCATTTGTGCTTTCTAATCTGTGCTACTAGGAGCTCCGCTGAAGCAATGGACCTGTCATTTCCCTCGTAATTTTTTTCTAATAGGTTGCTCAGTCGTAGGGAGTCTGGGGAGAAGCAGTCACAATTCCACTTCTGAGGACCAGCAAGGGAAGATGACAACACAGAATATTCAACAGCTGTTTTAAAGTATCGTATGCTATTTTCTTTATTAAAACTAATTAGTATCTAACTATTTGCCAGATTTACTTGTCTTTTAAAGTAAAGGCAACCACTGGAATAACAAAAACTTCAGCCACCATTGACAGGGTGTCGCTTTGAACTAAGAAGAAAATATTAGCTCCTTTTAATGATGTACTGTAGTATTAGTAGCTTACATTTTTTGTGGCTTGTTAAATCCAGGGCACATTAATTAGAAACAAATCTGGCTATTGAAGATCCTGTCTTTTTATCTTTGGATTTAGAGATGAAATAAGACTAGGAAATATCCGTAGTATTAGACTGCCTCAGAAAAGCCCTTAATCTAGATAAATCTGTTTAGCCATATCATCTCAGTCCCTTTGCCTGTGTTTCCGAAAAAAGGTGGTCAAGCCCCCGAAACACTAGCACGCTATTAACAATGGCTACTTGTGACAGGAAGGGAAAAAAAGAAATCAGCGCAAACCTCTAACTAGTTTCTGGCAACAGCGCTAACTGGTCAGCAGCATCACAAAGGAGTTTCACGCCAGACAACTGGAACAGGAGAAATATTAGGGCAGGAATTACAAATGGAAGGAAACGTTAGATTTCAAACAGACACCAGGCAGCAACCCGCCAGTGCCGCAGCCCTCAAGGGTCAGTCCTGCAGAGAAAGGGGACATCTAAAGAAAACCCAAGGCAACGCTGGCTCTCTGTTGTCTGAGAACATCCACAATGCCGCCGACGGTACTCCTGCGCAGAAATAATGTACACCTGTGAAAAACCACAAAGAGTTGGCAAATACAGCTCACGGATTCGCTTGCTGGCTCGGACAGCATCTGAAGAAAGAACTATTTAAAAACACAAGAGGTGGTGTTATAATGAGGAAACCATGGAGAGCAGAAAGCTTATGATTATTGACAGAAGTTGATTAAGAAGTGGATTATTGTCTGTTAGGATGTTGGAGTAGCTACTGTCACCTCTATCCTACATATCTTTATGTAAATTTCCTTTAATTGAGGTATTCATTTACAATCATTATTTTCATTGGTAATGTGCTTTATTTGCATTTGAAAGCAAAAAGAGGAAAAAAAATTAAACATGACTGGCTGACCCCTGCCATGTGACAAAGGCTTTGCTTTTTGTCACTCTGACCCAAATGGATTAGGGCCAGGAAATAAAGGTCAGTCTCTTACAAGCACCCTTGTGTATCACGTTTTTATTGCATGGAGTTTCCAAGAAAAATATTCCAATTTGCGTCAGTAATTATGCATTCATTCTACATTTTCATGTAGTTTTCTGAGTTTAGTTTGAATCAGAAATTACCTTTGAGTGCCAAACCTATTAAAAACGAACCCTTCATGAAATGTCCTTCAGCAGTTGGATGTAAATGGTAGATTTTGTAGCTATACATGCTCTTTTTTTGCCCTTTTAACTATAAGAATCTTCCATCTTACAATAGTCCCACTGTCACTTGAGCCATAAACCGCCAAGACCATGGTTGGATTACATTGCTTTATGATTTTACAAGTTATTTCCTTATTTAGGTGCTGCATGAGAGCTGTGGTTTATTGCTAAAACTGTGCATGGGGCAGACGAAGAAAGAGCCGTTCTTACATGTTACCTGATGCCGTGTGGGTGGATGCACGGAGGGCGTTCCCCAGGTGCTCCCGCGGCACGCTGACCGCCACCGTTCACCACACTGAGAGGCTGGAGATGGGGTTTGACCCCAGGCCGTGGCAGGGAGCAGGTTTGGGGTGGCGGTGCCCGTTCCTGAGATGGAGGGGTGAGGGGCAGGCCGTGCCACCCCCCGCGAGGGCCAGCCACTCCACAGCACTGCCATGGGGACACGTCCAGGGTGGCGGGGGTTCCCTGGGCACGGGTACGGCCCTGGAGGCAGAGCTCTGCGGGCTGTTTGTGCTGCAGGTGGAGATAAGCTGCGGTAAAAGTTTCTGCTTTAGTAATTTTAATGATAACTTTTTAATCTGGTCATTATTTTCTGTGATTGCTAATACCTTGACCTCTGGTGACAGCTGCTGCTTGTGCCTGCTAAACTTTAATGCAGGCCACCGTAAAGAACATTATGATTATTTGAAAAGGCAGGGTGTAATGCATTTCAGATTAACAGGGAAAGAAAAGCTATTCAAGTTAGAGGTTCACTTTGCCATATCACTCTCTATGCTGCTTTCCTTATTATCAGTACAAAAAAATGAAATGAGAATAGCACGTCTTTTAATTTTCTTCCACTATTACCTCTCGATTTGCATTCAGAGCTCCCAGAAGAAATACCGCTGAATTCAGAGTAGTCTATTTAAGCTGCGTGGTGTTTAAAAATTGCTGGAAGAGGTTAAGGTACTGTATATTATGCAGTTGACCTTACTAAGAAGCTATGTTAACAATTTAGACTTATAATTTTCTGTCGTTACATTTTGTTAACTTTTTTTTTTTTTAAGCAAAATTCATTATCTCTTCTGGTACCCCTGCAGGTTAAACCTTTTGATTTCTCTCTAACTTATTTTGTAAGATTTCTAAATTATATTTAAACTTTTTGTACTTAGAAGTTTGTTTTGCCAGTGTCTCCTTGAAAAGAGAGATTTTTTGTCTCTGTTGCTCTCTTTGTACCTGGTCTGCAGAGGCTGTGTGCCTTCACAGCATTTTCCCTAGGAGAAGAAACTCAGACCCTCCATCTGCAGAGTCCTGCATTTGAACTCTTTTATTTGGCACTACCATGTCTTCGTGGCTCATCAGGTTTGAAGAAGATGTCCAGGGAAAATATTTTGGATCCTGCCTTTACCAAACAGTAGCAGCCTCCTGGTAAGATGGATTCAGCCTCCCTGGGTTTAACCTTTGTTCCCTGACTCTGTAGCAATGGCCAGCACTGGCCCTGCTTATTGACAAAACCAGCACACCCTAACACAGCAAAAATAGCGAAATGCCCCAGGGGAAAGGAGAGCTGTACACTGACTCTTTAGGCTCTGGAGCCCTAAATAGAGGCGTTTGTGCTCTCTAGTGCTGCTTGAGCGAAAAAACACGTCAGCGGTAGAACCCTATAATGTAGAACATTTTCCAAAATGCCCAAGGTGTCACCATCCCAGCTCTGTGATCCGCGGCAGCGCGTGTTTATCGTGGACGCTGCCTCCCAGTCACCTCTCATCTAAAAGCTACAGCTGTGACTCTGCCAGTAAATAAAACAGGGACAGGGGCCTGAGGCCAAGTGGCATCGACCAGCCGTATCGGCACCGTATGACCTGTGACCCTCAGGCATGATCGTTATTTTGAGCAGGTGTATATTTTTTTCAGTCTGCAGAATTGAAGTAAGGAGGGGGCTGTGCTGTAGCGGCCCTGGGAGTCAGCAGGTACGGTGTGTCTCTCCACCAAAGCAGGACCAAGTTATGACTTGCAGCTGCAAGCACAGGGCGAGACAGTATGGGCGTTTTCACATTTCAGTGTTTCCTCAGTTGCTATTCATTCTTCACGCTATTGCAACAGTTGCTTAGACTTCATACAGCGAGAGCAAGATACTGACAGCTGCCTTCCTGTTGTAAAGTCAACACAGAGAGCGAGAGAAGCCCAGTGTGGATCCCAGAGCCAGAAGGCAGTTTTTTATTCTTTAATCTCTAGGTATGTAGACAGTGATCAGCACCATAGCAACTATCTGAGCCACTTGAATGAGTTAGATACAGAGATAGCAACACTTGTTATTTGTACAGCACCCTTTATTGGAAAATTTAAAAATGCCAGATACCAGTTTAATTGAGTAGGTAAACTGCATTCATTCGTTGATATGGAGATGCCATAAAACCTCTGTTTGTATCACTGGGACATATCTACACGACAGAGATTGTTTGGCAACAAATATGTAAAACAGTTAGAGATTCTAAGGAATAAAAGGATAAAAACATACTAAACGGATGAAGAATTGGTTCACGTGCAGAGCCAAGCTGAAAGTTGGCAGATTTGTAAACCAGTTAACACAGAAATAAATGAAAGTCCGAAGAATAGGAACAAATCTGAAACAAATAAAATCATGAACTCAAAAATTCTATAAATTGATTGTAAAGATAAAAGCATATTCTGAATTAATTGTGTCCCTGTAGTTTATTCTACTGCATACTTGGCTTCTGGGAAGATTCTGTATCTGAAAAAGCTGCATGAAGTATATTCATAGAGCAGTATAAATGGAAATAAGAAATATTTCTCACGTGAAATAATAAGACACAAATTTGTCTCTATGTTATTAGCTGGTTTTTCTCTGAATCATCTTGAACATCTAGTCAGACAGCAAAGTTAAAATACATTATTTCATCATGCTGCAGAATATTTCCTAACTGTGTAATTCTTTCCTTTGCAGAATGCAGGTACTGAGCAGAGAGTGGTTCTGTGTGTCAGCATTTCCCTGATGACTCTCAGCTTTTGCAGAATTTATGTTTTGACTAAAAGGATGTAATTATTTTTATAGATAGAAAAATAAAATCTTTACACGTGTACTGACTCCACACAGTCCTGGTCAACACCAAGTATACTCTGTATTTGAGGTGAAATGGAGACTATATCAATGAGGTCATCTCTGAAGCTTAATTATGAGATAATAGTTGCAACTTCTCATGTCAGGCTTAATCAGTTTTATGGCATCCAGCTTTGCAGAGCAGAGCTGGTGTGAACGCAACAGGAAAGACTTTTGCCATTTGAACCTCACCACTGCCTTGGCGCACGCTTGGCCACCATCGGCGCCGGCCCAGCAGCAGCACAGCTTTCCTGGGGAGCACTCGGGCTGGCACAAATGATCTCGGAGGGAAAGGGTCCCCACCAGATCCCTTCCACCGGCACGGCCGCAGGACCTGACAGATCTCCCTGGGGCAACTGAAGCCTCTGGAGCACCACACGAGCCCAGGGCTGAACCTGAGCTAAAATCCTGTCCAAGGTAACCTGTAGTGTTCACATTAGTGACCAAGCAGGACAAATTAGTCAGACAGCTAAAACGAAGAATGCATCCCTTATTAATTTAAACCTTTCCAATTTAATTGCTTTCTGTCTTTCCATGGGAGGGTAGGGAGCCTCCTCAGAATCTCTAAACAAACCAGTCAAAACCCCATGGTGTTACATCACTGCGAGACTGCTGTCCCCTGCGGCAGGGAGGGACCTGGCTGCCTTTACATGGGTCACCCACATCACAGTGCCGATGGGCTGGCTGCAGTTTCGAGGCTCAGCAAATGACAAACAAAGTTTGCTGTATCAGCCAATTAATAGCATCAGTATTTATGCAGGAATGAAGCTGGAAGTGCAAATAAGGCCAGCAACTAAACCTTTCCAGCAATTACATTTAATGTGTGTTATTTACAGAAAACATACATCACACAATTCCTACACATAAAATGCACACAAAGTATAAAGACAAAAGCTGCACTCCCATAACATGCTAAACAAAATAAATAAACCAGAATTATTTTGGCACAATAGCTATTCCATAAATAAATATTCTAGGACATAATCAATTAACATTTATTTACAGTCTATTGAAAGTGCAAAACAATTGGCTGAAAAGATATTTGTAAATGCTTAAGACCAGAAAGTATGTGTTAACCAGCCACAATTAATTATAGCTGAAGTTAAAGGTTTTAATGTCCAGGAAATTATTCTCTTGAAATCTGTTTTGTGCATATTGTGCTCTTTATGAACCAGTCTTTTGCTACCTTTATGCTATTGATTTCAACCACCTTACTATTGTAATGGAATTTTGTAAAAACCTGATTGGTAGTTTAAAAAAAGAAGTAAAATGTAAACACAGATTAAATATTTATCATTCAAAATATTTTCAGTCCTGTCAGCTTTCTGAAATAGCCACACCGCTTGCAGTAGTAGGCAGTGCAATTAGGATTAGAATTGTTTTTTAGTATCTGTTGTATTTCAAATGGAAATATTTGTAAGTCTTCTCTGAATGGAACTATACCTTGGACCGCTCTTGAACCCACATTCTTTCACCAGATGCTTACATACATCTTCTACTGAGGTCAACAGTGGCTCGGCAAGCTAAACTGATGATCAGTTTTAGTCCTGACCTGGAGAATAAATCGTAAAATGCAGATTTTTAATTAGGGAGAAAAACACTACCTCTCTTAGAATTGTTGGAAGCTTTTTGTGCATTTTTCACTAACTATTCTATCTTTTGCCTTTTTTTATCCATATGAGAAATAATTCACTACACTTTAAAATGATCTAACAGTTCACAACATGGCTACCCATACAGCTACAGTGCAAAAATTCTCCCTCAGCCAGAGATCTCTGACAGGCTGCTACATTGTGCGTTGCCCAAGACCTTAGAATACGTTTTTGCTTATTTTTGTAGTGGCAGTGCGGTAGCAGAGAAAGTGAAGTTCTTAACAAGTGACCTTGACAGGATAAAACACCATTTCTCATCACTGCTTCAAATGTTTATGCTCGACGCGGTTCTAGTCGGTGAGACATCTGTGATAAAGTTCTCTGGTTGTCAATCACATTTAATTGCCGCACATAGCTCCGAACATCCTGATGGTTCTTATTAGTTAGGGCTGCGTCGGGATCTGGTGAAAGAGAAATGATGTAGGATTGATACACTTAAACGAACAAATCCCTCAACAGAATGCGTGACTCTTTACAAGCTGTCACAGCAAACACCAGATCCTGGTGAGTTAAAAAGAAAAATATTTAGAAATCACTCTCTTCAAAACCTTTCCTCCGTATCTGATAGTCTTTCTGGTTACTACCCCCACAAATTAACTTTTTCTCTCAGATATCCGTGGCTACATTTACTTAAATTGATGGTCCTTGGTTACAGTTTTACGCATCACCTTACCAGTCAATAACTATAAATTATGTAGCTAACTAGTCTGATTTAAAGCTGCCCATCTGCTTTTGAAACAGCAGCTTTCACACAGATTCAAAACTATAGAATTGATTTATGGCTCCTTTCACGAAATATTCCCATTTCTTGCTCTGTTAAATATGTGTAACACTGTAGTGCTCAGTGGCTGCCCCATTCAAGCCTCAGAATTTACTATCTGTTTACATTACTTAACATAACTGCATTATACCTACTCCAAACCCAATTATGAAATACCATTGAGTTAAAATCCGAGTAACTTCAGCCTCACAGTGAACAACTTACATTTTAATGAAATATCTGTTAGGTAACTTGAACTTCTCTAAGAAAGACACTGAAGCATCTACTGTATATAAACACATTTACACAAAAAGCATGGGATATATGCTGACATTTTATTATGTATAGTGAAAATCCACTTCTATTTCTAAATACGTGGATGTCTCACTAGTGCTTAATACATTAAAAGTAAAAGATATATAGCCAGAAAAACCTTGGTGGTCATGAGGGGAAAAACTCTGTTCACTTGGTCTTCTAGAGTTAAACTTTGACTCAGATGGAAAGCAAACATTCGTATAAAAATGTATTGTTTTATATTATTTATTCTGTTCTTTGAGAAAAAAGAAGGCTGCTGTGAGGCAAAATGAATGAATGAAATGAATTTCCTCCTCTGAGGAAATGCCAGTGTGACTGGGGCTGACAGCGCGCCTGGATGAGACCCATACAGCCAGCCTGTTGGACCATACAGCCCTGTCATCTTATGTGGCCTCAGGTACGGTCCGGTAATTGTACTGACAAACAGGTTTTAAGTTAATCACCTTACGCAGTTATGCCATTTATAAATGTCACGTTTCCAGCTTGGTTTCCTATAAAAACAGGGTTTATCCAAGCAAGTATCTTGCGTGTATCTGTGTGCTGCTGTCTGCTAGCCTTGTTTCAGCCCCTTCTGAACCCAGTGGCTAATTTCAACCAATTCTAATTTGACAGATGTGGAGACCTCACAGATATTTATCCCCTTCACATGCTTGGAAAAGAGATGGAGAAGTGGCTTATTAGAGCTTCCTGAAGGGTATTTTACCCTGCGAAACATCAGAGGATCCAAACATGGAAGAATTGCTGGAAACCAGGCTTTTGAATTCTAGTACACACAGAATTAGTGGTAATTACTGTAGCTACTGATGATAATGCTGACTGTGCAGATGTTATAATACACTTACTGAAAGATTGGCTTCGGCAGAATTTCACCGTCCTGACAGTGTTGGCAATCATGCGCTGGAAAGAAAAGATGGGATGCAATCAGAGAACAAGCACTGTATTTCATCATCATTTAAACGAAGCACCTATCTGTGCCTGAGTGTGAAGACATATGCCAATAAAAGCAGTCATATGAATGAAAATATAATTTTAATGCTGATACCCTCATATGTAGGGTGTGATTTGCATTTACACAGGCTTTAAATGAGTATGAGTGTAATTCACATGCGCTCAGAGAACCCTTTCCCTTGCTTGGATGCTGTAAAAGGCCTTAACTAAGAATGAAAATCAGCCCTTTCGATGTGCATTTATTTGGTACCATCTTCCCACATCAAAAAGTAAAAGCAATATCATGTAGAACCTCTTGGAGTATGTATATGTTAATTTTAAGACCATCAATTCCTAACAGCAAGGCCATTTCTAGAGCATACTCAGCAATTAAGGAGCTTTCAGCTTTCATATGACTTTGTGTTTAAAATGCAGCCTCCCTGGAAAATGACACTGTAAAATGCACATGTGAGGGTGCAAGTTCAGTGATTCACTCTGGAAGTAGGTTCGATCCGCAGGGGAGAAGGCCACCCTTAGAACGGTGGCCCTGTAGGCAAGTTTCATCAAACAGAACTGTTAGTGTCAGCTTGCACACGGTTATCTAACCCAACCTGGAAAGTGGCTTCACTTTTGGTGGACACTTCCAGCAATTCCCAAAAAAAAGGAGAAGTCACTTCAGTCCCTCTTGGCTGTGCTTGCTCTTCAGTAAATAAGCCACCATTTCACTCACGTGGGTAAGAAAATATTAATACGTTTTGCTCTGATAAATCAGATGCTATTCTACAGTAGTTTTAAAGAACAGAAATGAAGGTAAGCCATAAAGCAAAACATTGCAGATTTACTTCTGGACTGCAAAATTTTAACTGGCTTGTGTGATTAGCACCACACAGGCCATACACCCACCAGTGCAGGGGCAAAATTCATTGATCTGAATCATATAAAATAAACTGAAACTTCAGCAGTAAAACTGAATTTCTTAACTACATAGTTTGATTTAATCACTGTTATAAGGACAACATTTGTTTCTGCTTCTTTTGCTTAGATTAAGAAAAAGCAGAGGTGGGAAATGCTGTTCCTAATCAGAGTCTAACGTTTATTCCAGCACATTAACATGGTGCAGCAATTACAACACAGCTACCTGTTTTAACACAGCACACTCTAGGATGCTTCATACCTTTTGAAATTTTGTATGAGATTAACAAACCAGTCATAAGCCCTCACGCAATGGAATGATGTATTTCTTATTAGCAAAGAGCAAAACGTAGGGCATACGCTCCTCAAAATTAACAGACAAATTATAATCGTACATTAAATGATGTTATAAATAAAATACCTTTGTGAAATCTGTCATTCCATAAGTGGGAAGCACAAATGTAAAACTTTCCTTACACACATACTGAATAATCTTAGACATTTTAATGCATTGTCAAGCATACAAAAATGGGTACGACTGGTGGTCAGCATTAGAAACACCGTTGATATATCATATACTAATGTTTTGTGGATTACACATTGTATAATCAAATGAAATGTAGCTATTTTGAAACTGATGTGAAATATTTTAATTCTAAACCACAAGTACCCAAAAGATCTAGGGAGTTTGGATATGTGTCTTATGATATTGTTCCTAAATCATGTGTATTTACATGTGGAAAATAAGTAGACTCCAAGTAAGAATAATTTTTATCCTATGTTAATTTTCATACCTCTTCAAGCCATTACTACTATGCAGATTTTCTAAGGCACTTACCTTGCAAACATTCTAATTTGTGCTTAGCATTAAGCATGTGAATAAGCCCCATTGACTTCAATGGAACCTCTTAAATACCCAAAGATAAGCATCCATTATAATACTGGATTGAGACAGAACACGCTGCATGTTACAGTGTTGGTTCTTCAAGTCTAACCCAATCCAATGAAAATCAAAACAACATTAACATGTAAACATGAATGTTTCATAGCTCTGTGGATTCATATTTGGCTCTGCTATGTGATGCTGCTATTTTGATTTAGAGCATTTCAAAAAGTACTCCCCTAAAATAACTATTTCAAGGAGAGACCATAAAGTTGAACTGGACCAGCCAACCTGATAAAGTTTCAAGAGTGTTTAACTTCAAGGGACGCTTTGCTAAGGACACTTCATTTTGATGGAAGATAAGATAGTGTTGCTTGACGTGCTTTCTAGGTGGGTTGTTAATACACATACTAATTTTTCATATCTGTTCAGGTTTTGAAGCCTCATTCCATAATGATCTTCAGAGCTAGGCTGTAGGCTCAGGGTTTGATTAGTTTAGGATCAAGCTTCTTAGGTAAAAACTTGGATTTATCACAAAAAGTGTGTTCTGTGGACTCATTTTACTCTGTTTTTCGTTTATGTGGGGAATTTGTTCTGAAAAAAAGCATAGCATTCAGAATAAGTACTGTAATGCTGTATTGTACTGAAAGAAAAATTATGTGTGTAGTGAAGGTTTTTTAAAATTTTTCACTGTTTCTGAATTTTTCATTGTATGGGCTTTTCCAGGCAAGGAAAACTGAAGTGGCAATGAACTTGTCTGACTTCTGGTTAAAGGCTGAACTGCCTGGCTTTCTTCAGCTGGCTGGGAGGCTTCATTTTAAGGAGTTACTTTGCCTGTTCCTATGAGAATAATCTCGTTCCATCTGTTCAGAAGTATCCTGGCAATGATGAAACACAGAGGAATGAGGAAGTGGGTGTTAAGGCAGAATAAACGGAGAGACTGTGGCCAGAAGAAAGCATCACAACCCAATGGGGAGATTCTGGAGCATTATGTATCCTTGAAGAGCTCCTTTCACATTGCTTTCTTCCACATGCTGTTGTACTGTCTTCTATAAACTCAAAAGAGCTCCTCTTTGCAAGGTGCAAATTGAACAGAAAACCAGCATGTGAAACAGAAGTGAATTTCCCTTCCTGAATCTTGCAGATAAGTTGGATTGTCTTCTTTTGATTCAAGAAACACATACAAAGAAAATGTTCAGCTGGAGGTTTATTTGCCAGCTCCTTACAATTTTTCTTCAAGCAGAGGATTAGCTCTAGTTAATGCCTGCAAAAATTAACCTCTGTTTACTCACTATGCTAAGAAAGACCATTATCAAAAAGACATACAAACCTAAATTTGGATATTTCTGAAATAGAACCAACTGGATAATACGAGAAGCAACCACCACTACCAGCATGCAACATATGCACACCACCATGCTTTCAAGTTTTACACAGTCTGGAATAATGGCAGCAGGCCAGCACATTATCTTCTAATCCATTCCAAACCCAGGTTTCTAAATGTTATAAATATTCATATACGCCATAGAAAACTACTAAGGGCTTTAGTCACACACTTTTTGCATAATCTTTATGTTCCAAAAATGAAAGAATGTTTGCCCTTTTTTGCATAAGGATCAGAGTGTGAATTCCCTTTTGTTCATCTCCACAAAACCCAAAAACCAATATGTGCAGATTCTCTAATCCTCATTTCACACCTGAAGGGTGAAGAGGCTTGACAAAAAGAAGCATCAGTGGCCAGCATCACGGCACTGGCTTGTGCTGCTATGGCAGGTCAGCTCTTCCAGAGCTCTTTTTGTGACTTCTGCTCCCTCTACAGGTGCCATTTCTGCGACATGCTGCATAGCAGGACATGGAGATGATGCCATGGAAAGTGATCTTTATTCAGGCTGCCTGATGATTTGAGAAACTGCACTGATAAAGTTCCCAAATAACTGTATCTTCCCTCTGTCTATGAATACAAAATTCTGTACTGGCAGTCAGAATTCAGGATTGTGCAGCTGAGGTTTGGAAAAAAGCATAAATCAGTAAGTGGTCAAGAGTATGAAATATTGCCTGTCCTTAAGGAGAGTCATGCTCAGTACTTTAACTTTCTCTTCTTTCCCTGGCAAGACATAATTCTAGGAAAGGGCTTTTAAATTTTTTCTAAATATATAGCTATAAAAGCAGTGTCACTTTAATGTTATATATTGCCAAGTACTGTGCTGCAGGTTGTAAGTTGTCCTGTATCTGCTAAATCATACAGAGTTTGTAGGAACTAATACAACTGACAGCTTTGGGGGCTCTCCTTCACCTGACAAGAAGGTCATCAATGGACCTAAAAGGCAAGTGTGTATTCTGGATCACCAACTAATTGTGTTTGCTGTCTACCGACATCTTTTTTATCTTTCACCTACTTGCAGCTCTCAAAATGTCCTCAACCTGCCAAACTACAACTACAGCATTTTAAAAGCCTTACAAGCCTATTCATTCCTTGTTCCTCTATGACAAGTATGTCTTCAGCTTTTACATAGATGGGTCTTCTAAAGCAACACTTATAACTAACATCTGCTGTCAACTCACTTGCGGAGAAAAGATGCAGGTACTTTTTACCACACGAGGTCATGTACCTTGTCTCCATCAGCTTCTTACAGTGCGACAAGTAAAAGACCTTCAATACTTCTCTAAAATCATGTCTTGTTTGGTATTGAAGACAAAGCCTTCTACTAAAGACATATAGTACTAATACCAGTAATTTAGTTATACTGACAAAAGTATAAACAACATGTTCCAGACTGGATTTTAAGACCAAAGCTTGTTTCCTCCATCCCCCCCTTACTTCATGCAATAAATGGCATAGTAAAGAGCACAAGTACAGTGCAAATATGAAGAGTGTATCTATTTCTGACACATTTGTTTGCCCACGTCTTGTACAAATGAGTCTGCTTATAAACTTGCCTCTTCACACATAGCTGTGGCTCTGCCACACATGGTGTTCTCCTCCCTGGCCAGCTGCCCCTGCCCTCCCACTCCTCACGGCCTCCTCCAAATCAGAGACATCCATAGGGATCGGGAGATGGAGAAGAAGGAGCAGGCAGTTACAAAGGCATCAGCAGGCAAAGGTCAGCAATGCTCTGCAGGGTGATGTCCCCCAAACTGCCACCACCACAGTTCTGTCACTACACCTCCACAAAGACTGATTTACAAGAAAGTATAGCAGGAAAAAAACGACTCTGTTCCCTTCCTTTTTAGCTTCCCTTGCTAAAAAAACCCCTATGCTAATGTGATTTTACACCATCTGTCTGGTTTTCCCTTTTTCTCCACATGATTTTGTCAAATTTGAAAAGAAGAACCCAGAGTTTTCAAACATAAGAAAGCTCCAATTTTCTGTGAAAATAGATGGCTGTGGACAAGAGAAAGATTGTGTAAGTGCCCTGTTCTCCTGTCTCCTTCAGGGAAAAGGCTGTAGTGCAAGTTCCTATGTTATGACAAAAGCCTATTCACACAGAATTCCCCAGCCATGAAGAAACCACACATGGCCCAGCCACGAGGAAAGCTCTGAGCAGAGCTCAGGCAGCCGTGAAACACAAACGTTTGGGAAACCAGGCCTTGCTGTTTCTGGCACTTGGGGAACTTCTGGCTCAGACACTGTCTGACAGCTCCTGCCTGTTTTAAGATGTATTGTTTAATATAAATAATAACAGAAACATCAGAAAACATAAAAGATGTAAAGGTAGCTGTTTCAGCTTGAAAAGATGCCGTTAGATCAAACTTCTGCTTTTGGCTGCCAGTTACAGGAATAAAGTTGTCAGCAGCACATCAGCTGTCGGGATCAGAGCTCTGTGGCGAGAATGCAGACACGATGCCAGAGGCTGTTCTCGGTTTCATCACTGTGCTCACATGAGAGGCGGAGGGACCAATCTCCTCCAGTGGCAAACGGCACCACCAGTGGCAACTACCCAGATATTTTTATTCATAAACTTCAGCAAGCATCAAAATTAGGCTGGATCAAGGGAAATCATTTTCCAAAGAATGAAGATGTTTTAGATTAGTGAGACTGGCTCCCAGAGATACCTCCTCAGAGGTATCTCCACCTGCTCACGACAGAACATCCTGCCACAGAACAAACAGGCAGAAACAACAAATGGCAGGACATGATTCCTGTGAGGAAATCTGTTTTCTGCTTTTTGCCTGAAAACGGCAGAATAACATCACAGGTTTACCTCGAGTTTATACTTATGTAAAAGAGAGCCGAATTTATCTGAGTGTCATCTGGCTGAGCGGTCTTGTCTTCACTAGTTAATATCTGGCAATTATGTGTGGATATGACAGTTGTAAGCTTAACACAAGTAGGTGGAAGCGACTGAGGTTTAACAGTAGGCTTTTCTTCTTTGCTTGACCTGATGACACATGCAAAAAGCTAAAAACTGCCAGGTCCACATTATGATTTGAGTGAATTATGTGGGTGGAATCTGAATATACGTTGCTTTGAAGAGCTATGGGTTTAGAAAAGTAGTAAAAATACCATAGAAGCATGCAGAATAGCTAGTGAAAAACATTAAAAACACAAAAGATATACTCGTGGTAAGGCCTGGAGAAAAAACAGAATGAGCTTTTAGGTAGAGCACCGCCAGAAGAAAGGTTTAGAATACTGAGAAACGAAAACGTTTCCCTTTCCATTCTGTGGAGGAACATGAGACATCATATTGATTCTTTGAAAAATACATAGCATCAAAAATACATTAATTGATCTTCACTTTCCCCTCCTAAAGGAAATGCTCAAAGCTCAGATTACTGATCAAAATGGGTGATGCTACATTCATGCCATATAAAATTTTATTTAAAACTTCTGGTTGCTACTAGTTATCTCCACATTCTGGAGCGAACATACTTCTGAAGATAAGGCAATGTGCAGACTAGGGTGAAAAGGGCAGATCTGCAGCAGCCTAGATACAGATCAGTTTAAGCTGCTGGAAAATTCACTCTTGGCCTTGGGAGTGCCCAACTGTGGTACAGAATGGTGCAGAACCATTTCTAAACAACAAGCCTGGGTTGAACTTCTGTCTATGGGCAAGTGCTCACAGGAGAGGTCCTGCCTCCTGTGATGACTTTTACACATAATCAGGCACAAATACCAGCCTGAGGCCTGCAGATGTACTGGCTCTTCAGGAGGCGTGAGAAGCCAAGTGAGGTGGAGAACACAGAGCCAGCCACAGAGCCATGGCTACAGCAATGCAGCTGCCATCCCTCCTGGTTTGGAGGTGCTCCAGCCAAGTCCAAAATCCTTTTGTGTTTCCCAAAACATTTTCTGTCTACATTAAAATATATATATATTTATCTATCTAATTAGAACAGGCAGTCCAGGAAAAAGTCCTTTTCTGCAGTTGAAGGCTCAAGGCCTTTGGAAGGAGACGACAACACAGTCTGTGTATGCAATTACAGAACGTCATTATTGCAAAGTGAGGTCAGGCCCTTAGTCGGGCATTAGCACTACCATTCACCCACAAAAAAGTCTGAGCTTAGTAGAGAGGTATTTTCACCCTAGGACAGAGGCTGTCCTGGAGTTATAGACTAGGATCTTAAGAGAAGAATTCCCTCGGAGTGATGACTGCTTTGCTGTGAAGTTTTCTAAAGGGCTGAAAGTCCTCCTTTTTTTCCCCTCTGTGGTATCAGTGCTCAAGAGGTAAGACACACTCCTCAGGAGTGCAGTGAAAATAACCATGGAGAGGTTCTGATTACTGTAGTACTAAGAACAAGCAGATATAGGTGCCAGAGCACATATGCTCTAGCATGGCTGCTGCATGGAGCTTTCCTGCAGGAACAGTAGGTCTGGTTTGGTTTTGCAGTGCAGCTGCTTATAGCTGGGCTTGGCCAAGCTTGGTCTCAGACGCAGGTGTCATTAACCACATTATTTAAGAACATGGCTTTAGCAATCAAGAAAATGGCTTCTCACTGTTGAGAAACTTGAGTTTCAGTTGAGATTTCTGTCATGGGAAGTTGCCTGCCTGTAATTTTTGGCAATGGCAATGGTGTTTGAAATTATGAGAGCTTAGATACGGGACTTAAATCAAATTTGAGCATAATCTGGCCTTCTGTCATCGATCCCCCTTTCCAATATGAAAGCAATCAAGTCAGAGAAGTCTCCTTTTGCTTGTTAAAGGAAAGAAGAAAATAAGGTGTTGTGCATGTTCTGCATTAAAGCTCCTTTCATTCTCTGAGGAGCAATGCAGGATTATCCCAGCCTGAGGCCATTCAGTCCTGTTTGAAGGAACAGCAGTTAAAATCACAGCTTGGTCCCAAACTGGCTGTTACCGACCCTGTCTAACAGCTCTGCTTCTGTCACTGCTGCCGCCTCTCCTAGGAAACATTCTGGCCGTGCACGGCTCAGCGGGCAGCTTTCTCTCCACCTCTCTGTGGTTTTCCAGAAACCCAGAGGTCCCACGAGCTGTGCACAATACAGACTATTTCTGACAGCTCTTGGTCCTGCCCTGGAAGTCATTGTTGAGAAGTTCACTCTTGAAGAGATGAATAGGAAGGTCTTTTTAATTTTTAATTTCAAATATGTCATACATACCATTTTTTCGAAGTTTACTAGATTGTCAGTGAATGTCTTGTTTCCCTCATGAGTAAACGTCATGTCTGTATAGAAATAAAAGACACATGAAAGCCCATTACTGAATCATGGCTATGCAAAACAGCAGAACATTTTATCTATCCCTTAAGAAAACCAAAGCAGCTATAAAAGTAAAGCCTTTAGTTTTAATTTGCAGCATTTCTGAGACTAGTAAAATTGTGCAATGTTATTTAGATCTACTAAAGCAGTTTTTCTTGTCTCTGTGTCATGCTTTTCCTAATGGAAAAAGATCATCCCTCACACAAAGACTGATTTTTGCTTTTTCTTGCTGCTACTCTTGTTCTTCAAATATTTGACAAATAGCTTTCAAGTTAATAATTCTGGTAACATCTAAGCTTACCTTTTATAAGTAGTGGCATGAAAGGAATTATTGGAGGGTCCAACTTAGCTACAGTTAGTCTGTAGGCCCTATGGTTTCTTGATGGATCCTTAAGAAAAAAGATAAATCAAATAATTACTAATATGTATTGTTATATGTATTGAGACACTGTATGTTTTCACTTAGATCTCATGGCATTTATTAAAATCATTCTTTTCTCCTGTGGCTTTAAAAGTGCATCTGTAAACTTTTATCATTCTCCCATACAGCTTACATGGTGAGAATGCAGCCGCTAAACAAACCTTTTTCATGCCAAATAACAAGGTAAGACATGATTACCAAAAAATTGTTCATAAAAGGAACCACACATTTTCCCTCCCTCCCTCCCTGCAGCTGCAGATCCAGTTTTGCATATATTGTTACACTAAAATGTGTTGCCTGGAAAAATCCAGGTTGGAAAATATAATTTCCTATATATACTATCAGAAAACATGTGATAAAGCTTTCCTGAGTTCCCAGATTAACTTTGAGTGGTACATAAGTTCTCTCAGAGTAGGTTCCTAAGAGTATAATTTATTAGTCATACATACTTGTTTTAGCAGCTCTAAAATGGGATCATAAACTTCTTAAAGTCAAACAAGGACACATAAAATGTTCTGAATCAAGGAATTCAAATCAGTTACTCAGAAACTGAATTAGCTCAGATTGTGCATAGAATAAGGGATCTATTGCTATTCACCATTAAGCTTTCAAACTCTGCATAGATCTTCTTGAACTTGCTTGGAAGTTTCTGTTAATAAAAACAAAAATAGCAAACCTTAATTAAATTCAATTTGTGTGGTAATTTCACTGTAAATGTTAGTTCCTTCTACAACAGCCCTAAGTCAGGAAAGTGCTCTTTTTGCCAGATATTTCTAACAATGTGCTAATCTAAAATACAACATGTCTCCTAGCAACCAGATTATAAATAGAGACAGGACCAGCCATGAAACCTGGATCCTGATTTAAACTCCAACTTGAATTTACTCCTTTGGGATGTTTAGATTCAGATTTTTGTTTGGCTCACATCACAATCACTGAATTCAGAACGTAAGTGAAAATTCAAGTCAATGGTTCCAGGACATTCCTGATTATAGCCTACCTGAAAATGTAATTTACACACAGCTTGCGTAGGGGTAGCTCAGCTTCATTATTCATACCTATAATGAACTGCCCTTGCAACATCCAAATCCATGCCTGGGCATTTCCAGGTTGTTGGGTTTTGTCTGTTTGTTTGTTTTGTTCATGCTGATGTATCACCAACTGTTGTTCAAATTCTGGACATGCCCAGCAGCCAAGGGCCTCTACCACTTTCTAGGGTATAAATTGATTAATAGTTTTTCTGTCCGTGATACCTACACAAATAAATCATGGCCAGTTGATCATGCAGTGATTTGGATGAGATGGGCTTTACTAAATATTTTCTTTCCTCCTCATTTTATGTTATACATAATAAATAATTTTCCTGTAAAGACTGTATGTTAGAAATTAGTTTCAGAGATCACAGTAATGTTCTATGCACACTCAGATTATGTCAGCTTTCTAGTTTTAGTAAGAAATTTCTCTATATTTGCTGATTAAATCAGACTACTACTGGCAGCAGGTAACATTAAAAATTAATAGAGACTTTATAGTGCAGAAATTATTTTTTGCAATACTTTCTACATTTGGAGTGTGTACCCTAGCAAGATATTTACACTGTGCCACAGCAAGGGCCTAATTTTTAATGATGTGTGTGAACAACTGTGTGCCTAGTTTGCATATGCATGCAGATTAGGTATTTGTGAAATAAGTGGTATAATTGGACTTTTGCACCTGCAAATATCTAATTTGTGTGTGCAACTAATGTAAATGCATGATAATATAGCAAAAAATCAGGTCTTGATATGTTTGTTTTTAAGCATATTCTAGATGTATATCTGGCTAAAAATCAGGCAGAAGAGATTCTCTTGATGAACTGACTGACACACAGAACCAGAGTGCAATAGCATTTCCCTCAACCACACCAAGTAATGATCTGTGCCCCTCCAGCTCACACCCTGTGCCCATTTCAGATTACTGTATGTAGTATATACACTCAGTTCCCTCTTCTTCCTACTACCCCTGTAGTGCCTCCACTCTCCCAATTATTCCTCTCAGTAGCCACAAATGAGGAGTCATTCATTTGAGAAACTGATCTGCAAACCTTTGCCTTTAGCACTGATTGTATACACTGCTTGCAACGGGTACTTTTGAAAGTCAGGCTGGTGTCTACTCAGATATGTCAGTCTGATCTGTTTCAGAGCACTTTTTTGAAGGTGTTCAAATTTTGGTCTCAGTTGCACCAATGGCCTCAGTCATGCTAACTATTTAGAATTTCTAAAGAATAAAATACATTCACATTCAAATCTGCACTGCTTTTGACAAACAGCACATTCTTAGTGGTTACATGTGCTTACTACCTCACCCTGCTGGACATTGCACCCTTTTTGTGTGCTCACATACAAAAGAGCAAAGCCACAGAACAAGGTAGAAGCTCTGAGAATGAAGACCAAATTGACAGTAAGCCGGGGAATGCACGTCAGAGAGAAGACCAGAACTGGTGACGACGAACCCATATTTTAATACAGCAATAGAGTCCATATGGAGATTAGAAAATAATACATATAAATAGAGCATGGATTTTGAAGAAGCATCTATGGCATGATCAGTAAAGTCAGAGGATGGGCTGATGTAAGAGTGTAACTGGCTAACTCATCCTGTTGGGCGGTTCAGCTCATCAACAGAAGCTGCTGTTGTCACTCTTGTTAACTGCTTGTGACTATTCAAAACATCTATGGGTATACTGCCCTACTAATGAAAATTGTCAGCCTTAGGTAGAGGCTTATGCTCAGGAGCTGCATTAGTGCATCTATTTTTATCAATGATAAAGACCCAAAAAATGTTTTTGCTAACTAAAAGCACAAATCTCAGTCAAACATCTTAGAATTGAATTTTAGGTAAGACTTACCTCCCACGTTAATGAGAGACGGCTCACAGCAACATTACTCAGTCCCATAATAATAGCAAAAAAGGAATTCAGATTTTTGTATTCTTTACAGCTGAAACACAAAGGGCCAGGTTTTAATTTGTATGTGTCAGTCAGAGCAGAAGTACACATGACAACCTGGAGAGAGCTGAACCCAGGCATCTCGCGCAGCTGTGAGTGAATTTGGGAGCCCTGGCCAGCGTGCCTGCGGCACAGCGCTGCACCCTCGTGTGAGGCATTCCCCAGGCTCCTGAGGCTCCTCTCCCCTCCCTCCTATACCCACCTCCTGCTCCCACCTCACTGGGTGCCAGCTTCTACCAGGACATTAAAGGAGTCTTTGAAGTTCCTCCCCACCCAGAAACACAAACCTGAAACTGGGCTTGATTCAGTCCTAGGGAATACCAGAAACAGTGGAAGCAACTGGTTTACAGCCTCATTTGCTGCAGAACTTGCTGACAGCTTCTGAAGAGCCGTCGAATGTTGGAAGCTGTCCCTAAACAATCTCCATAGAAGCTTACAGGGGCGCTGAGTCTTTTTAAAGGGAGAAGACCGGCTGTCTAGAGATGCCTGTGTGTCAGTGATGATCTCTCTTGCTGTACATGATTTCTAACATGTAGATTCTGGAACTCTTTAGGATGTTTCAAGCAAAGCACTGCCACTTGTTACCAACATCATTAAAGAGGTGCTGAGCACTAAGAGCTCTAGGTCACACTCCATCCCTAATGCAAAGGAGAACTTTTGCTACCAATCAGGAAAAACTGGAACATGTAACTGAGTAGTATGGAAGATGCAATACACTATACACAGGAGTAGACACAATCTGACAGGAGCAGCCCACACAGCTGCTCAGCTGGGACTGCATCAAGTGGCTCATTGACTCAACGGGAAGGGAAGCAAGAGAACAAAACCTCTACCTCATAAATCTGTGTCTCACTGGGTTCCTGCAAGTAATTCGCTGTTTTGACAAATGATTTGCTAACATCTGATTTCAGAACCTCAGCCTCTGCTTTTTTTGCTGTTTACCAAGAAAACTTGCACAAGATTCAAGATATGATTCTCAGTTTTCTTTTTTTCATCACTGAAGCTCTTAGCTCCTCTGAGGCATCCTCAGCTCCAGACAAAGTTAGTACAACCATCACACCCTACTGTCCAGCTCCATAATTCCCACATCACCCTATTGTTATTCTGTTCTTCCTGTCCCTCCATTTCATCAGACTCAATGTATTGAGTGGGTGAGTCCTTTAGATCCGGGCCTCACCTGTGCCTGCACTGTGTGAACACTGAGCACGTGAAAAAATGATCTTTCCCATCTGACAGCCCATCTGTTGGAGACTGCTGCCCCCTCAGATCTTCTGGCAGAGCTGCTCATACAAATTCTCCCACATCAGATTAAGGACAGCGAGCAAGGTTAGCGAAGGTAAGCTGAAATACTAAACCTACCTCCATTTATTCTGACTAGAACTGGCCAGGGAGTGCCTTATTAGTGGGTCTGAGGGGAGATAAGGATGAAAAGCAGCCAGGATAGGCTGCCAGTGATAACCTCGTTCCCAGGGACAACTAAATCCAGAAACAGGTATCTGTCCACAGACTGTGACAATTGTGGCACTGTAAAAATAATTAGTACCACGGAACAGTAGTGCTCAAACATAGTAGGCAGCTCCAAATGTACTTGCAATATATAATTTGAATCTATCTTTCATTTCAGAAAGGAAAAATTTTGCCAAATACCCTGTTAAGCAATGTAATTAGACAAAGTCCCTGGTAAAGTCCATCTAGATGTATGACATTCTACACCAAATATTTTGTAAATTCTACAGGTTTTACACTAAGTAGCTCAGTTCCAGGTAAAGGTGGTAGAAGCAGTTCTGCATGGGTCCACTGCCTATATGCTGCCTGTAAAGTGTCACAAAATGGATCCTCCAAAGCACCAGTGTGCTCAGAACAGAGGTCCCTCTCCCTCCCCAAATGGACTGTACCAGAAAAATCTTCCTTTTAGTATGAACTGTGAACACATACATATGCACACACTCTTGTCTCCAACAAAGACACAAATGTGGTTAAAATCTCCCAGTACTTAGATTACCATGTTAATCTTGGCATTTTATCTGTAAACACACACCCTTTGAAAATTTCTTACAGGCTCCTTAGCCTTATAACATACGCACATGTATGGAAAGAATTACGTTCAAAAACTGAATGAAAGTGTCTGAGTATAGTGATGCGCAAGAAGGCTTCTAAATAGCTTGTGAGTGTATCTGCAAAGAGGAAACACACACAAGCTGGGTTTGTGGATATTCATAAGTGTATGTTCAAGTACATCCTAGAAGGCCTTTCTAATTTAATATGGGAAGAACTCACTGTAGGAAATATAGTTCACTTCTCCCCTTTGTTTGAAAGTTTAATCCTACAACGGCTGGAGAAAAGAGATGAACCCGGTAACCTCTACATCCTTTCCCAGCAGATGCAAAGGCAACAGCGCTCCTGGAACTGAAAGCACACGTGCACAGCGCTTGGAGCCCGCACTTGGCCTTGCGCTTGCCTGCGCAGGCAGGGAGCACACATCACAGGGTGCGCGGGGTGGCAGACACAAAATTATGTGCCTTCTGCAATGGCATCTGAGACCCCAGCCACAGAACTGAAACAGGGTTCTCAGTGACAGTTATCTTTGAAAATAAGTACGCGCAAGGCATCTCGTTACCACCAGTCATGCCTAAGATTAATAGTGCAGCACTGAGCTGTTCTCCCCGGACACTTTTCTAATGAGTCTAGTACTTCCAGGTAGGGTAAAGTTCTCATTAGGTCTCAAGGATCTTTACAAGGAAAACTTCCTCAAAGATATTGCTTCAAGGCCTGGGCCTGCATCTTTTGATCCAATTCCTTGGCTTTTTCTCCCCTCTAACTTGGGTGCACTTTGTGTTTGTTTTACCGCAGGCTGCAGCACCTGTTACCATGGCAGCCCTGCACGGAGGGCAGCAGCCCGGTAAAACTTTCCAGCGCCTTTCCAGAGGCTGCAATTAAACCTGCCTGCTCTGTTTGTGCAGAGGAAAATCTTGTGCTTTGGATCTCTCCGCTTTTAGCAGACAAAGAGAACTCAGCAGAGCAGACCGCTTTTAGCTATTTATTTTTAGCATTGTAGTGATATCAGAAACATGGAAGTAAACAGGAGGTTGTCAAGCTGTTGTAAATAGCATAGGATTAAACCCATGACACTGAAGAATCCACAAGCTAGGGTGGTTTATTAAGGAGATATTTAACTGTAATTTTTAGGATACTTGATTTCAAGTGTTTATGGAAATTACTATTGTAGTTTAATTTACCACATTTCAACATTTTCCCATTTTATGCCTCTAAGTCTGGAAAAGACCCTGAGGCTTCAGTGTGCGGCTGCCACTGCCCTCTCCTGGATGCAGCTGCCAGACAGGCAGCTCGCTCCCTGGAATGAGAGAATGGAATATGCGGTATATATATTTTTAGAAACTAAAGAGGTAAATTCTGTCCTCCGTTCCAAATGTAAACCTGATCCTACATGCCCACTACTAGATGTGAAAAATGGTCAGCTTCCACCAACCATAACCTGTCGGGAGGGCTGTTCCCAGAGGAGGCAGGAACGCTGATGCTGAGTTTCAATGAGACCACTGATTTCAGCTATGTGGAATTATTAATTGACAGGAGGTTGGCATCACAGCTCTAAGAGTAATCTCTTCCTGCACACAACCACATTTAACGATGCAAACATGTTAAAACTCATGGTTTAACTGCGAGTAACAGCTGCTTTGTTCGGTACAACTGCCTAAAGGCCCCTGGTCACAATGCCCGGAGTTACAAACACTTAAACTGGCAGTTCCTCACTGCACACCTCAGCAAACTGTTTGCTCAAACAGCAAGGAATGTGATAAACACACCACAAACTGTAAACAAGAGAAGAGGGTAATACTGATAAAAACCTGCAGCTGTTAGTAACAAAAGACGACACTCATATTGTTGCATTTTCAAACAAAAGTATTAGAAAAATATCCCAAACAGAATGAAGGTTAACATGAGCCTTGTCATCCCCGTATAACATCTCTTTGCTCTCCGCTCTTGGTTTTCCTACTTGGGGCAATTCTGAGGATGGTTTTCCTGAACAGGACCAGAAATACTTCTGTTCTCAGGAAGACTAAGGCTCAGTTTTGTTAATATTTACTAATTCATGTATTAATATTTACTAATGCATGTAAGGGTAAATGGAGGATTCTCCTAATTAACTGAAATGTATCTACTCACAAATTTGGTTTGAAAACATGGCCCTAGATCACAGGTCAAGGAACAATGGAGAGCAGGACAAGAAAGAAGAATAGATACTAACAAGGTTCCATACAGTCCTCTTATGAAATGGACAGAATTACCAAACAGAGATATTTTAACCTTTACTCTGTGTGGCTGTCTGTAAATAAAAGTGAAAAATAACAACAATTTACTATACTGAGTCTCATTTCCAGCTCACAGACGATTGTATACTTACTGGGCTGCAATCTTAATATACTTCTTTAACAACTGAACACGCTTGCTGAGTTGAGAGCACAGACAAATCTCAGTGACCACCCAGAACTGTATTTCATTAAACCTTCTCAAAAACAAGTCCAGATTTGCTGTGGTCTTTTTAAAATTGTGCCTTCCAAAAGTGTGATAGATCAATTCCAGCTAGAAAAAAGAAAACAGTTTGGAATTTTTTTTGCAGAAATCTCATCTTTCAGACAGTGGAAAGAGGCTAAGAATGAGCATGTAAGTATCTAGTCTGAAACTTGCTCTGCAGTTTGTGTTTACTGCTGTACAGATGAAAGGATTTGGGTTGCAAATCCAGTAGACAATAGCTGAGGCATACTAAAAGCATAACTATAGACTGTTTATAAATAGCTTAATACCTTAAAACATACAAAAGTAATCCAATAAACAGCACATGTTCAGGAGAATTTTAACTTTATTTTAGGATTTTGCCTATAAAATTACGAATGCCTTATAATTCCAAAACTTGTAGGTGGCTTTATTGTAGTATTTGTGAATATCAAGCTTAGAGAAAGTTTTGCAAGTAATGCACAAACCTACAAAGTGCAGTTAAACATTTTCTAACAGATTCTAATCTGCTGAACAGATAGATCCTCATACCTCATGCACACAGTTGAAGAGCTCCCAGTCATAAATTGTCATCTGATGTGCTAAGTCTTTGGAGCTCATCAGTTCAAATGTTCCCACTGTACCAGTAGATGGTCCTTCTTGTTCTGGTAATGGTGCCTACAAATGGAAAAATTGTATAAAAATACTTTAGAAATACTAAATTGCATGATTGGTTCTTTTCTTTCATAAAGTTGTAAACAGTTTCCTAAGTATGTTTCTAATACAAAAACTAAAATCTGCTTTTAACCACAGGCTGGCATTAGGAAATGAGAAGCCCTGCACAAAATCAGTACCCACTATGCACAGGATAGTTAGGAAAATTCTGAAAGCTCTTCAGAGGCACTGTAAGGAAATAAAACAGACTGTTCTCAGTGTGTTATTTTTAGCATTGTTCTAAAATTTGAAGCCAGAAATAAATACTTCAATACACGTTGTGCTAACTAAAGCATGCTTGTTTGTTTAGGAGCACAGGTCTTTCCACAAAGCTTTTGTTACCAGTTTCCTTTTTCACATACAGAAATAATTAGGACACAAAGCACAAGCCAAATTGTTTTGCAAATTATTGGTTCTAATTATGAGAATTATTACATCTGCTATATTTCACAAATCTGCAGTGACTGCAAGTTCTTCTAATCATTTATAAAATAAACCTCATAGTTTCTCTTTGACAGTGCAGGGATGCATTCCTCGTGATTGCAAAACTCCTGGCTATGCCAATTACGTGCACACAGTCTTGCGAGAAAGAATCCCTTAAATCATTCAAGTATAAATAATTTTTGAAAGACACTTCCATACCACCCAATTAATGAGATGTGATCTATGGTTTTGCACACAAGTAAATCTTACAGAGAGATATTTAAAACATGGCTTGAGATCAAGTCACATCTGATATAGTCTGTTGTATCTGTTAGGGTCCAAGTGTTTGAATGGCCAACTAACAGGCCTCTTGCAAATTCAAACACATTACATCAGTAAAGCTCTCTGTGAACCCACACTTTAATTGCATTGTTTCCAGGAGAGGGCAGTAGACTTCACTGACAAGTTTCCTTCCCAATTTCTCACAGGGTCTTAGATAATTACAGAGCAGGGAACTGTCAACAAGCTCCTTTCCGAGTACAAACTCAGAATCTGCTAGATTAACAGATCACATTTACATACTGCAATATCAAAAATGAGCTTACTAAATGAACTCCCTTTTATATAAAAACATTATATTACCAATAGGAGAATGACTGAATTAATACATCAAGTCACTTTCTTAATAACATACAGTATGTAGGAACTTTACTTCTCTATGAGTTCTTGCCTTGTTCTCTAGGGAAAACTCGTCTTTCAAATCTCATCATAATACAAACTAATTAAAAATAATCAAACCGAACCACAGGCATTATTACCTTAAAAACTCCATCTACAATTTTAAGAAATGTTGTATATAAGCAAAGTATCAGCTAAAAACACCAGGAAAATCATCAGTCTTAAAACAGCCTGAAGATTATTCTGAATTGGGATTTGCGCAAATGCAAAATTTCTTTAGTTTAAGACAGATTATCATTTAAAAGTACAACAGTTTTGTCTAGAAAATCCTCATTTGTGGAAATCTGTGGCAAGAGAATTGCCCGTGGAGTGAAAGAAGGCTTTTTTCCCTATTTGGAGACAAACACGACATAGCTGTTACCATAACAAACACATATTTTCTAAGGTTAGGAAAGAAGCACTTAGATGTAAACTGATCGCATATTTGAAAATTCATCTAACCCAGAACAATTTTCACATGGGAACTACCAAGTGTCATGTGAATAGATGCAAATGCGCAGGCAGCAGCCAGAAATTGGAATGTGAAAGGATTAAACTGGGAGGGAGGTAAGGTTGTAATGTTTTTCAGTCTGTTGAAAAATGCATCTTTGAAAAAATGCAGCTGATAAGGGGATCTATTCTGTTATGCAGCGCTGAGGACCTTTTTTAAGGTGCTGAGTGCGTTTCTCCCTAATTCCTACTGAAGTCAGCCCACTTGATGAAAACTAGCACACACATCTTAGAGCTCCCTGTGGCATTTTGAGCACTTGATCCATGGTAAATAGCACAGGGGAAAAGGCAGAGAAAGTCATGACAATTTGCTGCCAAAGGTATGTCTACACAGACAACGTAGGGCCGTACAGAAGTACCCAGCGAGGTTGTACTGATGCAACACCTCTGCTTTAGAGAAGCATGCCCCATGAGCATATCTACTTGGCAGGATTAATTAACCTTAAGGGAACACCAGAATTTAATAAAGTGAACAAGAGGTATCTCTGCATGGAACTACAGTATGCTGGATGTGCATTCCCTGGTTGCTAAATTGAAAGCAGCAGCAAAGCATAGATTTTACCATATCTATAAAAGAAATCAGGCATACATACTAAGTGGCTTGTTAAAAGCATACAGGAGGCTGAAACAAGGCTAGGAGTAATAGAGTTCATGCTGACATGACTTGGCAATGACATTTGTTTTTAATGAAATAAAAGGAACAAAAAGTACAGTCAAATCAAACTCTATAAAGGCAGACCCCATGGAGATTGTTAGAATTACTGTATAAACTGTAAGTACTTAGGAGCAATTCTACTTTTAAAAAACCAGTCTTTCTACCAGGAATATTTTCTGTGATTCTACTTAGAATAATCTGAGATTTTGACACAGTGCATTGTGGGGCTGAGAAAGAAAGGATTTGAAGGAATTTACTGTTGGAATCAAGTCTCCTGAACACTTTAATCTATTTTCAAGAATATATCCCTGAGGCCTTAAGGAGATAATTCTGTAATCAGGAATTACTGCATGGCTTAGTGGCAATATCCAGCTCTTTCTACATGCTCAGTGTGACACAGAGAATACTGGGATCATGTACTGTCATATGGATCAGATGGATTTCTACTCTAGTTTAGGAAATTATAACATTACCTTGTTTCAATTTCAAGGCTGATTCCATAGCACTGTGGCAAGCCCTTTGTTGTGAATGTTTCCACTAGCTTTTACCTAGAGCATTGATAATACAAAAAGGGCCAAGTGTTCAAATAAACTGAAGCACTGCACTTTCTGAGACCTGCATACATACATACATACGTACCAATGAATCGAACTGGTCACGCGGGCAAGCAAACAGCCGTCCATTCACACTGAGAGTTGTAAACACTGAAACATCATGAGGTTTCAGCACAACTTTTTCTGTAAACATGAAACAAAAGAGTGTTTATTACACACATGTAGAATTTATAGCAGGGCTGATCCAACAGATTACACTTTTTGGGAACAAATTTTGCACAGTACATCAATGTCCAGGATACAAAATAGATGACAACAAGGTCCTCTTTATTGAAGAAATGTGACAAGCTCAGCCCAAACCAGTCTCCTATAGGACTGGCATACAGAACTAGAATCCCAACCCCGAAGTGTACAGACAGGTCAAGAAGCCTGTGCTGCCACCTCCAGAAACTACCTAAAAAAATTCAGCCATAACTAGGGACTCCATTCCTTCTTCTCTGAGCTGTAAGCATTTGGAGAGCTGTTCTTAATAGAAATTGCCTTGGAAGACAGTAAGTGCAAAAGGAGGTGATGAAATGTAACCGCATTCAAATCTCATTACAGCAGTTCTAAAACTGCATCACATCACAGGTAAAAAAAGATAATGAAGTAACTTACAAAACAGTCTCTTCCAGCATGCGCTGGCTGTCAGCAAATCTGACAATAAAAAATTGCTGCAACTGCAAAAAATAGAGCCGCCTGGTGTCAGTTCTCAGGAAGTGAGCTGGTTTTGGCAGGCATCACTGTTTGCAAAAATGCCTTCCAACACAGCTCTCATTAGCTCTGTGTGTGTCCACACAGTCATATTCAACCAGAGCGCTTCAGCAACACCAATTCTCCAGCCAAAGTCACCTTGCAGTTACTCTCCCATTTCCACAGCCTACAGTGAGGGGCTGACTCTTCACCCTGTGCCAGCACCAAGTCAGCGGGCTTGGCACTCAGTTGTATGGACAGAGCAGCCAGAATGGTAGAGACCACTGCTGGAACGTCTCCATGCAGTGTTTTCTGCTGTTGCTGATCCATATGCCTAGCCTGACATTATCCATGATTACCTCCTATTTCTGTTGTTAACATATTCTTACAGTTCTTACAGTGAAGGAAACTTGGGGCAGCTCAGCTCTCTTAACATGCAGATACACAAACTTCTCGAGTTTTCCTGTGCCCTATGTGAGTTCCAGACTGTGCCTGCAGTAGGTCAAGGATTTGCCTCTAAGACAGAATATGTGTAGCAGCGAAACACGCACATTGATATAAAAGCCCTGACTGAATTAGTCTTTCAATTCCTCCTGACATTCTGCTTCACCCTGAGAAGTGTTTAAGATTATGCAAATACAGTACCTCCTCCTGAGCTCATCTTTACTATGATGAGGCCTTCTCCAGAACCCAGCTTATCTGCTACTGCGCTGATCACTTCCTTCACAGAGGAAGATACTGGCACCCGGATCGTGGTATAGGTTTGGTCTATGCAGTACACCTTAAACAGAACTAAAGAAAAAAAGATTGCGCTGTGTATGCCATGTGCAACAACCACAGAGGCTTTACTGTACAAATTACTTTCACTTCAGTAAACACTTTTCACAAACGAACCAAATAATGCAACAATAAATCACTACAGTTTTGATAGCTCCCCATTCCTCAGATGTTCTAGTACAGAAATCTCTGATTTCCCAGAGCTTTTAGTAAACCGTGAGGTACTAGTGTTTCAGTATTGCTACATTATTTATGGATGTCAATTTAATCTGACACTTTGATATGTTCCAGACATTATAATATTTTAAATCAACACTTCTTTTCAAGAGTCAGGAAAACTGGCTGCAAACTCTCTTAATTACAGGAAAATACTTTTCATATTTACAAAATAGATTTGCAAGTAGTTTTGGTTACAATCAGAACTTAAACCAAACTGTGTTGCAACCTGTTTGTTACAAGCAAGTACATAACTAATGAATCAAGAATGTTGTAGATTATGAAGACAAATACTCAATGAGAACAATAAGAATACACTTGAGTGTACCGTACAAAGTGGCTCACAGAGTGAGATGTGAACCCAAGCCTCTGGCTGCCTAGAAATCAACATGATAGCACCTTGGCCTGCAAGATGCAAGGCAGCCCGAAGTGACATGAATTTAAGGCAGAAGAAGTTATGAAAATACTCCTTCAGCTCAGCTGTCAAGCCAAGCCAAGCAAGCCCTGGGGTTATAGCTGTCCATGGATTGTCATGTTCAGTGTGCTGCCTGCCCTGCGAGTGGGAAAGGTGCAGCCATACGAAGGGGGCAGCCAGTGCCTGCCCACAGACACAGGCAGCAGCACTTCCCCCGGCAGCAGCAACTGCTTCGCCCTTTGTAGACCTGGAGGGAGCACTGACAGGGACAACAGAACCTGCACACCTGGCAGGGTGGCTGCTGTTCATACGTTGTTACTTCCACCTTTTGAAATGGCTCTTCTGTTGGTTTGATTTATGCCACCAGCTTTCTCAGCTATATGACCTCACATTTTGTTCCTTTTATTTTTACAGTTGTTCACTAGCAAGAGCTATCCTTTAATATCAAGCACCTTGAAGCAGAAGCTATTTTTCTGTGATGAAGACACACCAAACCAACCAGCGAGAGACTGGATTTAGCAATTGCAAAGAAATCCTCAGATTTGAGCTTTAAGGGGCATGTATCTTTGTTTACAATGAACAGATCTCATCAGCAGAGCTCAGGATTTTGCTCACATAACAATACTTTAACCTGCCTGATGAAAAGGACAATATGAAAAGCCAGTACAACTGAAAATGATATTCTCATACACTGCTGTAAACTTTACCTTGATCTCTTCAGAGAATCAAACAACAGCAATAGGGCACACCAACAGATTTTGTCTTTAGGCTGTGTGCCACAGGGCAGAGATCCATGCCATGATTATCTGCTCCACTCCTATCTCGCAAAGGAACAGCTGTACATATTAGCTGAAACTGCACAGGGGAGACAGACGCTCAAACATGACCTTCAGCACCCACTATTTATTGCGCTGCCATTACCTGCATGGACACTGCCTGTACTGGTTCTTCCCTGTTTTGTTTGTTCTCTATTTTAAAAGTTTTTACATCTTCCTCTGCAGAAGCACAGTGTTTGATAGCACAAGTAACTAAGGCAAAAGACAAGGAGCACTTCAAAGCAACGATGGAGAATGTTTGGATAGCAAAAGCAAACAGTTTGCTTCATGCCAGGCTTCAAAACTCTAAGTAGGTACTTTTGTTTATTTTTAGACCTTTTTTTTTGAGAGAGACACAAGTTTACTGCAAATCTCAGTGGCTCAATAAAACTTTGCAGAGAAGCAGCTCACCTTCATCGCTGCCCCTGATAGGCTGGCGTTTCTGTGCTCTGTCATCACTAGTGTTGAATAGCTGCAGAAGAACTTTGTGCTGAAAATGAATCATCAGGGTTCACATTAACGTGAAAATAAACATTATGGGGTAGACATGAACTACAGTAGATCTCTTATGAATGGCAGGAAAAAGAGTAGCAATGTGAAATTTGACACAATGTTAAAAGCTATTTCTCAATGTGTTGTTTTAATATATCCATGACTACTAAACAGATGCTTATGGATTTGCTGTGCTAAAGCTTTTAATTTAGAAAACAGGCAAATAAATTATCTTACCTTCTTTTGTGGTGCTTTAGGTTCTTCAGAACTATAAAAAGGTAAAGCATAGAATATATAATTTAATATAACCTGAAAGATTTTGTTTACAAAATCACCTATAGAACATGGACCACCTGTCCAACTACAATATAAAACTATTAATGTTTGCATATATGAAAAGATGACTAGATGATACCATAGTTAATTTATGACAAAGGCAAGGAAAATACTATATAAAGTCCATGTAAGCATGAAATGAGCATTCAGTTTAGTTTGAATAGTGTGTACATAATTTCCTGTTCCTTCTGTCAATCTTTTAATGAAAGTTTGGTGTTTGCAAGAATTATGTGGAGAGGGACATAGACATTCATCCAAACCAGCCTGCATGCAAACATTCAGTCTTGTATGACTGAGTGCCATTCATAGAACAGATTTTTAATACATATAAGCAATACATTTTCTTCATCTAAAAGGGCAGGGGGAGGAAAGGAGCAAAAACTGTGCTTACACTTGCTTTACAATTTTCTCTAGCTCTGGAAGTTGCTCCTTCAGTGCTGCAATCATTCTAGTATCATCTGATACAGATACATAAAATTCCTGTAAATGATACAGAATAGTCTTTAAATAACTATAAGGGTAAATGAGCAGTACTCAGAGAGAGGATTATGAGATGACATCTGATAGCTTAATGATTATAAAGAATGATAATCTGCATAGGGGAACACATGCTGGGCCCAACCCTCTATTACTTCTACTTGTTTATCTCCAGCTGATTTAAAGCCAGAGTTCCACATGCAGAAGGGAAGCCTCATGAGGCTCCTTAGCTCACTGTGTAGCCACCGACTGCTTGTGCAAAAACTGCATTTTCAGACTATCAAGGATAAAGATAATTCACAAGTAATCTGGCACAATAGGTTTTTTTTACCCACTGCTGTTGTAGTCCTCGGTTTTTCATTTGCTACTGAGTTGTTGACTCTCAGCTGTTCCAGTCTGCTATATTGCCCTCCTTTCAACCCTACCCAAACCTCTTCCTGCCACACCTACATAAAATTGACCCAATGAAGGGTCTATGTGCTTGCAACTAGTCATTGTCCTTTGACTTCTGGACTAATGAAAGACATTATGTTTGTCTCCAAAGCTTGTCTAGTGTGAAAAGCTTTCCCATATGGGCTTGCTATTATATACGTCTGTCATAATTAAGGTCCCTTTCTATTGCCCTCTGCTAACTCTTAGATTCAGTTTTAAGCTCTTTGGGGCAAGAACTTCCATTCAGCAAGTAACATATAGGATTGTGATCCACAAACACATTATATAATAAAAATAGCAATCACAACTTAACCTGACATTGGCAGTGCATCTTATTGTGGAAATACAAGGATATGGCACCCACCACAAAGACCTCACAACCAGCGTCTGAGGAATTAAAGGATTTTAAGGGATCAGAAGAGTTTTGAAGACAAAGATCTTAAGTTCCAATAGCTGCAGTACAGCTTTCATTCAAATGGAAAGGATTTTTTTATTTGTAGAGTAAGAACCTTCCAGCTCCTTCCTGGCACACCTCAGGCAGGCATAAACAGCCTTCCCGTTCAATCTGTGGAGCCTCTGAAATATCCACAAGAAAATACTAAAAAAGTAAATTCATCTATTGCTATAAAGCAATGTACCCATGCAGCACTTTGAAAGGGGTCTGCTGGAGCAGATATTTTCAGAGGTCCAGAGGCTGACGATTGTTCGACCACTGTTGTAGGGCATATACTGTCTGCAGCTAACACCGAGAAAACAGAGTTAGAAGTTTGCACTTTGAAATGACCCACTTCTCTTCAGTTCACAACAGAACTCTGCAGACCAGGAACAGGCTTTCAGTTTATCTTGATCAATAGGTACTTTTCAGTACAATGATACAACAATTCCTTTATACCTCCAAAAAGGCCATTGCTGCTTCATCTTCTTGTAGTAAATCTCCATATAAAGCAGCCCACTGCAGAACCAGTCGAATGACTCGCCTTTTATTGTTGAGGGCATAATCCATTTTCTCCTGCTCTGTACCCTGGGAAGGCTGGGCATGATAGGTGCCACGGCGTCAAGGAAAACACTCAGTGATTGAAAATATCAAAAGCAGTATGAATCCACAAACAACGGACTTCCAACAAACCATTTTCAGGGTGTTCAAACATAACTTTCCAACATATACTTTTGATTTCTGACTGCTGCTAGCATAAAGACTTGTGAACCTTTCACATCCATACTAAAAAGTAAGAAGAGAGAGAATTCTCTAACGAGCACTGGAATGATCAGAATCCCACCACAGAGACTGTTGCTGTAGGGGAGCAGAACAGAAATGATACTTGGAACAATAGAGAAGAGGATTAACCACGGAGACTGAAGAAGGATATTACTTCTTGTTCTTCTTTGGAGACAGTTGAAGAAAAAAGAAAAATGTCACTTCGTGTTTATTAACAATTCCAGTCTTCCGTTTGTGAGAAAGACTACTGGAATCAGCCCCCAGTGTTATTAGTTTTATTTTTAGAAGTTGCTGTAACCCAAGGTGAACTACAGTCCCATTATAGTATGGGGACCTGGAAGTTTACAGCCTGGACTGACTACAGAGACGTGGGGTAAAAGAATAAATTCTGTAATAGCCACATTTTACATATGAGGCAATCAGAAGTTTCCATGCTATCAAATAAAGCGTATTTGGGACACAATACTTTGTGATAGTTATTTTGTGACAAACAATAAGAAAAAATAGGAAACATTTCATTGACCTTTTTCAAGATGAAGTACCAACACTACAAAAATAAGCAAATAGGCCAAAAGTAATACTTATTGAAAGGAAGAAACCAAGAAAAAAGTAAAGGCAGAATGGAAAATAACCTGAGATAATTTCAGCCTTTAACCTTTTCTTCCTGGATACCAAAATTCTGATTCTGGATTGTTACGAATAATACTATTCCCAATTATATAGCAATGACTAATATGAAAATACATTCTTTCACTGACAGCAAAGTCCAGCATTGTTTCTAGGTGCACTTTCAGTTGCTCTAACAAACGATTTAACAATTAGAAAATCAAAATATTAATTAGAAATCAAAATTATCTAAGATATTTATTTTAAACTTCTCATTCAGAAACATATCTCTAACAAACGCTAACATACTTAATACTAATCAAATATAATGGGAAAAAGTATCTATTAACTCACACTTTCCAAATGATCCTACTGCCAAAACCCCTGCAGAGATTTGATGTGCTACCAGGGTTACTGGGGCACTCAACTGACTGACAAACTTTTAGAAATCTGCATTTTAATTTCATTTGGAAAGGTTTAAAATTACTAGAGAACTAAACATGTCAGTACATTTATGGGAGTAAATAAGTCAAAGGGTCATAAGAAGTAAATAATATGTTGTAAGCTATGTACTCTAATGTCTCAGGGAGCAAGTTTAATATTCTACTGAGTAATTTTTCTCATGCCACTTTTACCTTTCAAACACTATAATTATTTCATGTATTTTTACTTTCTTATTAACTGATTCACTGCAGGCACTGGTAATTTTTCTGTATTTTTACTGCTCATTTATATTAATTGCTCTTTTATTACCATTATCACAGGGAATGCCAATTAAGGGTTCTCCCATTTTTACAGGGCCTACAGGATGCAGCTTCACTGCAGACTCCAATCAGAAGTAAAACATCATGTACATTTGCAACAAGTGTCAGATAATTGCAAAATAGTTATCAACACTAACATGGTTAGATTAGAGTTCAATACATGTATAATTACTTACGCCTAGTACATGCTAGGAAACTGAAGCAATTCTTAAGTCTGTTCTTCCCCGCATGGGAACAATTAGCCATATCGGGAACTGTGCAAAATCAGCAGCCATTACCACTGGCATGATGGTGGAGGAGGCTCACAAAACATTCATAAACATGCCAGAGGACTATCACGTACAGAGACAAAAGAGGTGTTCATGCTTCATAAGTATTTAGATACTGTTCCTTTAAAGATGCACACTTGCTCCCACACTTCCACTATCCCAAGTGCACTTTTGGAGGTGCTACTGTCTTTCAAGTTTTCTTCTGGGCTTTGTCCTGCCTCCCTCTGACAAGCTGTAGCTTGGAGAATCTCTCCATTTCCAGCTCTGAAGAAGAAAGGGAAACAGGTGCCTTGGTCCAACACACAGGACAGGGGAGCGTGGCCTTTGCTTCCCTATAAAAAAGAACTATGTGATTTTTTAAATTATAATATTGCAGAATCTGTATACGTTAGGGACTAAAAAAAAGAGTGGTGTGCCAAGGGACAGTACAATATAAGTGCTGAATCCACAAGCAATTCTATTACTCAGCCAAAATGGTGCACTCATCTATTCCTTTCAGGATTAAAGAACTTACAGATGACAAATGCTGCTGTGTAAGAAGCGAAAACCCAAATAATTTACACCCTGTACTATGCCTGAAAGCACTACAGTGATATAGCTCTACTCATACTTGCATGCTGCCAGCTGTACCAGTATCCTAAGTGGGTGTAGGAAAACAGACTTGTATTGATTTAAAATCAGAAGCTGGAGCAAAAACAGTTTCTCTGACCTTACTTCTTTTTCTGTTTCTGTTTTAATTTCCTCACTGAGCGTAACTAATCTCTCTTTAGTCTCACAGCACCAGCAAATGTTTTTGTAGAGTGATTTTGCTCAAAAAATATGAGCTTTGTTAGCAACCTTTCAACTCTAACAACACATTTCAATGGTACAATCAACAGAGCACAGTTTGATTTTCCATATTCAGAATGGACCAAATAAACAATAATTCGTCTCTAGGAAAAGCTGACGCTAAAGCTGTGGGATACCAGCTACTTCCAGCCCTCCTCCTCCTCTCTGAAATGAATTAGCACAATGCCTGCCATGACCCTCTTGAGACCTTGAGGTCTTATCCTCCTCTCCAGAATAGATTCACAAGTGAACACATGTACGTGACACTATCACTTTGATTTTCAGAAAAGCTTTTCCCCTAGTATCAATTAGGTCCATTTTGCTTAGGCACCTGATTTTCCCACTTACTGGATATCAGAGGTACGCTGTTATACCTGAGGATAGACAAACCTGAGTCTCAAATGGACTGATTGAATACTATGAGCTCAATAAATCAGAAAAAAAACAAAAACCAAAGTGCTGTCCTTTTCTTCCTTCCCCTTCGCAAAGCTGTCAGCAACAGCATTTCATAATACTTTTGATATCCAAAACTATGTGATTTTGGAAAACATATTTGTCTCAGGTGTATGAACAATTTTCTGCAGAGCAGTTTTACGGGTCCAAAGGTTTTCAAAACAATTACTGTCCTTGCTAGGAGTAACACAAATGGATTCTCAAGCTTGCCAGACAAAGACACAATGCTCTATTTTGTGGTTACAGGGTGTCCACTTTCCCAGATGTCACTCGCCCCGCTGAGCTTCACAAGGAAAGCACACTTTCACGCCAATCTGATTCTAAAACAATAAATAGGGAATTGAAGTTATTATACCCCTGTCAGAATTCTATAAAACAGAAAACATTATATGTTTATTTAATGCTCCCCATCACTTGATAGCTTCAAGTCACTGTGCACAAGGAAAACTCTCAGTGCCCAACAGCTCCCCAGACCTGCCAGTAACTGACTGATGGACATTTCACAGACTTCTGTAAAACATGCAGAGAGTATGAGCCACCTCAAGCCTTCAATGCTATCCACTGTAAGCTCTCATCTCCAAGGTAGTCACATGCAATTGAAGTTTCTTGCAGTTTGTTAACATTTTTTATAGACTATTATCATAGACTATGATTTTTTTTATTCATAACCATTATGATAGCACCTAGGAACTACCTACTCATTATTCTACAGGTTTAGGCACCCTTTTGCTTGAGGCAGTTTACAGCTTGCAATCTGGAAAGTGCACTGTTGAAATCACCAAAACATAACAACCTTAGTTAAAATCTAGATGTTGTAGTTCTTCCAGAAAGAAGACAGATAGAAAGGATACAGGAAGGCTAATCCAAACTTTTATGTAATTTCACTTAGCTCGTGGAGGGACAGTACATTTATTTCCCTTAAAAATAGTAATCAGCACAGGAAAGACAGAGTTTTCATGCTCTGGGGCTGTATCTCATCATGGGTACACACCACCCATTTCAGAGTTGTTGAGCTATGGACAGCTGTCAGTCACACACAGAACATACCCGTGAGGCACGGCCTCCATGAAACGTGAGGACTTCTTGAGAGAGAGAAGCTGCAGCCTCGTCACTGACAGGGATGGCTGGTAAAGGGACACAACTTTTTCCTTACAAAAGGATATTGTGCCATCAAGGCTGGGCAGAGCTGACTATTTGGCATAAAAACACAGTGCATCATAATAAAATCATTTAAAACAGAATCTGTGGAAAAAAAAAGAAGAAATAAAACAGTCAATTAAGCCTTTGCAAACAGCTTGGGGATCACAAGGATGAGTTTTCTTTCAGCTAAAATATCTTATTAGCCCTCTGCAGATAATAAAGGGGTCATTTTGCACTTTGTAGGCATTAAATATGAAAATGGGGAATGAACAAACATGAGCTGAAGTATTAAGCTTTTATTCTTGTCTGCATGAATTTTACTGCACTTAGGTTAACAGGCATCTGCTTATGTCAAAGGGAAATGCGGTAGAGGAAAAGAAAAACCCATCTGTGCTGAAGTGAAATATTTGGATACGCTTCCCTACAAGTGTAGAGACCTCAGCAGCAGCAGAATCAGACCTGCCACACCTGGCTGCATAAGAAGTGCTGCTGCATTTGGCTTTAGGGAACTACAATACCAGACAGCACACTTAGTATAAACTACATAGGAGAAGCCAAATAATTCCATTCTTTGCTGATTTCCTGGCAATGAGCAGAAGGCCTAAGAAAAGGTAAATGTACAGTCAAATTTCTGGTTTTATTTTGACTCAGATGAATCTCAGCTGCTAGATTTACATTAAAACATATAGGAACAATATGGCTGACGTTTTCTCCAGAAAAAAAATAGCAAGCTCTTTTTTCTGTTACAATGAGATGTGGTAGCTCTAGTGTAAACCCCAGTTTGCCTTATGCTTGTATTTGTGGTAACAAAAGGATTTATAAAGCCTGGCTGCAGAGGCCAGAATAAGTTTGGCAGTGAGAATAAGCTTTATTTTACTTTAAAACTAGGCAAGGCTTATATGGAATCACTGAGAAACCATAAACACAATATTCTGGAGTATGATTTCTACAGTGAAACTTTTGAGATATGAGAAACATTTGAAAACCCTTTAAGAGATATCAGAAAAAATATGGTGAGATAACTGTGTGCTGTAATATTACATCATTGCTTCCACTGTAATTCATATATGAAAACATCTTTCAGTTGACAAAACTCACCTCCAGAAAGGTGGGACTTTTTCTTTGTGTAATATCCAAAGCAAAGTGGATTTTAACTGTTCTTAAATTAAAGGAATGCATAAACTAAATATTCCATTTTCCAGCATTCTTGAGCTTCTATATCCTAAAAACAGCTTTGTGAATTGTGACATTTTGTATCCCATTAGGATATAGATATAATCTTGTCATTGGATGTTTTGGGGAAAAGTTTTAAAAGATTTTAAAAATAATTTGTTTTAGAAAAATTTATAATACATGCATACTATGATTAGTAAATTTGTGATTATATACATGCAGGCTTAAAGAACAACGTTCTGCTTGTAATTCTAAAAAAAGGTATCTATGAAAAGAATAATTTTTAATTCTTAAAAGTAGTTAAAACACACACTGTAAAAGGATTTCTGTAATCTTTCAATTCTTCCACCGTTTACAGACCACTATACAGGTTTCTCCAATTTTACGAGGTCAGCAACAGATTAACTGGACTTAAGAACACCTTTGAATATATACTTCTCAGACATCTGCAATGTAGAAAGAACATGCTGAAATGATATTCGGTAGCCTAATATAAAAGTCTCTGCATTACTTTATCATAATTAGGAGGAAATTTTTGTGCCTGACTCTTTTTAAAAATTAAAAGACTTACTAATAGTAAGTCAGCAAATATCTATATCCCTAGACACGGATTCTCTGTTCTCTTTACACTAATGAAAAGCAGCCTATTTAAGTGCAGCTGCAGCAACCTGAATTCTTGGGACTTGGCCCATGGTGTGTTGAGTTGTCTTTTGAGTAACAATTCTTTCCCTGCATATGGGAAAGTATCACAAACAAGTAACTTAAATTGTGATACTTTAAATGTGATATGGATGGGAAAATTTGGGAATATTTATTCTAGCATAACACAATGGCTGGAGGTATCAAGCTAGTTCACAGTATTAAGTGACATCCAGAACAAGAAGTCTGAGGACCACTACCATCAGTTGGTAACACATGCTCTGAACTGGCCTTACAGTTGTCCCTTATTCAAGTCATGACTAGTGGTCTGGCACTAAGCGGTCTGAGATTTTGCTCTTCTACTTTGAATGGAAAGTATAAATACAGCAGAGCAGGCTAGGAGGAGTGAATTGTTATCTGCAATTCTGGATTTGGTAGGTTTTCTCGGGGTTGTTTCAGAGCAGTTCTTATTCTGGAAAAAACTACCACTAGCTGCTTTTCAAAGCGTCACATTGTGGTGTTCCCCCAGCAAGACCATCTTATGCAGTAATAATAACACAGCCTTTGTCATGTAGATACCTGTTGCTTCATTTAAAGTTGCTTCAAGGCGCATAGTTTCTAGAAAGTGCTCTAAAATTTTCTCTGGGGTTCCTGACATCACAATATACCTGAGGGAGGAAAAGAAGCAGTTAGTGTCTCAAAGGCAAAACAGCTGATCAAGAAACAGTTGTGTGCCAGTGAGAAGAGCCACACTGACAGGTGACAGAGTGCAAATGCCTGCTCTGACTAGAATCTCTGGGTGGCTTAGGACAAAACCACTCACAATGGTTTTTGGCTTCCCCACTGTAAAATGGTGAGCAACAACTCTCTCCACCCTACCCATGGAGCACAAGGTGACACAAGTACTCCAGTGTAACAGCACCACAGTTACAGTGCAGCCAGCCGAGCTGCACTGGTGCAAACCTGGGGAAGGGCAATCAGAAATGCTTCTCCACTGACAATAAATATCTCGGCAACAACAGCAGTTTCCAGTCATTAAAGGGTCCTAATGGACTTACTGTGAGCATGAAATGAGAACTGGTGTGTATCAGTGTCAGAGCAAGGAAACAACTTCCTGCAGCATCACTGAGAATGTGGAGGCAGATAATGAAATAGCACACTGTATCTTCAAACTTGTGCAATGCCTCAGATAGCTGAAGAAAGTTTTTCAAGTGGATAAAGTTAGGACTGTACCACTTCCTGGAGTACATTTAGGGAGGTGAGAGAACAAGTGCAATAATCAAGTTTTTCCATTTCACGCAAAAGCACTGGCAAGATTTTAAGTACGAGCAGAATATCATAGGGTATTGCTAAACTTGTCCTGTTGTCTTTTTTTCTTTCCTTTTTTAATCTTTCCCTCCATTCTTTCAATCTTTGCATCTTTTTTTCTCTCTTTTTATTTTCTGGAATCCAACTGATAAAGTACGAAACTAAAAAAAAAAAAAAATC
>VWYH01007085.1:487533-624929 GCA_013399365.1 Pampusana beccarii
AAAAAAAAAATAGAAAAGCTGTAGGAAATACATTAAAAAAAAAAAAAAGACAGACAGAATCAGGAGGGGACGCCTGAAAATAAAAAAAAAAAAAAAGAAAGAAAGAAAGAAAAAAAAAAAAAACCCCTGAGAAGTGAAGACACTTTGCTCCTGCTGAGAAATAAGTGGTGGAGCTGAGCTCCTGGGAGCTCCTCCTCACTTTGAGCGCTGACCGTCACAGTTCTTTTACCTGCCAACCCCTTTGGAAGAGCTGTATTGATGTCCCAAGAACACAAACACTTGTTAAGCCAGTGCACATTCTCGCAGAGATACTAACCAAGTGTCTAAGTGAGTGAAGCAGAGAAATCACAGGTTGCTGTACTCTGAATATGAAAGTGAAAATGAACAGTGAAGTGACTCGCAGGGCTGCTGAATTCATCCTGCATGAGTGTGATCACCCATAAAGAGTTAGATCGTGGGAGTGAGAACTTCAGAGCCAGTCCTGCAAGCGAAGCTGTCTCTGCTTGAAAGCAGGGCTCGGGAGCTGTGCAGGAGCTGGGCTTCCTCAGCAGAGGAGGTAGTAGAATCCAAACTGCAACTGCGAGGATCTGTCCCCAAAGTGAAGTTTTCCCCAAGATTAAGATGAAGAAAAAGAGTGTCTTGGTTGACTGGATATTTCAGGGAAAAACCTTGGGGTGCAGAACATTTCTCTAGTGCAAATGCTGTGTACTCACTTAGGGAGCAAAGCCTAAATGGCAGTTGATCTGAAGAGATATCAGAGATGTAAACTACCCAATTAAGAGCAGAGCAGCAAGCCTTTAAGAAGAGGTCCCTGTTAAGCTTCGCCTTCAGGCACACTGATTTTCAAAAGTACTGAACACTTAACTAACACATTCCAGAAATTAGAATACATCATTAACTTTGATTTGGACTCTGAAGCATAAATGTAGCCACTTGCTCTATTTACTAACATAGGAAACAAAAAGCATGCCATCTTCAAAACCAGTGGACTCATTTAGAAGGATTTTATACAAAAAAGTCACTGCCAACACACTATTAAGAAAATAGTCTGACTGCTGAAAAGCAGACAGTGAACTTTCAAGGTAGCTTCCTCTGTTGTGTAGTTCATGTCTATCTGTCGTTGTTCTCAGCAAAAGCTCCCTTCCAGGCACACTGATAGCACCCAAAGCTGACCAAACGCATAAAATATTTACAGAAATGAAATTCTGAGCTTTACCTGAAAATATTCCTGGAATGTAAGCTCTAAAATAAAGCCTAACTTAACCAGGGACCATAAATGTCCCTAGCTATTTTAAGCAAATTCTAAACAAGAAAATGTTGCATAATGCAAATAATACTGGTGTTTTGTGTGAGTTTGCAAGAAAGTTAGTGGAAATAAGTTTAAAGGAAACTTTCACTTTTAAAAGAATGAAAAATATATCAGACCCAAGAAACTGGGTTTAAATCTATGACCAAGCTGCTGTGCACTGCAGCTGGTGATGCAAATCCACTGTCTGCAATCAAGTTCCCCTCATTTAGACAATGAAAAATTTGTTGTAAGAGTATGTGTTTTCCTGCTACCATAGTTTGTTTTTCTAATAGATCAAGTGAGAAATGAAATGGCAGTTTCCGAAATACATGAAAAGTGTATATAAAGTGCAAAGAATGGTTTATTCAACCCCTCAAAGATCTTTACAAATATTTATATTCAGTTATGCAGATGAAGTATGTATATGAAATCCCAGATCAGATAAAAACCATACCCAAAGTATCTCACAGTAAAGTAGCTCTTTCTTTTTTTTTAAAAAAAAAAGGTTCAGGGTAAAGGATTTAAAACTTCTCAGTACTTATTTTGTTGGAGTTGTTTGAGCATTTCTGAAGAAAATTGTGCATCAATTTGCAAATAACACATTTACAAAGCCTTTAGGGGTTTTACCAACATTTGGAATGATAATAGCCTCACTCTGCTCTTATCACAGTACTATCCAAACAGAATTGTACTTCCTCCCTTTCAGTAAGAAAGTAAAGCAAATATAATGAATATTGTTATTACAGTGCAAACCCATTCTGTAAGATAAGCTATGCAACTTTCATCGCACAAGATCTTAGTTTTGTATACAAATTATAGCTAGCAAACTCTTATTAGAATGCAGAGCTCAAAATCCAAAATTAAAATATCTGTACTTAACAATAAAACAATGTCTTTTCCTGACGTCTTTTTACACAGTAGCTCAGCTTTACAGGGTTTCAGCATTCTTCATGTGCAGTCTCTTTAGAAGCTATTACATGAGATAAGTATTTACAGTGAGATCTTCAGAGAATTATTGTGTAAAGACATAGAACTGGTGTGCTGCTGGAAATTGATATATTATCCAGTATGAGGCATGTGATCAGCTGATGATTAAAGAAAACTTTATATGCACTGCATTCTTACATAGAAAGGGGGAATACGCTATTGTTTGGATAATAATACCATATGAAAAGGTTAATCATTGTCTGACATTTGCACTATTCAATAAAAACATACTTGTGCTGAGGCTGTGAATTTCCTTGATTAGAAATTCTGTTTCCTGCTGGGATCTTCTCCAACACCAAGACATCTTGGTCATGTTCTTTGAGTCTTACTGTATTTGCTTCCACATCCTGCAAGACAAGTCACTTTTAATACAATAATTGCACCCGATTTGGCTGATTAGTTACTCTCAAAAAGTGCACGACTTTCAAACACAAAAGACTCTGAGGTTGGTTCTTTTGCCCTGTATCTATCTATCTTTATTCTCCTTTTCTCACAGGCAGAATCAAGAGGGAAGCACTAGCACAGGGGGAAGAGACAGAGAATTGTGGGAGGGCCTAGTGCAAGAACGATGAGAAAAATCTCTAGCCATGGCAATGGACAAAAGTTTGCCAGCAAACAGAGGCCTCCCCCACAGCTTTCCATATGTAATATGGTCTCTATTCCCACTTATATGTGAACAATATTATCTAAAATCCGACTTTTCTCTTAAAAAAACGAAAAAAAGGCGCTTAGAAAAGAAAAAAAAAAGGCACTTAAAAATGGTCTTAGTTCAGTAAACTGTTGGTAAACTTTTCGTTTTCTACTACTGGATCACAGTAAAAAAAGAAAAAAAAATAATGTGCACTCAAATAACATAGATGAAAATCAATAAGACCACAGACTCTGATCTTCTTTGAAGTATCAACCAAAGCTGAATCAGTTGAGTGTCTCCATGGCCAACCCAACCTTACTGCCGATGGGATCCTCATTCCCTTTTGTACAGTAAGCACAAGCATATGCCATTTTTCTAGCATAGTGCTCTCTCTGGACTGGTTTTATTGCTGTAATACTGGCCATGTATATATTCAAATTCAGGATTATACTGGTTTTGACTTCCTATACTATCAATGATCACAAACCAGCCTGTATTTACAGAATTACAGCTGGACTTTGGAACTTATTTGCCCTAATGTGAGTAACTGTAAAATTAGCCTGGGAATATCTTTCTGGAGCTCTCTGATAAAGACGTCTGTGTATTTACCTGTAGTTTATTTAACTTGCCACTTGATTATGCCTTGAATCTCTCGAGTTTAAGGTACCTGACACTGACCTACCTGGGAGAACGGGTGATCTTGTTTTATTCAATATTTGGATGGAAGATCACCCAGAAATCTTGGACAGCATAAGGAAAAACTGAGCACTAGGCAAATTTTAGACCACAGAAATCTGAAAGACAAAAGACATTTTGTCCCATTTTCGTGGCTGAGTTAGGAACAGTAAAAGAGGAATGATGATTAATGTATACTTCGCTTGATCTTCTAGACTGTCATATCTCTGTTCTGCAATTAGGGGCACTTCAAACAAGGTTATCAATATGTCAATTGAAATAAGACAGACTCTAGAAATCTTTGCAAGTTCTGATATCATGCTGTCAGGGCGGCCTTTCCCACTCTTACCCTAAGGATCCTGTTGAAGTCCTCCTTGTCTACTCTCAAGAAGTGGCAGTTGTCTTCACGCAGAACAATGGACGCTGCTCTGGGTGCGTCATTCACAAGCGCTAACTTGCCGAAATCATCTCCTTCGTGCAGAGTACATACCACACCCTGCATAGAGCAAAACATTTACATGCAGAAACCCATCATTACTCTGGATTCTATTGTAAGTCCCTGTACAAACACCGGACTTCACAATCAAATACCAAAACAAATCTCTTTGGCAGGAAATCAACAGCCCAAATAATGACTAGGAAACAATACTTGATAGCTGGTTGTTACTATTACTGAAGAAAAGCAAGAACAGAAAAGAATTGGCTTGTTCTCTGAAATTACATCCAGCCTGAAGGACTCTTCTAGCCCTGCTGAAGACAGAAAGTTGTTGAGCTGTTTGGTTTCTATTTAAAGAGGCCCTAAAAAATAAGCTCAACTTCACAGAGATAACATATAACTCCACATTCTCAGCTGGTATAAATTAGCAGTGCTCTGTTTACTCCAGTTTTTAGTAGCAGACGACCTGGTCCGCTCTGTGATGGAAAAAAAGGTAGCTAAATATGGGTTACTTAGGAACAGACTTAGCACCAGGGCCTCTATGTTAGATTTTGGTGAAATGCTTGGTGTTCAGAACAGAGTATTATCAGTCACTGAACGAGAAATCAATAGGGAAGCAGATATTTTTAAAGACTCAAGGGATTGCTGTGTACCGAAGTCCAACTTTTTGCCTTGAAAAATTTCTCTCATAAACAGGAAATTTAATAGAGATGCTTTTGAGTCTCTAGCTCAACTAAAAAGAAGAGCTGGCATAAATTTGGGAGGGTTCATCCAGCGTGAGAACCACTAGTCACAAAGAGGTACTTTTGTCAGGCATGCATCAGATAAGTTAGTTACAGAAACTTAAGAGAATACAGTGGTAAAGGGACAGGGCAAAAACCCCCATGAGATGCAAGTCTGGCAATTCACCAAACTCCAGCAAATTACTTCGTCCTAAAGATACTGATACAAGTCTGCTGAATTATATTCACAAAGTGTGTAATATATCCTGAAATTATACAGTAATCAACTGGAAGTATAATCAGTGAAACCATTGGATAATTTCTTAATAAAATTACAGTCAATTTGTTTCCTCAGAAAAGCAATTTTGCTCTAAATTAAACCATACTCCTTCAAAGTTTGGTCTTACAATTCCAATAATAAGAATCATATAAAAAGGTTTCTGAAAACAATACCTTGCCATAAATGACTACATTTACTGATCCCTTTAGGATAATGTACCAAGAAGTACCTTCTTCTCCCTGATTAAATACTATGAGAGAGAGAAAAGATTTTATGGTGAGAATATAGTTATCTGAAATAGAAATGGGTCAGATTCTGCACCCAATAAAATTCAAGGTAACTCTATTGCAGTCATATTAACGTCTACCTTGAAAGAGGGCATATTATGATTTTAAAAGCAATTGCCATCAGATTTTAGAAAAAAACCCACACCCATATAAGCAGTTATTTTAATACACTATGTGAAAGTTGCTGTTATTTTCCATGACAATTGCAACAACTACTTTATCAATACATGGCAGGTTATCAGTTACTAATCAGCACACAGATTTGGATCCCATCAGTAGCACCATGTTCCAACCCAATTCTCTAGTGGCTGAGAATTTGACATTTATTTGCTAAAACTTCTCAGTATAAACAGGTTTAAGAAACCTGACATTTTAAATCCTTTATCTTGTGCAGCAAGATTTTTTTTTAATACAAGGATAATATTAAAATACATTTAAAATGGAGATCAGTCCAACCCAAAATTCTAGATAAAAACACACCCAAATTGTAGGTGATACATACATCCAAGGATATAAAATTAATTTTGGTACTGTCCCTGCAATTGGCAACAGACTAAGCCAACACCTATTGCCCCAGATTTGAACACTGAGTGCCAGTCAGGTTTGAAGAGTGCATCCGAGTTTTGCTTTTGTCGTTTAAGCATTAAGAATTTAAATGTTCACGCCACAGATGAGAAAGAAGATCTGACAGGACTCCATTTACTTACAGACCGTTCCTGCTTTGGGATGTGATTCAAAAATCAGGACACCTGCTAATTCTCGCTTTACCTTAAAATAAAGAGAGAGAAATTATAGTTTTTATATGTATCTTATTCTTCCTGGTGTAGAGAAAGTCACATAATATACCACAGTCGCCGCTTTCCTTCCTTCTGCACCGTTCAGTGCTCATTCAGGGTCACACAGCCAGACAATGCTCCGCTTCACTTGATGTCCTCTTTCCTACTGATTGGCTTCACAGAACACAAGCCTCAGCATTTCCTGGCTGCAAATGGCTCAGACAAGAGCATCTTTAAGATACAGGTCTCCACATCTTTCTTCATACACACACACATGAAACCATCATTAACAATTAACATGATGGAAAATTCAAAACAGTAATAGCTGATCTATTAGAGAAGATAGTGAGCAATTGCCAATTACACCACGGAGCTCTGCAGCAGTCCTGTTCTTCCCTGAGAAATCAGTGCCCTTCCCCTCACAGACATGAGTCTGGCCCCTTCTGCTGTGTCACGCTGAGGTGCAGCCATCTGGGCCTGCTGGGGCCCCGCTCGGCCTGGCCGCTTCCCAGGCAAGATCACAGAATCACAGAATGTCAGGGATTGGAAGGGACCTCGAAAGATCATCCAGTCCAAGCCCCCCGCCGGAGCAGGAACACCCAGATGAGGTTACACAGGAAGGTGTCCAGGCGGGTTTTGAATGTCTGCAGAGGAGACTCCACAACCTCCCTGTGCAGCCTGTTCCAGTGTTCTGTCACCCTCACCCCGAAGAAGTTTCTTCGCATATTTAAGTGGAACCTCCTGTGTTCCAGTTTGNTCTTTGTGGCTCTGCGCTGGACTCTCTCCAGCAATTCTGTGTCCTTCTTGAACTGAGGGGCCCAGAACTGGACAAGATGTCCGGCTCTCCACCTCTTCCAGGAGCTGGAGGAGGTGACGCTTCCCTTGGTGTCAGGCTGCTCCTCCTGGGGTCCGCAGTGCTCTGCTGAGGTTGGCTCTCACCACTGACGGGTGGTAAGAGTCTCCAGTGAGACACCATTTACAACAGCTTTTTCTCGCTGTGAGCACTGTTAGTGCTACTTTCACACAATAATAGCAGCACCCGGAATCTCAAATTATCCTGAGTTTTCCTGTGTGCTTTATGTCTCTCTTCACAAAACCACAAGTCTCCATGGACTTGGAAGCCCATTTCCAAGTAGTAGCACTCTTGTTTCCAGAGAACATCAGCTGGTGACAATCCATGTTTCAGAGGCACTGCTGTATAACGTAAGCATGCCAAGCACAAATCAAAAGCTGGCTCTAACATATATTTAGTAGTAATATTTCACACCATTCTCCCAACTGTTTAAATCGAAAAAAAATTTTGGCCATGAAGAAAAACTTGGGGAGGAACTGTCAAATTCTGGACACAATCCGGACTAGAGCCTGGTGACTGTGTCTCCTAAGATGGGTGGACAAATTCAGGCTCTGATGTCCTAACGGCACCCACCAGACCCCTGCTCAGGCACCAAGCATAAATGTACCACACCGGCCACCTCTCCCAGAACTCCTTCCTGACAGCCAGTGCAAAGCACTCTCTGTTTGTAGTCTGGAGAAGAAGAGGGACAAACAGAGGTACGACATTTTTTTTTCAGTACACTGACCAGTGAACGCACCCACAGGCCTGGGATTTCTATAACAATTAGCTCAAACTCTTTTATAACCTCCGCCTGAAGGCAATGATGCTTTCCTAAGGAAGGGAAATACAATCCCATTAGCAGAGTTCTGCACACTGTAGAGACGGTTCCTATCCTCAGATGTCTCCTCAGTTGTTTCAGACATTGCCTCTTCAGTGAAGGAATCCTCTTGATGAAGCCAAGAATTTGGTATAACACTGTATTATGGAATTGCTTTTCATTCATGCATTAACTGCACAGGCTTCTCTAGCAGGGATTAGTCCGCCACCGTGCGACTCGAATTTTATCCATTTTGCTGCTTGTGGCATACCTAGAAAACTTATTACTTTTTGCTTTCAAGTTGATTGACCATTAATCTTCTGGTTCATAGGAGCAATGCTGTCTGTTGGTCCTCTGAAGAATTCCTCTAAGCTACTCATGGTTTCTGTGTTCTGTTTTATTTTAGGCTGGCATTTCCACATTCTTACTAAAAACATGGAATCAACTGCACTTCTTCAAAACGCCAAGTATTTCTTGCAGTTTGTATCATTTGCCATACTTATTCTATACGCTATTTGCAGTGGATTCTGACCTCAAGTCTGAATTTCTTCTGAGCTGGAAATATTTTGTGTTTCAGAATTTTTGTTCTGGGTTATGTGTGTAGTCTCAGGAGGGTTCTCCACTCCCTTTCAGTATCTATCTTGGGTAGTTTCTATCATTTGATTTGATTTGATCTTACTGAAGTCTTACTTTAAATATTTTTTTCCAACATCCCAGAGATGTTGAAGGATTTTGGCTGGCTGTTCTCTTTTAGTTCTGTTACCAACTCTGGATGCATATTCTTCCGGGAAAAAGATTGCTCAGACATTACATGCTTGAACAGAGTACTATCTTTCTGTAATGCAGTTTCATAATTAGCTGCATCTGTCCAAGTTATTTGAGAATTATTGAAAATATTAAGAGCTCCCAAATAAGCAATTGTCAAGCATAAATCTGATTTTTAACCAGCTTCCTTTTTCTGGAAGCACCCACATCTTGCTGCTACCAAGTAAAGTACTATTTAGCGTGTTTCAGTTGCCTATACAGTGTGTCAATGATGGTGAGAATTCAAACACTTGCATTCTCTCCTCCAGGCATTTTCTCCATTTCATTCTTTTCTTGATTCCGTGCACTGTTCTTGCCCACTCAGAGAGAAGGAGTCTGATGTGAGGTTTCCTTCACTCTAGGACCAAACTTCAACCAGTCAGCACTGCACACTACACCTTCCCGCACTGTGCAGTTCCTCCTCCTAACTGGTTCAAGTCAAGACTACTTCTAGTTCAGAAATTAGACATACATTCTGCAAAAATCAGTAGTGCCACTGTCCCATGTGTCAGATCAGATTGCATGCATCTGATAAGGACCCTGATGGAGGCACCTGTGCAAAATGAGTGAGGTAGGGGCTGTGGAGAAACACATGAAGATAATTATATCTGATACCCAAAAGACAACCTACATCTGCATAGTGACTGGGTGGTCCTCACAGGTTGGAATAACTTCTTTGCATGGAAAGCATAAATGGAAACAGTTGTCAGCACTTCAATTCTAATAAAGCACCAGAAGTCAAAATTCAACCTCCCTTTTGGTGATGAGTTATATTTTTAAAAATACTTACCGTGGTAGAAAGATGAGATAAGGCCTTAATGTGAAGAAGTTCTTCATATATAATTTCTAAGTCATCTACAGTTCTCTGGCCAGGCCTACAGAGAAGATAAAAAGGACAGCAAAATGCAATAAATGCCCCAAATAAATGCTTCAGAGAAGTACAAAATAACACAAAATGCTGTTGTATTGTCTACTGAAGGGTACATCCTCACTAAACTGGGACTGAACCATGGTTCTGGCTGGAGGACTGAAGCACACAAAGGATGAAAGCACTACGAAACCACCTGAATGACACCAAGCAGCAGCCATGGCAACCACCTTAGAGAGATCCTGATTAGGCAGCTGTCCTGATGAAATCAAGTGTTCTATACATAAAATGGTCAGATAAATCAGAAATGGTACACAAAGATCAGTTCCTTTCAAAATGACTCCTGAGTACGGGACTGGCACTATTTTTCACATGTGGCACCAATTAGTAGTAGCAAACAGAGAAGAGCAGTGGTTTGTAAAGGAGCGCGTGAATTGGTGCTGAACAACTGGCAGAGGCAGCAGTGCACCTTGGAGGACAGAAAATGACTACGACAGAGTTAACGCTGAGTGCTGTTGTTTGGCCACAAAGGTAAATAAGACCCATTCAGTGGTTTCAACTTCACTGAAAATACGAGAAGCTGTCATTAATGAAAAGCATGCATTGATGGAGGAATAACCCTCCTACAGCACAACGAGGAATGAGGCTGCCACTGTGACTGAAATGACTGCATTTCTGTAGTTCACACACCAGAAAATTTTGTGTTTGCTACAAAAAGACACAAACACTGAGAACTGCAGTGGGTCAGAGGTGCTTTGGAGGATCTATTAATAATAAACAGCACCTATGAGAAGAAATTGTAGGAACCTGTAACTCCTAAACTTTTTCCCACTCACAAGATTCTCTTCAGTTAAAGTGTCTAACACAACTTCATTTTCTAAAAGGACAAATTCTCCTGCGATATAATTTCAGACTGCATTGGAGTTACATACACACAGAAAAAATCCTTTAAAAGATTATCCCAAGTTACTTTTATAGGGCTGAGTACTTTCAAACAATGTGGTTTAGATTTGTGAAAAGCAGAATTTAGGAATTAAATCAATGGGCCAAGAACAGAAGAAAAGAGCAACTCGAGCCATAAGAAGGGAGAGAGGATAATTTTAAGATGTGAAGAAATGGGATACAGGAAGCCCGGCCCAGGGGCAGGAGTTGCCAAGGAGAAGGTTCACATGCTCGCATGGAGAACAGGCTGGTGTGCAGCTCCAAACCCCACTGTCTGCAATGTGCATTGTCAAAAGAATTAACAGCACAGTTGAATCTTTGGACAGCCCTGAAACAACTGTCACAATGAACCTTTCTGAGAGAAGTTTTCTACCTAAAATGTCAGTATTACAGGAGATTCTAGCATCTAGAGGATCAGAAAATTCATATAAACAAATATAGTGCTCTATGGGTTTTCTGCCTCATCAACTCTTGGTTCAACGGTTTGTCTAAATCATGTGTGAGGTAGAGGAAATACCCGGCAATGGTGTCACTCTGGAGTTATACTGCATCTTTCTGCACAAAAGAAGATGGAGGCTTCTTTTGGATGAAGGAAGTATGAACAAGTCATAGAAAACATTATGACAACTGGCATCATCTCTGCTAAGCAAGCGGTATTTTTCATCTGTTCTTCACTTACCAATGACATGCATTTATTATTAGTCAGATTAAAGACCAATTTACACAAAAATATTTTAGATGAAATTATTCTTTTCTCATATAGAATGGAATAAACTGTTCAGGGAGAAACAAAAATCGGTTTGGTACTGCTATGCCCTCTAGTGACTCAAAATACTCTTTACTATTTCTAAATCTGTCTTGAAATTATAGAACTGCCACTCTTAGTGATTTACAGGAGGCACTAGCAGTTTAATTAAGTACAGAACAAAGCTAAGCCAGTACTAGCTATCTTCCAATGGAGATTTAAGAAACACAAAGTAAGGATTTTAACAAAGAATGCTTTCCATAGGCAGTAACAATTTTCTTACATGCTTGCAAAACCAGTATATCTTGGAAAACATAGTGTAACCAATTAACGAATTTCTACATAAACTTAGAATATAAAAGGATGATGTCTTACTATTTAAGATCTCTATCAAGACAAAAGGATACACTCCTCTTTCAGTATGTCCATTTACCTCCTGTGTTAGCACACTGGGAGGACCGGCAATCTACAGTGGATGTACCCAGTCTTTACTTCTGCTTCTGCAGATGTCACATGGAGAGATATTAGGCATCCCTGCTTCTGTAAAACCTGTGTGGTGACCCACTGATGTTGATTTGTAAGATCCTGCTGTGTAAAGACCTAGTTTCTGCAGGGGACATATTCTAACAGCAATAGCTGGTTATAGACAGGATAATAAATGGAATAGGTAGAGAAAGAGGCTACACATTAATGGACAGGAGAAGTCGGGTGATATTAAGTGATCAATAAAAACTGTTCAGTGTTTGGACAATTTATCAAGGTCAGAGACACTGAGCTTCTCTGTGACTAGGATGTTGACAATAACATAGTACTTTGCCACAGATAAACCATGTATGTACAGGCAAGATCATTGATTATTTCTATTACACAGCTAACCATAAAATTCTCAGATAATAAGAACAAGGGAAAAGATCAGAGACCCTCTAACATTGTGATTATATGTCAAATAAGCATATATTTCCAGAGTACAAATTTTGTCTTCAAGTACCATGAACAATATACAGGAGACATGAATAATTTTATCCACTACCTGTGTCTGAGTGCAAGAGCGAATGTTCACTTACTCTAGCATGGAAGCTAATTATGTAATCTTTGTACCCAAATCAGTGCTCCTTGATTAACACCATAAATACCATTTACCACATATGATACCCGTAAGCCTCAACGAATTGGTATGTGGAAAGATAACCTGTATTTCTTGTCCCAGAAATAACACTTGGTTTATCAAATGTCGTTGGCAGGCAACTCTACCAAGGACTGTAGAACTTAATACTGTCTTTATGGAGAAATCCAGTGTGGTTCTTACTAATGACAGCTGGGTGGAATACCTAAATAAAAAATTTTAATAACGAGAGAATAAATAAATCTTGCTTAATTTTTACAGGACTTTCAAGAAGCTATAAATTCTTAACAATAATTAAATTATTTTATTTTATATATATAGTGTTGTTTACCATGTTCAGATTTGTTTTTACTTCCTCTCCCTTGCATCCTGTCAAGCTTAACTTCTGCAAGTGACACTAAAATTTATTTAAATGACCACATGTTGCATCAAACACTCTTTGTACTGAAAAAAAAAATTGCTGAGTGAAGTCACCAAGAATATGTAACACAGATTTATGGTTTCAGTCATGTTGCTAACTTGCAGTAACTTAGAGTATTAAAAAAAATATAATCCATACAATCATCTGAGTTAAATACTGTTGTCTGATTAACACTATTCTCCCTGTAAAGACTCCTGTTATTATTGTGTTTAGCTTTGTATTGTAGCATCCTATTTAATTACGATTTCCTATCAAGTTAGCTATATGTGAACACCACTAAAATAAAATAAAAATAACTAGAAAAAATGTTTTCAGGATTTATTTTCATACTGAAGGACTTGAAGCACTTGTAAGGAAGAGCTGTGTTAATTCTACAAGAATTTTTTTTCCAGGGGCTTGCTCAGGGTCTGCACCTGTGCTCCAGGTATTATAAGAAGCAAAGAGCTGTGTTTGCTACTTCACAAAAAGCTATTTTCACATTCACAGTGTATGTGTTTCCAAAGGAAAAAAAAAACCCAACCAATAGCAACAAGAGCCTGCCAAAAATTTCCCTAAGCTCTATTCTGTTTTTTAAACTATAGAACATTCTTTCACAGTTTGACAGTTAAAATGCTGCAGTTAATGTAATAAACAGAGAATTTTTTAAGTCGGCTGTCAAAACAAGTGACACTTTTTGCTAGAGATTTTCAGATTTGAACAATAGAAAGTACCTTTCAAAGCAACAGCTTCATTATACAATCAAATTCTCAAAGTAATCTTCTCATCAAAGAATATTGTCTTATTTCTTTCAGGGTAATTATGTGAGTTCTGCAACCTCTCCGGAAATGGTGACTATTATAAAACGCAGCTGTGTTGGTTTGAAAATTGTGGGTCCTGCTCAGGTCAGCTAGAGCCAGTGTCTCTGAAGCCCTAGCAATTCCTTGAACTTCTGGCAGCTGTAACAGTGTCTAGGCAAAACTAGCATGGCCTCTGAGGGTTCACGGAGACTTTAACAGCTTTGATACAGCTATGCCCATGGTGGATTTTCAGCTAACAAAATCATAACATACGTAAACTGAATAGCAGAGCAGTAGTTAATATGGTGCCTGACAGAACAAGCTAGTTTCCACGAGCAAAGGGCAGCAAAAATAAGCACTTTCAGGGACAGAGATAGGGAAAGATGTCAGACAGCTGTCAGTCTTGAGAAAACTTCCCCTCTCACTGTATTGCATGAGAAATCTCCTATGAATATTCTTTTGGGTGATTCTGTGCACGTGATGACACAGGAGAGCAGTACTTTCACAGCACCATTGCAGCCTTTCAGCTCTCTGCAAGGAGTGCGGATGATCATCAACGTTGATCCTGCCACTATAAACTTACACTGACTGCTCTCGAAGTCATGATGGAAAGCAAATGCAGTAGGGCAGCCAAAAACCCCAAGAGCCTAAGGGGACAATTGTCCAAAGCCAACCTACTCAGCCTGGGGCACAGGGGACAGCACAGAGGTGCAGGGTGACAGCACACACAGGGCTGCTCACTGTTGCCTAATGAGCGGCATCTGCTTGTGTGCGCAAGGAGCCGTCTTTTGCATCTCTGTGGAGAACGCACAGGACATGTCTGTGAGGACAAAACATCTCACTTCCCTGACACCAGAAGGCTTTATGGAGGCACCATGCTTCCAGTCTGGTTTGTCTACGTATTTTGTGTGATGGGGAGTGAGAGCTCCTTTGGTTGCGTTTGTCTAGACCTCTAATAAACAGAGGAAAGAGAATTTATACTTTAAAACCATTGTACAGGGTAACGTTACCTATTTTTTATAAGCGCATGTATCTGATGGCACTTTTTGAAATTCAATGCTTTCAGCAAGATTTTTGGAAAAGTGCTGTCTAAATGAGCTTATGATCTAAACAGACAACACAGGGGCAAGAATGGAGCAGAGAAAGGACACAGAAACAGAATAGGAGCAACCATTTGTGTCAAGTGGATTCAAAACATTTTTAGCATTAAAAAAATGTTCTCACGCTGTAGGCAGAGTCCAATCCTGTCCCATAGCAAAGACAAACTTTGCCAATGGCCTCAGAGTGGCAGGATGCAGCTTTGTGTACTCATCTTTCCTGAACTGACCCTTACAAGTACATCTTCAGTGAAGATGACATTAAACAGTTCATTATTCTCAGTGTGCTTAATTAGCAGTAAAATATGTCTTCAGTGGCCTCCAAACACTACCCGCATGTCCTGGGTTCAGCTGGGATGGACTCAGTTTTCACAGGAAGCTGGGAGGGGACATGGCCAGGACAGCCAACCCGAAGTAGTCAAAGGGATATTCCACACCATAGGAGATCATGCTCTGTATACAAACAGGGGAGTTGGCCAGGGGAGGGAATTGCTGCACAGGAGCTGGCTTGGGCATCGGTGGGTGGTGGGCAATTGCATTTTGTATTCCTTGCTTGTATATCCTTTTATTTTTACTACTGTTTTTATCTCTTCCTTTGCTGTCCTGTTAAACTGCTTTATCCCAACCCACAAGTTTTACCTTTTTTTCCCCCTCTGATTCTCCTTCCTTTCTCACTGGGGAGGGAAGGACTGAGCGAGTGGCCATGTGGTACTTAGTTGCCAGCTGGAGCTAAACTGTGATGCTGCATAATGAAGAGGTTGCCTTCAGTGGAGGGTCAAATAGCATTTATACTGGTTGCTTTGAAGTCACTATACAGCTGCCTGTAAAAAACGCCTTTAGCACAGTTTTCAGTGTGACCAGAATGTACTGCTGAAACGATGGTTAGCCAACCGATGAGTGAGAGGACATGATCTGATAACTATGAAAAGGTGAGGCAGACATCCTCTGTGGCCCAGGTACAGAAAGCATTTTTCTAGTGTATCAATTTTATAACAGTAAGAATGGATAAATAAACCCATAGAGCCACATTTCACACTTTGCTTGCAAACTACAGCAGGCCACGTCCAGCCTATCTTAATTCAATAAAGTTCTACCAAGGATGAACCTAATTAATGGCTGCCACTGTCAACTGTAATTGAAAGGTACCTGCTGTGCTACCGTCCTACCACTCCACCCGCTCACAATGACTGAAAGCAGCATACTTAATTGAATGGTGCGTCTACACAAAGTGTTAACGGAGCAGGATTCTTCTATTACCTGCAACTTACTTCTGGGGAGACTTGCAAACGAAATAAAAACTCATAATGCAACATTTTCCTCAAGGTGAATATGATGGCATTCACAGCCTTTGATGGTTATTCTCAACACACAGTTCAACTTAAAAGCATTAATAAGGACTGGAAATGACTTAATATGGACTCTAAAACTTTAGAGGTTAAACAAATTGGCACTGAAGTGAAATAACTGCCCAAATGATGCCTGGCAATAAATGTAGATTTCTCTTGTTTCCATGTCACAAGGAAGGCCCATGTACAATATTAACTTATTAATCTGCTTACGGTTTTCTGAGAATCATCCTCATATGAGCATCTGGCCCAATTTGAGACAGAAGCAGCATAGTTTCCTGTAGCTCCTCATCACACTCCTTTTTCTCTTCCTCAGTTGGCAAAGGAGCGTCTTCATGCTCATCGTCCAAAAATCGATAAAATAAGTATTTGTCTTGAAAGTGGTGTTCCTGATCCACTGAAAACAACACAAAATATCAAACACTAAGCTCTCCTCATTCAAGTTAACCTTGTGGAAATCTGTGCAGCATTGTACATGTCACAGACACATTGGTTAAGAAGGAAAAGAAATCTAAAGAGAAACTGCAAGAGTATGAGACATATATTTCTCACATACGTCCATATTATGTCGCTTCAAAAGTACACTTTGATATTGTGTACTACAAACACTTCACAAAAGGCTTCAATATTATGTGTGGTGTGGATATGTATACATACGTGTGTGCGCACGTGTGCGGGGTTTTTTTATTAGATCTGGGTTTGTTCTTGTTTCAAACCACTTCATTTAAGCAAACAATTCATGCTGAGGGAAACAGTTTCATCAGGAATTTCTAAGACGTGTTCTCTATCATGAACACTTTCCCCTACATGTTTCAGACAGGGCTAAAAGATAACAAAAGCATCTAAACTCTTTCTGATGTACCAGAAATGCACATCATCAAGATATAATCTCAGGGGCAAGTTCATTGACCTGTGTCCTGGTAGAAGAACCTAATGGACAGACTACCAAGAGAAAACTTCTAGAGAGAGGCTATGATATGGTGAAGGACAAACCCTTGGCCTTCCAAGCAAGTCACAGTGATGTGTTGAGGTAGATACTGTGATGCAGTTTGCAACAGCTTGCCCCTGGGAATTCAAGGGAATATTTGGCAGGAATTAAAGCTAGAGCCCTTAGACTAAGGAAGCAGTGGAAACAATCTGTCTTCTCAATGTGGAAATTTCTCTGTGGGATATGGGAAGCACAAGAAAGGATAAATGGACGTGTACTGTAATACAGCTGTTCTTCTGAACTTAATAAAACCGTATGTGCAAAGCTTCAATAGTAATATTGCTTTGGAAAGCTACCCTTTTGAGGGCTAGAATATCCTGTTACCAAGCAAATCCTGCCAAATGGAAACTGAAAGTCAATGTAAAGCACAGTCAGAAAACTCAGAAAATCCCAGGTCTCTGTACCGGAATACTTGGAGTGCTGAATTTGGGAACACCTCCAAAACCAGTGAAAATTATTCCAAAACTATGGATCTGAGCAAATACAAACACTCACATTCACTTCCAAATGCTGCATAGCTTTGATGAAGATCAGTTTTGTGTATGGTAATACACCTCTTGGTTTTGGCCTGAGTGCTATACAGCTCTTGCAATACAATCACAGGCCAGTGTACTCCTAAGTATGATTAAAGTTATGATAAATTATTCATTTACTTTTCAATATTCTAATAAGTTGAAAAGGTATAATTGGTAGCAAGATTCATGTAATACTGTCTGCGTGTTGCACTTGTGAATGAAGAGGTTGCTCTGCAGCATTTCTTTTGGGCTCATGATCCCTTTCTTTCTCATGAAAGAAACCTACAGAGGCACTGATGTCACACACTGCCCATGTTTTAGTCAAGACGGTGATTTTCTTTGTCTTACCATGGTTAAGAACACCTTCCTCCAGCAATACTTGCCACATGCCAACAGCCTGGCTTCGTGAATGGACACAAGGACTTTGCTGCATCATCCAGTCAACTAATTCTGTCCCCACACAGCATTGCCTGAAGAACAAATAAATAGAGAGAAATGAAAAGGGAGCTAGCCAAGAGAGAGATCGCACAGTGTCTGCCAAGAACAGTGACATTTTAAAACCTTAGTCAATACAACGCTACCACGTCTACGCATATATGCTTGAAATGCCAGTGAAGGTGTTCAGTGTTGAGAGCATCACCTCAGCAGAACAACAAGGGTTTTGTGAAATGCAAAGTTCAGAGGATCAGAGTGAGCCTGTGCCACCTGGTACAAAACCTGTTGCACCAGGGCAACAACCTCCATCCCAGATTTCTAAGGAAACTTTCTCTGTATACCATGGGATAGAAAAAGCCTCCTAATTTTCAGAATCCTGCATGAAATCAATCATCTAACACTGTAAAAGCTTTGCCAATGAGAACAGCCACCACATGAAGAGTGTTACGAGGATGCTCCTCCATTTGTAACCAAACTCCAGCCACCCTATATTTGGGGACATTGGTTTGTAAGTCTACAGGGTTTCTGAGGCTCTCTCACGCTGGTGCTGGTCACCTCACAGCTCCTGACTAACCCAGCATGCCTCAAGTTCTGGAGAATGCTCAAAGAGGAGGGGGGGAAACCAAAAAGCCACTTGGTCACTAAAGAAAATTCTCTGTCATAACACTTCCTAGCTCAGCAGAAGTAAATATGCAATGTGATCAAAAATTTACAAATCTGTAACTGACCACACGGAGATCAGAGAGGAAGCTGGCCAGCCCTGCTGGACGGGCTGTCGTGGCTTCACTCTCCATGCACCACTTTCAGACCCCAAGGAAATAGATAATACTGAAACTGCTGAAATTTACCTTAAATAATGCTTTCACTTAAAATCTCATTTTGATGATAAAACTTTCCCTCACCTGGATCCAATCTAAATTTGGACATTCCATACTTAAAAACCCAAGGACAGAATAGTAAGAGTTTTTTTCTCAGTTATGTATAAGATAAAATTGTGTAGTTGTTTGGACCAGCATTGGTCTTGATTTATCAGACATGCTCTTTTGTTCTTCTAGAACCATGTGCAATGTCATATCATGGTACATTCCAGATCACCTCACAAGATCCAAATACCTTGCAACATATTGAATACATTTTGGACGGAAATATGGAAAATCAATGCACTTACCTCAAAAGCCAATCAGCAACATATTGATTTATTCTTTAGAAAAAGACGTACTCAGACATTTGAAACCATTTCTTATTTAAATGTACTCTGAATAATGCATTAGGTATTTGATTTAAACATTAGACACTAAAACAAGTGGATTGGTTCTTAAGCCAACAGTAAATAGATCCTGACTCCTTGAAGTCCGATGCTTTTTCTACAATTGCCATTGATATCCCACTTCAGCAAGACAGTGCTGCCACCAGCAGGAAGACAAGAAAGCCTGGCAATACACTGAAAAAAATTAATTTTAAATAGAGCAGAAAATCTGCATAAGGAATGTTCCTCACCAGGTGAATTTTCAGAACTCCACACTGAGCAACACCGCTGTAGCAATCAGTACAGTAACATAATATATTAATGAACTTTCCTGTTATCTCGTACTGATACATTAAGAGAACAGAATCTACATTTTAACTTCATATTGCACACAATATTCCAGCTAACTGTGCTATTAACTTTGGAAGAGTTTTTGTAAGTGAATGCTCTGTTCACAATCATGGACTCAATTTCCAGTCAAATTACTTCAGAAAAGATTTACCAGGCCCATTAAAAACTGCATAACATCCAGATTCAAATAGCTTCACAGAATAATTTCAGACCTTTTGAGACCTGCAAGTATGGTAAGGCATAAATCACAAATCAGAGGACGGCAGGCATAAAAATTCAGAGACCTCTATACAATCAGCTCACACACCTGTAAGTCTTCAGATGGTATTTACGATCTCTTATCATGTGAGGAGCTCGGGACAGAATTGTATTCCGCAAAATCTTTCCAGCTCTGAGGATCTTTTCTGAAGGAACCTTGGTGATCATAGAGAAAAAAAGGGACCAAGACACACAGATTTTAAAATTTCTGCAATCTCTATTCTGCCTTCTGCAAAACAAAACACAAGCTCTCTTTTCCCTAAATTAAAAGTCCTTGCACAGACGCTTACTTTTCAGAGCAATGTAGTATATATTCGGGATTTTAAGTTTCACATAGTCATCACATCTAACAGAAAGCATCACTTCAGCTGACACGTATCACACCATTGGAAATAGGAATTATTTCTGTTTGTCTAACAGCCTAGCTTTACAGCACACCTATGTCCTATTACCTGTGTAATGGTTTTAGTAGGACGATGTGGGATGTGAGGTTCAATAGGAGGTGTCTGAAAAATAAAATTAAATTAAATACATTTTTAAAGGTTGAGCAGTAAAATAAAATAAAGGCTAAAATAAAAAAAATGAACTAAAAAGTTGTAAAAAAAAAAATAATGATGTTTAAGTCCAAGCTCTGTTCAGGTGACATGAGTAGAAAAAGCTCTCTGAAGGCATCCTGAAGACAAACTTGGCTCTTTATGCTACTCAGCATTAAAACAGTGACATGACATGTGAAGATGAATAAGAAACACATGTTAAATTTGCCAAAGCACTAATGAAGTGTGCAACGACCAAACATTACACCAGATCTGGGGCTATGCGGGCACAGCCAGCGCGTCCACTTGCTGCTCCTGACCCACAGTGGGCACAATCACCTTCCTCCCGGGGCGGCTGCGCCTGCCGCTCCGTCCCCACCACAGAAACCCTCTCCTCCTCCGCACGTCTTTCTGTCCAGCTCTCCTCTCCCCTAGAGCACTGCACAAGAAACAGGAATGAGGAAAGTGTTCTGCTCCCACTATCTGTCTTTTCTAAACTATGATTGGGCTTAGCTGGAAACCCTTTGATAGCTGGTCTCTGAAACACTAGAGCACACTGGCCACTCAGAGAGACCTGAGTAAGGACTTTTACAAAGGAGCTGGTGAAGGAAAAAGAAGAGTAAAGCAGGTGACTTGGTTCTGCAAAGGCAAGAGTGAAAGGAAAGGCTATCAGGGCTCTACAAGAAGGAAGCAGAGAAGGGGACGAGAGAAATGGGAAAACAGGCATGTAATGAACAGGTGAAAGGAGAGGGGAGAGAAGCAGCACATGGCACAACACAGGGGAAAAAGGAAAGCAGAGGGTTAAAGGACTGTCGAAATGGAGACAAAGGAGAACAAAACCAAACTTCNGGGTTAAAGGACTGTCGAAATGGAGACAAAGGAGAACAAAACAAAACAAAACAAAACAAAACAAAAAACACTTCAGCAGCCACCTCAGAATGACTGGACGACATTTTGCTTTGTGGTGACTGGTAGTTAAGAGCATGGACCAAATTTAGTCCCAGTGTGAAACATCAGAAGACACGACACGAGGGCTGACTTAGCCAGTGTTGTGGGGTTGCTGACAGGGTAGATCATCCCAAACACAGATGTGCCCCACAAGGACAAGACCTTGCACCTCAGCCCATGGCAGCCACAGCTCCCGTACACCCGTACAGCAAAGGCAGGACAGCCAGGTGGGAAGTACAGCAAAAACCATACTGCTGGGTTCCCAGCTATCGGTTTTCTTAAGCTGGACATCTGTTCATTGGCTCCCACAGGATTTTAATGATGTGACAAAGTCCATGTAGTAATCGAATAGTGCTAGGAGTTACAAATGCATCAGGAGAATACAGGTCAGCTGGGAAGGGGAAAATGAGGGAAACACATGACAGAAAACAATAAAGATAATCTTAACAGAGAGGCCTGTACATGGAAACCAACACAAATCATTTTTCATTTCTACTCATACCTTACAAGAAGTTTCTAAAAAAAACTTGGATTCCTGATTTTTCTCATTAATAAGTCAACATTTTTTCAAATATTCCTTTAAGTTATAAATATCTCTGTCCCACCAGGAGGGTGGTAGAACATTCCTCAATATTTCTTGGTTTCTGGAACTGTGTGTAGCATTCCTTAGACAGTCTATATCTGCAGTTAAGGCATGCTAAGAATAACAAGAATCTTTTGAAAGATGCCTCTAATGCAAGCAACACTATTGAACAGCAGTTTCAATCAGGTGTACAAATAATGAAAACAGAGATCTCACTCTGAGTATTAATAATTTTTGCTTCTATTTCCTTTTGAAAGGATTTCAGGTTCTCATCAAATTCAATGAGACTGAAGATAAATATACACTTAAATGGTTGGCCAAATCAGCATTAAAGACATTATGAAAATTATTTTTAAATTCTACATTCTTTAAAGTTTTTTAAAATCAATAAAGCACAATATACTCAATCTAACTTCCAGATTTTAATTCTAATTAGGAATACACTTCAAATGAGAGATAAAATGCATAAAACAAAAAATAAGATATGCAGAAGGATCAGCTGCAAAGACAGAAGGTAACTTGGGCGAAGGTGATCACAAAATGCCCTAGTGCCAGAACTTTACAGAAGGAAGTAAGAACATCAAACTAGAACCAAGGGACAATGAAGAATTATTTCCACAAAAAAAGAATACTGATAGCTAAATTCCTGGAGCAGGTCATGGGGGAACAAGTGAAAGGTAAAAGGAGTTAAAGAGAGCTGGTGGTTACTTAATGAAACAATACTAACAACGCATACAATATATTCTAGCACAGAGCTAGAAGTAGTAGTAAAGCCTCAACTTAGGTAAGAGTTTTTCACTGAAGTGCAAGAAAGAAATGTACAGAAAGGATAAAGTAAGGGCTTTACAAAAGGCAAGTTCAAAAAAATAGTTTGAATAATGAAGGACAAAATTAGAAAAGCAAAGGCATAAAAAGAAACAGATCTACCAAGAAATCTCAAGAGCTACAAAATATATTCCACAAGTACATTAGTAGTAAAACAAAGCGAAGGAAAAGTGTGATCCACTGCTGAACAGAGGGAAATCTATTAACATAAGCAGTTGATGCATTTTTCATATCAGTGTTCACTAGAAAGATCAGTGGCAGACAGATGGCCAATATCCTAAGTAGTAGAGTGAAAGGAGTAAAATCTCAGCCTGAAAAAGCAAAAGAACAGATGAGAAAATATTACATAAATGAGCTATTTTAAGGCTGTCTGGGTTTGTAGAATTTCATGCAGGAAACCTGAAGAGCTTGAAGAAAGTTAAAGAAGCCTGCAGCTACCTCAGAACCACCAGCAGTCACCTCTGACAATTCTAGGGGACTAAGGAAAGCAGAAGACAGAAAAATTGGAAAAGCAGGAGCTGAAAAATTATAGATTAGTCAGCTTAGCTTGACTTCCTAGAAAAAGTCAATTTGTAAGCACCTGGAAAAGAACAGGGAGATGAGTCACATCTGACGTATATTAATCAAGAGCAAATAATGCCACACGGATCTAATTTCCTCCCATGAACAAGGAGCGACACAGAGGTTGGGGAAGAAATAGCAATTTTTCCAACCCTTTAGTAAGACTTGGGCACTGTCTCATATGATAACCTCTTCTGCAAAGGGCAGATTTAATTCTTATAAAATAAGTGCAAAGCCAGTTGGAAAAGTATATTTTGAAAGCAATTACCAGTGAAGCTCTGTTCAACTGGCAGTCATACCAGAGGTCTGTTCTGAGAAGCCTTCTCAAGAATATATCACATCTGATACTATTAAATATTAACATGGGATAAAGTAGAATGTACACTGATTGATTCTGCAGGAGACTTTAGGATGAGAGGCCTCCATGTACATTGGAGAATAAGTTTACAATTTGACATAGTTTTGGCATCGGTCTGAAGAAAATATGATGCTATTATATAACAGAGATAGTGCTGACTGCTTTTCAGGCAGAATCAGCTATATAAAGGCAGGGTTGGAAACAAGTGTCTTAGTAGCAGTTCCAGTTTATAACAGATACTAAACAGAACTGGGTAAGAGACGTCACACTTGCGTGAAAGTGAGTAGTAAGCATGTAGTAACAGACGAGATACATAATGCAGTTCTGCTTTAGTCAGCTAAGACCTAAGCTAAAGCACTGGGTCTCATTTGCCCACTTTACTTTAAAAGTATCTAAACCAACTGGACAGAATTTAGAGGAGAGCAACAAGAATAATCAGAAAGCACAACATAAATCATCAAGGTTGGTCAGCTAAGGAAAAGGCAAGTCTTAGCAGAAGCACAATAAAAAAGCCTTCAGATTTAAAAGGCCTTTGAAAAGAAGAAAGAAGTAACCTAGTCCATCCTGCAGAAATCAGGAAATAGAGTTTAAACTGCTGTAAGAAAGATTCAGGTTAGACATTGGTGAAGCTTTGCTAAGAGGGTGGACAGCGGATAGGGGCAGAGATGGCCAGGGCCCTGTGTTCCTCCATCTTCTGAGGCCTGGGAGGGTCCGTGAGGTACCTGGCACAGCTGTAGTGAATCGTGCGTGTGGCTCAGGGAGGGACGTGCTTCTCTGAAGGACCTTTCAACCTCACTGTGTGGCACTGTGCAGTTTTTGAGGACACCTTTACATGTCTAAACTTATTTCAACCACAAGGTGGTGCTTAAAGAGATGATGAATAATACAGCCCTCAGAGCAGCAAGCCCGAGCAGTCACCCCTACTGAGGAACAACGTCCTTGCCATCCAAAAGACATGCTCAGCACAGAGGCCCCCCAAAGTCACACCCTGTCAAAGATACTGCAGTGAACTCTGGCTGCTCTAGCAACGAGATGAACTGCAACAAATGGAACCACAGGGCTTGGATTGAGATTGCTGTAAAAAAGGTTGTCATGCTTCAAAGCCAGGGAAATGTAACCCCAGAGACGCAGTGTTCCCACAACAACTGGCCATCACAAAAAACCGGATTCTGTAAGGAGTCATACCTTAGGATAACAGCCACAGCTTGGCTGAAGTCCAATAAATGTTTTGTAAGACTTTACAATCTTGGATCGCCCATTAAGGGAGGCTTAGAAAGCACTTAGAAAAAAAGAAGTAACTCTCCCTATAAAACAGCAGAGAGTGAGCAGTGTGTTTAATTACCTTCTTAACACATTCTGCTATTTTTTAAGAATTAATGAGACTAAAGTATATACATGTTGCAAGGAGCTGTATGACTGCAACTACTTGATGATCACATTTTTCAGGACTTATGAATAAGGGAAAAATTATCAGGTGAAGAGGTCAAAAATGCAAGTCAATTAGAAGAGTTTACAAATCATTACTCATCTCCTGGCCGTTGTGGTGACAAGCATACCTGTTCTTAGCTTTCCCTCAGCACGAGATGAAGCAACACAGCAGTACCATCTTGAGCTATAGCTACTTCATGCCCTTTTCCAGCCAGCGCACACAAACTGTTCACTATGATCTGCTGATCCCCCCATAGGGGAAAAACTGCATATGGGTCTGGAGAGTGAAGATGGGAAAGCTGTAGGTGTTGGTAGGGGGAAGCGAAAAATGATCATAAGAAACTGTAATGAAAGGTTTTCAGCATTAACATTAACAAACTCTATATCTGTACATTCATGGATGCACATTTGGGCCATTCAACAAAACCCTTCATGAAGCCAATCACAACACTCCCTATTTAAATTGGGGTGAAGCAGAGAAAGTAACAATTTTAGTCTCTGTTCCTTCAAAGATTCAAATATTTATGCATGAGAGCAATACCATGGATTTAAATAAGACTATTCATGTGTATAATTTTATGCACACATTTAATCTCTGGAGAAGTAGGCCTTAGATTATAAACTATAGGGCAAGGGCTGCCTTTATTTCTGTGCTTCTTACATCACTGAGCAAGCCATATGCAAACAAATAAATAATATAATGAACAACAACAGAGACCAAATACGAAGTCTGTATTTGTCAAGTTATTTGAATCTGCTAAATAAAATCCAAGAACACCTCTTACAAAAATACATTTTTCTACTCCCCTTGTTAAATAGCTGTAAAGAGATGTTTCTTCTGAGCCTTTACATAGCAATGAATGCTTTAGATCTACAGCAATTTAGATCTATAGAATCAAATGACAGAGGTGACTTAACTTACTACTCTCAAATGAGAAACGTAGGAAATCCGTACTGCAAAGAACTAAGATGAAATAAAACATGAGCCAATGAATTGTTTTTTCCAATGACCTCAGTGTAGCTCATCTTTGAATACAGAACAAGTTTCTGTATTTATTGGATTTAAGCATGGAATGTGAGGTTACCAGGGCGATCAGATAAACCTGTGCACTGCTGTTGATCCCTTTATTTCCAACTAGGGCACCAAAAAGAATTGCAAGTGACATCTGTTTTCCTGCCGGCTGGCAGGGGATCCAGAAGAAACAAAGGACAAAAGCCACACACATCGAAAGGTGGCAGCAGCAACAGCCACCTCACTATGAGGTCTGTTTGTTTTACACCCCCAGTATTTACTGCTATTGGTGATTTAGGGCCTAATCCAAAGCCTGCTGAAATCACCAGGAAGTCCCTAATTGACTCAGTGGGTTTGGAGTCAAGCACTTGATTCTCCTCAGTGCATTTCAGGAAGCAGAGCATCTTTAGCTCTGACTGGTTCCAAACGACTTTTGATGACTGCCATTTATGACTGTCACACTTGAATATCCTTGTATACACCTCCAGAAAGTCTAATATTGCCTGGTTCACATGGGAGGAGATAAGATACTGAAAAAAAAAATTAAAAATCCCACAATATTGGGGAAAGTAGAGCCAGTCAGTAAGATACAGCTGACAATTCACAAAAGTCCCCACAGCCCTCCCCCACACCTCTGCCATCTATTCCTATTATTCATTTCCAAAAAGTTGCCTTTTTTCGTAATATGTTATTGATCTGAACTCCTTCAGATCAAAGGCATAGGAAAGAATTCCAAAGACAAAGGGCCTTTGCATAGATGACTCTTTCTCCAATACAAACTAGTATTTCCCATGGTACAGAATGACCATATAGCAGGGATAAAGCTGAGCATGCAGTATCAGAGCTGCAGGAGGGTATTTCCATGTGGAAAGCAGTCTTGGATAGAGTATCCTAATTCAACTCCATTGGTCTTACTTCCATCTGCAGAAAAGAGTGTGTCTATGCAGACTGCATCAACCTCTGCTGCAATGCTGTTGGTAAAACAATCCACTTCATGAAAGCAGCTTGCTGAAAAACATCCAAGGAGCAACTGGCCAGAGATCCTGTCATGAAAAGGTCCTTTGAAAACTGTTTTTTTCAAAATTTGAAGGAAAATATACCCAATAGTGTAGGAATTTCTGTGCTCTGCTAGCCTGTGCTGGATCTCTGGAGTAGCCCTATGTGGAACACGCTGATACGCTGACCAGCACTTCTCATCAGAAAAGAACCCATGCCACGATCTCTAACCAGCCCTCCAGGGTGCACAGTACACAAGAAACCTCGCACACGCTCCCTGCCACAGAGACTTGTGGTGGTTGGGACATGTCACCAGGACTGCGCTCTGCCCAATCCAGACCCCATCATATCTGCAGAGACCTTACCACACTCCTTCAGAAGACAAGAAAAGTGGAAATAGAAATACAATCACCACTACCATGCTGGAAACATTTCAGTCACCTCTTCACTACCTCCTCACAAGCGTATGCAGCAGCTGAGAGCACCGGCCTGTGCTCCCCAGCACTCTCCGCGGGACAGCACGGGCAGCCCAAGAGCAAACTGCCTGCTCACATCTCCCAGCTGGAAGAGTCCCAAGCTGACAATGACTGCCCTCATGCCAGCTCTGCAGGGGCCTTAGCAACACTTTGGAATTAACAGAGGAGAAATTACCCAGAAAGGGCACTTGTTGCTGCTCTTCATCTATGTTTAACAAACAATTCAAGTATTTAAAAGGACCTGTAGCCAGCCTAGATAGTCTAAACTTGCATTACCAAAGCATTACCAAACCACCCATGCTCACAAATGACACCCACAGAGTTTCTTAAGAAACATCCATAAACAACAAAAGTGGGAAGCTGGCAAGATATGGACGGAGGAAAACACAGACACAATGATGTTTGTAAAATTAGGGAACTTCCACAGAAACAGGGATTAATCACATTTTTTAAATCTGAGTTTCATAAAACTACAGCACCTGTAATCTAAATACCCATAGATGTAACTAACTACAGACTAAGTAAAACAAGGAAAACAGACTAGTAGAAATTGTCAGGACCAGTGGTTAAAACAGCTCAGTTTTATTCTTGTTTTCTGACTGCACGACCGTACACAAATCATGTAATCACACCATTTCACTTTCCCTTTTTGGAGAGAGGAATACTAATAATTTCTATCTTCGTAAAATGTTTTTAATATTGTCAGCAAATGGGCTACTATCAAAATATTCAAAATAATGACGGCCGTTTAAAAATCTGTATTCTTTAAATGTAATACAATGTGAAGACTAAGCTGTATATTAAAATACATTCTAAAATTGCTTTTCTTTAGTAATCTACATGTATTAACAGCATAAACAGGAAAATGTGTCCCTTTAAATGTTCAAATACAATCAGCGTTGCAAATTTATTTTAGAAAGTTAAATTGAAACTGCATTATTAACACTTCTACAATGTTTCTTTGACAAACTGTAAATGTCCGTCCTTTTAACGCAAAATGGTTCAGCTATTACCAAAAATGATACTTCACTGTGAATGTCAAAGGGAAAAAGAATATTGAAACAGACTATGACCAGTGCACAAAAACCACCAGAACATGCCTAATGACGTCTTATTTTCCTGTCATTTTTTCTACTCCTCTGCCACAATGAAACAGCTGCTATAACTACACTGCATGCATGGAATAAAATGTCAGAAAATGCTAACTCTGCTGTGAGCACTCCCGATATTCTGATCGAGGTGTGACTACAGTTGTCATAAGGAATCTCAAGAGAGCGTCATCACAGGTTTCTCTGCTGCTGCATTTTTTGAACCTACAAAAGAATAAAGCCTTTTTTCCATTGTCTCTCATGAGACTTACTGGTTTTATTAGTATCCATACCTTTAATAGTATGTTCACCTGAAATTATTTAGTTCTTGAGAAACAAACTATAATGACGAAGATGAAAAAGGACAATAAGTATTAGGCAGCAAGGTTACTGGTTTTTAAGATCTGCCTCTCTCAGCCATGCTATAGGTACAGAGCAATTATTCAAAAGGCAAACTGAAGGGAAGTTAAAGATTAACGAGCTTCTGGAAGATTTCTTTCACTCGTTTCCAGACACTTTTACAACTTCTACAAACATTTCCCACCTCCAAGTCTCCCAGGAGGAATGCCTCTAGACAAACAGGACTGGGTGGGCTCTCCTGTGCTTCCATCACCCCCAGATGCCCAGACTGCCCCCCGAGGACTAGTTGATGAAATTTTACATGAAGTGGTGGCTGCCAAAAAATGGCTGGAGTGTGAATTAGGGGGTGAAATTGCGAAGCTATTAAAAACCAACGGCAAAACTCTTGACCTTAGTGTAGTCAAAACAGCTCCCAAGTGAGGCAAGAGCACTGCTGCATCCTGGGTGATAGTGGTTCACACATTGTGCCACCCCAGCTAATCATTCCACTTCTGAGTGTTTCAGCTTCTCCATCTGTAAAATGGGGATGACAGTGTCCACTCACATCTCTGAGAAGTGATGAGAACGAGCAACTGAAAACACTGCTGAATGCTGCAACTGGAATCCTGAAAGTCTAGGTCTACGAATTCATTCGAAGCATTTTATGATGTTTTTTAACAGAGAAAGAAAAAGTCAACAAAGGGCTAGAGGGCATTGAAGGGAACCTCCTGAATTCCCTGGTGAGGTCAGCAACAGGGTAAAGACTCTGGCAAGCGGGGAAGAAAAAATTTAAACCCAGTTTGTGTTTCTTCTGGTGATTCCGTGCTTCTTCTTCTCCAGGTTCAGGACAGTGCATTGTGTGAACATACATGAAATGAAGAAACATGGAAGGAGTGCAGCACATCTGCCTCAGATTCCAGCTGCCCCATCTACTTCTCATTTTTCTTCCAGTCATCCTTTTCAGAAATAATTTTTTCCTAAAAACGCAACTGAGAAGGAGTAATCTAACAATATGCAGTGCAACACCTTCTGTTATCATACTTCACAGAAGGAGATTTTAAATAATTTATAGTGATGTTTTCCATCTACATAGAATATATTTCCTAAAAAAGGTAAATGGTAGTATATTAAACAGAGGAAAGAAATCCCACACTGATGGCTAGACCAGAACACATTAAAAAAAAAAAAAAAAGGCACAAACATTCAAGTATTTTTTTACTTCAACAGCTTTAAGCTTTCTGTCATAAACATAAAAACCATTCAAGCACTTCTGGTTAATTTACACATTTGTACATCAGTGGAAAAGACAAGCATTCTGCTCTCGGCAAATATCCACAAAACAATCTTCTTACCTTCCTTAAAACTTCTGTTTCCTGCGATGGCTACGAAAAGCCTGCCAAAGCGGAGGGTGCTGATGTGCTGAAACGGCTACCTGCCTATCCTGACTCATTCAAGTCTCTCAGACTGTGTAGTTTATATCTGCTGCATGGCTTCCAAAATTGGACTGCAGCTTCATTAGGATAGCACCTTTCTTCCTAGTGCTTCTGGTGCAAAAGACAGCTCCTGTCCCTGACTGGGACACCTTAGCACCGCAACAGCTCTGCTAACGACAACGAACCTTCATGACCAGACAGATCTACGCAAAGCAGAAGGGACCTGGTCACAAGGGACAGCATGCATCTTCTGGGGACAACCCATCAACATCATTACCTCCTCCTGCTATGAGGGCACATCATTATCTGATTCAGCAATGGGCAAAGTTCAACAGCATAAATTCAGGGGGAAAAATACTGGCTATGAAGCGTAAGGGCTTTTCTTTTACACTAAAATCCAACTGTGGTCTCAGACACGTAACTAGCACATGAAATGAAACTCATAATTGCTGTATTAGTTAATCAGTTAATTCAGTGTTCTTCACATACTTTAGTGGCAGTAATTGTATTGATTAAAAACAAAGGCATTTGGAATCAAATTATTAGATCTCAACAACATGGACTAATGTGCCCCGTTTTACACATTAATTCCACAACGTAATGGGAATAATCAGTAAATAAAATACAAACATTGTGTTAACGTGTCTCTGTGGAACAGTAGGTATTCCCCAAGAAAACACTAAAAGAATAATACTATTAATTCCTGCCAATCTGAACAAAATATAATCAGCATTGGAACACAGTAAATATTTACGATTCGTAAATTCGCTCCTTCCCTCCTCCTAACTTCCTACAGAGCTTGCAGCTGCCTAACTTGCTACCATTTAAACCAGACATGTTCACCTTTTTTCTTTCTGTTTTGAATTTCAGCTCATCTTCCATGATAACTAGTGAGGGACGGACATTTCTAAATGTACTCTTCAGCTGCTTCTGCTGGTAAGTGAATTTTTACTGCAACTTGAGAAGAAATTTGCTCCATAAACGCACAAAGAACATTGCAATAATTAACCCAAGATTGATATGGAGAGGTGAAATTACTCTACCTGACATTTTCCCTAGCTAACCACATCTCTTTACATGCCAATTCACCATAGTACACTTCTGAAAGAGATGACCTCTTTTTACCTCTCTCAGTATGTCGCCCAAGCTGTGTGAATTCTGTGATGTCTGGCTTTTAGGGATATCACAGAACCAGCCCTGTCCTTGTGAAATGGAAAGGGACCTACTGCATGTATTTTGTAATTTAACCCCTTTCTCCTCTTTCTTTTTTAATGTTGGCGTTAATTTTCGAAACCTCGCTAAAAATATTGCTTTGTCCAGCTCAAATTCTGTAGCTGCCATCTGTCAACCATTCACCTCCTTTTCAAATGTAATCTCAAAATTTTCTTTAGCTTAATTGACTCTTTAGTGACTCTTTGTGGGCTGTACAAAGGATAAGGACTGTTGCACTATGTTAAGTAAATCACAGTATGAAAATATTTGCTGTTCCAGAGAAGTTTATGCACTGTAATCCATACCAGCTTGCCTGGAAATACTGAATGTAGATAGAGGATTCCCAGCTAACTTGGGTTAAACAAATCACAGCATTTCTACAATAATATAGGAATCTTCAGCTTCTCCATGGCAGCTGGTCTAGGAGGTCATCTTGAGGAAAGGAAGATGCATCCTCCCCAGAGGAATTTCTGGTGCAGTGAAGTCCAATATTATTGCAATTGTCCTGCGCCTGTACTGCCACAAGGTTACCCAGCACTTTCCAGGCAGCAATCCAGAACACTGAGTGTAACACTGAAGAAACCAAACAAAGTAGTATTCAGGAGCTCTAGGCAAGGCTATCTCTCTGTTTTCTTCTCCCTCCTCCTTCCCCCAGTTTGGACCCGTATACCAAGAAGACAAGGGAGTCATTCTCTTACACAGGCCCAGGACTGCTGTGGAGCAGTGGCTACTCATTTACAGCATAAGGAATGCCAGAAACCTTGCTGTTACAGTTTTGTGGGACACAGGTTTTCCCAACATTGTCCTGGAATCTGCAGCAGCCAACACTGACACAGCAAAGGATGACCTGAGTCGGGGGAAACAGAAGGGGAACAAGGGATGTCAGGTTCTTTTACCCTGTGGACCCCTCAAGTTTTGCCAGTCAAGATGCGGGACCTCGTGCAGCTAGTGGCAATAGGCTTTTCTTAGGATCGTTTCCCAGACTCATTTGGAATAGCTGCCAGAACCCAGCAGTTTGCAGACCACAAGCTGAAAATCCCTCATCTAGACTGGCTTCGAACACAACTAAGACAACTCAAGAGAAGGGAGAGAGGGAAAGAGAGGGAACAAATATTTACCTGGATCTGTATGTGTATTACAGCAATAACAGGAATACACAATACAAATATATATTTAAACACAGGAGACTGAAATCACACAGATTCAGTTGTGATTTAGCAGTGATTGCAATGGAGCTGCAAGCTGGCCTGATAAAATGATCCCCTACTACTTGTCCCTCTGCTTCCCCCACAGCTGATGTGGGCTGGCACAAGTGCCAGGTTTGGGGCAGAAGAGTCTCCATCCACAGCTTACAGACCTGGTAGTGCTTTGTGCACTACCACTATTTAAGGTGGTTATACAAATTGTTTATACAATTTCATTTCCTAAGATGAAAACAAGTGTGGCTAAGTAATTCTAATTAGAAGCACTATAACAACTAGTACTGGAAGTAAGCTTTTTTTTTCTTTTGGAACCTAAATTATGTATTCATTTATTTTCTCTACTAGTCAACTCAGCTGTGTGTATTTGTATCTCCTCACTAACTGCTATCCTTAAGACAGCCGCATCACCGATGATAAAGCACACAAAGATCAAACATGCTCACAATCTTGTGCCAAGCTTTCTTCCAGAAGGAAACTTACAAAAAGAATAAATAATGAAAAGTCATAAATCATAAATCTTTAAATACCTGAACAGCACTTGCTCCTCAACCATCATTGGAGATAACAGTCCAATTACATTTTGGGCTCTGTCGTAGATCTCTGACATTTTTGCCTCAGCAATTCTAACTGGGAATGGCTCCAAATGAGCACCACAGACCAAACACTTGCGTTGGTGGTGGTGCTCTTCGCATGGAACCAGCACAACAGGCTCCTGGTTCCTGACTAGCTAACACAAAAAGAACAAAATCACTGGACAGCTTCTCCCCACTATTTATTAACCTCTCAAATTTTTGTCAACTGTACACAGCCAGAAAAAGATGCTGCTAAATGATCAGATCAGACACGTTGATTACTTACTGACTCAAAACTATAATTGACTTTGTGGAATACCAATTTCCAGCATGCATTGTAGGACAGGCAGTCAAAATGCTCTGTGAGAGATGATATGAGTGACTAGAAGGAATCTGATTTTAATATCTCTGATCCAATTTTTCTGCCAAACTTGAGAAAATAATTACAAGATTCAAAAAAATTCATTTTGCTATTTCAAATATAAGTGCCAAACGTGTTACTTGTATACGCTTGACTTGTCTGAAGACATGAACCTTGAAAAGGACTATCTTTTTTTCTCAGTATAATTACCCACTCTTTCTGTCTTTCAACTGCACGAGATAAATGGAGCATATGTGCATGTTTTTTATGGGCTGGGACAGAATCACACAAGAGACACAGCCAAGGAGCAAGAGTCATCAAATACGACTCCACAGTACATATTATCAGAGTGCCCCTGCCAGCACTAGCAGGTGAGGCAATATGCTGTTTCCCCAGACAACTGGAACTGAGAGTGATGCTCTTCCTGAAAGAAGGTCCCACACCTACTTCACAATATCGTGCATTTTCCAGGAATTTCTGTTATTTTTCCATTATTTATTTTATCTAAACTATGACAGCAACACTTGCTTATTCTACTACTTTGACGAAGGCCAACAGTGTAAGATCCCCTCCAATTGCAGGATTAACAAAGAAGTACATATCACTTAGTTTTCCATTTGTCTATTGATTTCTGTATTTCTGTCTCCCACTCCCACTGTCTCTTAGGATTATCACACCAAAAACTGATCACAAGCAGCTCCTGTAAGAAAACTCATTTGAAATGTATGAATACGTGTGAACCCAAGCCTTACAACATCCTTAGTAAACCAGCATCTTTCTGTCTGACAGTCACTCCATCTTTTCCTGTGACTGCAAGCTCTTTGCAGCAGAGGCCTCCATCCCTTCTTTGCACCACAGCACCCAGCACAAACAAGAACTGCAAAGCTTTAGGATACATATAAATTGCAATAAAGGCTGACACAAAAATTTTTAAAAAGCAAGAGAAGTGGAGAGTACCAAAATAACAACAATAACTGCTTGAGGGGACTCTTCATTCAGACAAAAACTGTGGAGATCATACATATTAATGCTCAGATGTAAGAATCTCTGAACTAAAAACTCACATAGTTTAACACTGACTCGAGTATATGGATTGTTCTGCTGGTAACCAAGGAGGTCTCCCTCCCTCTCTCTCTCTCCCCTGTACTTCTCATTCTTCATCTTTTCACTCCTCCCTCATGATAAAACCCACAATACTCTGATTTGGATCTTTCACAATTACTCAGAAGGTCACTGCAACACTTAAAGGACACAGATGCAGACACACTTTTCCAAGCTCGATTGCATTCCTGAGCAAAGGGCAGTGGTTGCTTCTGGAATGTTTTGCAGCTGTGACAGGAAAGGGAGGCTCTGTCTTCAGGTGCTGACAATTCAACTGTGCCATTGGACACTATTCACTATTTTCCCCATTATTCATCTCCTCCCAAGATAAATATGGCAGTTCGCTTATGTTTTAAAACTGAAATACAGTTTCTGACATTTAATCCTCTATTGTTATTTCTCTTAAAAAATGAGGGTAAAATTTAAGATAAGAATATTACTTTAGGATCTGCAGGTTGCAAAATCCTGCCCTTTTCTGTAAGAAGTTTAATTCATCTACCAAGAGAAGTCTTGCTTCCATCTCTTAGCAATCTCACCATCATTGTAGACAGCTCTGTTTATCCTTAGAACTGTCCTTAGAACCACCACAATGAAAACTCCTCATTGTAGAAAGAAGGGACCATATTTTTTCTGAAAAGTTCATGCAAGCCCTTCAAGGACCAGGGATCCTTGAACTGGATCAGGTATGCGCTGGGGAGAGATTAAGTTATTTTGACACATACAATGGTAAATACACAGCAACCTGGAACAAGGATTCTGTTCTTTTTCTCCACAATGCTACTCATTCCTGTATAGTAACAGATCAAACGAGGATCACTAATCACATCTACAGGTTTCATATTGGGACTACTCTGGCTAGTTCTGTATAGGCCAGATTTGAGCTCAGTTATGTGATTAGGTACAGCAGAAGAAACTGCTGCCAAGGGAAACTGCCATTGGGGTCTCCAGAATTCAGGGTACAAAATTAAATCATGAGTCATAGATATTTTACAGATTATCAGGTAGCTGAATTGGACGACAGAAGATGGGATGGTGCAAGCTTTTCTTTGAGGCATCACTATTGCCACTGGCATTTGGAGGGGAAGCCTACAGCTGTGTGTCATCTCCATATGGCTGGAACTAGAGATAGCGATGTACCGAAACATTCCCTGGAGGTTCTGCAAGAATTTAGTTTATGCAAAGCTCACTTACGTAAACCAGCAGACCTACTAACAATTTTGTTTACATTAAAGAGCTCTGATGACACATAAAGACCTTCACATTTTTCATGAGGTTCATTCCTAACATATGAAAAATGTATTTTTCACAGACTCCTACGCATCTCACACTCCTGCCTTTGTTACCTCTCCTGCCATATGTTGTCACCATGTGACTCACTGCCAGGGACTATATGCACAGGCTCTGCACTAGCCAGATCATTACAGGCTGTGATAATGATTGAACCCTGAGCACTTCCACTTAGAGCAAAATGAAGAACTTGAACAGACCTCTAAGCAAATTACTTTCAGACGTGTGAAATTGGTGCCAAAATATCAGAGCAGCCTCTAAAAATAATTGGTACATTTAGGACTGCATGAAGACATTATTTAGAAATATTTGCATGTAGTGCTTTTATGCAACCACATCAAAAATAGAAAATAAAAGGGAATTATGTTTTTTAACCCTACACTAACATTGGATAGAAGAATTGACTCTGGAATAGAGGGCAAGAGGATAGGAATTAATGCAGACAAATCACTGGACAGTTACATAAACCATCCACATAGAAAATCAGTTCTGTAATCAGTTTTCATGTGAATGTTGGAGAGGTTACCACTTCCAAACAAACACCTTGTTGTTGCATCCATAAACTTGCTAGAACACCACCTGCTTTCCTGATCTATTCTTTCTTGTAGGCTCAGAATTTCATGAGCCTGTGAAACATTTCCCTCAGCATTCTGTTAATGCTCTATCAAATTCCACATTTGACAATCTACTGAATATGTTAAAAGATAAGTTTTCTTCTCACTCATCTGGGAAAAGTAAATTGAAATATAGGGAAATCAGAAGTAAAATTATTGTGTTTATTGCCAGAGTAGCCAATATGGTGAATGAACATGATTATTAATGGTGTCTTGTGTGGGCTCTTCAAGGCTCCATCTAGTGAATAGTAATGTCATCTTTGCAAACAGTACACTTTCAAATGCCCAGAGCTATATTTAAGCGCTTGAAAATTGAAATAAGTGAATATTCATTTGCCTGGCAATGTTGAAAATTGCAGCATTTTCAGGATTAACACTTAGATTATGTCTTTGTCAACTGAAAGATCTTTCCAATATAATTTTATTAAATGCATTTAGAGTTGATAAAATAGCAAGTTGTGTTTTCACAATCAGTCCAATTATTTAAATGCATAAAAATCAGCACCACATCTAAGCCTTATTGAAAATTCAGTAAAGAGAAGGAATCTACGTTTTATCACATCAAATTAACCAGGGAAGAAGATGGATGATAAGGTGACTTTCAGAGGAGCATTTCAGCACATCCTATAGAATCTTTGCTATACAAAATACCTTCAAATAATTCACTTCCAATAACCTTCTAGCCTAGAGGATTTAGAGTCATTACATGAAAAGCATAAAGGTGACATCTCAGCCTGTAAGCTTCACTAGCTCATTCCCTGCATTGTTTAAATATTACTTCATGCAATAGGGGGAGCTCCTGCAATTATTTATCACAATAGAAACCTAAAGACATTCTAGGGAACATAATGGAAATAAAGGATGAGAAAGATTTCAGAAAACAGGATATATTCTTCACCCAACAGAAAGAACGACTGTATGAATTAAAACAACTTAATCTGACTGTATCTGATCTGTTCAGTATGGTTTCCTCAGTTCAAAGGAGATGAAGAAGCACTTTCCCCCTTTCAGAATGTATGTTTTCAATGAAGAAGGCACAAATCTATGCAAGTTTTAAACAGTCAGATAATAACTTGTGCAAAAAGAAAGCCAGTATGGTTTTTGAGGTGAGATGTTGCTTTAATTGAGTCTGTCACAGGAAAAATACATGTGAGCAGGTAAGCAAAGTCTGTACCATAATAAACACAAAGAATTGAAGTATGTAACATAACAAACAGGGATAAGAGGACTTCATTAACACTGCTCAGCCAGCCTCCACTCTTGAAATTCTCTGCTTTTAAGCACTTAATTTCTCAGCCTTCTTTTCAAGCAGAATTTGTGTGTGTGTGTGTAGTTTCCCAAGAATGTGGGGGTTCTTTCACCAAACTGCAATATGGAGATTCCGTTACAGAAAACAACATAAAACTTCAGCTTAGATGATTAGCAGGGCTAGGACTTTTAAACTATCAAATACTTGAATAAATAGAATGGTTGTTATTAATCACAGATTTCTACTCTTTCTGTAGATCATTCCTACGGTCTCTTAGGCAGAGCATCCACAGTTTGCAAAGGAGTTTAAGACATTTACTGATCAGCACCACACTCCGTAGCAGAGCGGAGCTTCATGCTCTTGATGGGTCTGTCCTCTGTTCTTACTCACATCCATTCCTGTGTCTCTACAAACCGTTTTTGCAACACCTTCTTATTTAAAACTATCATATACCTCATGTCACCAGAGAAGAATGGGTTATTTCTTTACACATTTCCTACTTGGGCACCAGTAGAGGGTGTAACAGCACAGGGGAGACAATTGCGGTTTTCAGTCAGTGTCTGGCTTTGTAACAATCAAAATGTTGCTCTAGCAACTAGAGTGATTGCAAGCAAATCCACACCATTAAGCATCGACAGAGGAATGCCCAAGCAGCCCAGCACCAAAGACGAACAGCGTGGGAATTCTGCACATGCAACGTGCGCAGCCTGCGTGCACGAGCTTGCAGTTAAACTGCAAAGAGCCTCTAGCGAGCCAGCTTCAGCTGAGAATTTTCAAGGATTAACAATACATTTTATGTTGTAGGAGGTTGCAAATGGCACTCCTTACTGCCAGGACAAGCCTCAAATGTCGAGCTCCTGGTCCAAAGGACAGGATTGCTAATGTGCCACCGGGAAAAGCTACTTAATATGTGCTCTGTATTCTCCCCCAACCTCAATGTCAGAGAGGTTTGATCTATTTCAATTTAAAAATCAGCCAGAAGCAGACTCTCAGCATGGCAAATTCAACGTAAACAGTGAAAAAGTGGCCAAATTGTAAGAACAGGATCTTGTAGTGGGAAGCAGCGTGCAACCCTGCTGCCAGCTCTGCTGGTAATATATGGAAACAGAACCGCTGCCTATTCTGCCTGCGCGCTGGAAACCAACCTCCCCTGCCTTCTAAGTACCCTTCCGTATCTTTTCCAAAAATGTATTTGAAATTATTATTGATTTTGTCATTTTGGCCTTAGGGTTACACTCATCTCACAGATCCAGCTATATCCAACTCTACCTCATGAGAACTTTTCAAAACTAGAGCTAGAGAGACTGGTGTACAGATATTAGACTGACTAGTTAAAGAGACTGAACTTGTGTTATTTTCCCTTATGTAAAATAGCTTTAAATCGACTTTGTTCCCTTCCCTAAAATATAACTGAGGACAGTAGCATACACTAGCTCAGTATTTTATGCTCAATTTAACTGCTACATTGCATTAAATGATGCGCAGTAATGTAACCCTAAATGCAAATGAATTCGTGTTTGGTAAAAGAAAAATCTCTTGGCTTCCTTCTCCAAATACAGTTTTTTAATAGATTTTAATGAACTAGGAAAACGAAGCATCAGCATACGGTGAGAAGATTTCAAGGCACGCATTAAAAGAAAAATATTTCGTTACTCATCAAAAACTAACAGATGTGACAGGAGAAAAAAATTAAGCTATGAAGATGAAACTCAAACAATTAGCAAATATGGAAAATCACCTATTACAGTGCTTGTAAAAGACTCAGCACATGCTAAAAGAGATAAACATGCATTTCAAACTTCAAGAGTGGAATATATTAAATTTCATTTGAAGCAAATTATTTATAGTAATAAACTTCCCTGGAAAAATAAAACAACAACAGACCTCCCACCATCCCCCCTGAGATAAATTCATCATTATTATCAGAACTACTGAAGACATTACATTATGTCCTTCTGTTCAGAGTATAAGGTTTTCTTAACATATGAAAGATTTTGAGGACCTTCCTCTGAATCTCAGTAAGTTCCTTTCTCAGTCTTTTCCTGGACGTTACAGAGGAGGCTGCAGGCCTCTCCGAGCTCTATCTGCTGCCAGTCCCACAGGCATCATTCTAACAATCTAAACATATAAAGTAGTCTAAAGATGTCCTGCAAACACTCCCCATTCCCTGGATGAATGCTCTTCTCTGATGCCATTTTAACAGTCATACATCACCCTAAAACAAGCAAAGTATATAAAAGCTACAAACAAGGGGCTGTTTTCTACTACCCTGTTATTTTATATTTTGAGTAGCTGGCAACAATTCTGGGACTTTGACCCTGCAGTTCCAGTATCGCCCTGATCATTCAAAACTGACTACAGGGCATGAAGATCAATGTGTTGTGTAAGCACTGTAACACTTGTACAGTTTAAAATTGCGGGAATGCAGCCTGCACGCAGTAAACAAAATACTTGAGTATTCATCTCTGCTGCACTTACCTTTCACTTAACATAATTAGAGAGAACTCTGGCCATATGGCAAAAACACAGAACTAGGATTCATGAACCATTTCTGTTCTGCCACATTTGTCATGGGACTGTCTGAGCTCCTCCAGGACAACACAAGGTGACAAGCATCTGTCACACATATTTACTGTCTCAGCTTCTCTCCACAGAAACGTGTACAGTGTGAGGGGGAGAAGGATGTCTGCTTTACACATTTGTCTTGGAAAGGAAGTTTATATGGTCTGTCAAGGCCCTTATTCCGGTAAAAGCCACTGGACAGTTTGAGCCTGCCCCAGACAAGTTCTGTCTCCTACCCAAGTGAACATTACATTGTGCAGGAAGAGTCCTGCTGTGCTAGAAAAGCCCAGATATTGGCAGCAGTATTAATCACTAAGCTTTACTCAGATTCTAAAACGCTTTGTACCTGAAAGTGTATACCATCCTTAGCCGAGCATCACTGCCTATTACTGGGGTGATATCGCCTTCTAGGAAAGACAGATATTTTTACCTTGTTACCTCTATCTGCCTCAGAAAATACAATAACATCTTTTCGTTCGGGTTTTTTTTTACGCCTGGTGCTTTCACTGAGAGGTCAAGCACCACCCTGATCTGATTTAACTCCAAGTGTAGCACTGAAATGCAGCATCTTAGAGAAGCACTGAGACTTTGTAAAAATGCTTACAGAACAAAAGGTGCTATCTAAGTATCTAAGAATTATTACTCAGTGCATGGAAAAATGTTTATTTTCATACAGGATAAGACTGTGTCAGGAAGTAGTATAGAATTAGTGAATATGACTCTAGAAAAAGGAACTGCATACTGTTACATCCATACATTTAAAAAAGGCTGAACGTGACAATTAAGAAAGGTCAGTACCCTTGAGGAAGCAGGACAGACAGACAGGGAGAGGTGGAAGTAGTTATTTTCGCATTAAGGAAATACGCTAAAATATTCATTGTCTTTATCTGCTGTCAGGAGATTTTTTTTTTTTTGGTGTAAGAAAATACCTTTAACCTTTTAAAGACATCACACAAATGCATTCAGTTAATTCTTATGTCCAAAAAGAAGGCATCCAAGCATCTGTTTATTACTGTAACTTTTCTACTCCTGCCATAAAAAAAAAATCTAAAAGTTATTAATCTTTACAGCAATGCCTGATACTATTTCTTCCCACTATTATAATTACTTTCAATGTATCATAGAAATATTCATGAGTTCTTTCACATGAGTCCTCATCTGGTGAGGCTCAAGGTACAGAACTATTCTACAATGAGGAACTGGGATGCAAAGCTGCACTCTGAACACAAGAGAAAACCCACCCTGAGCAAAGGACCAGAACAATACCTATGCATTAGTTAAGCCTTAAAATAAGCTTTAATTATTAATTTTATGATCCATTGGCTAAGCACTGGTGGTGTCACACTGCTGTTTTTCTTCCTTACCCCCAGCACATTTCTGAAAAGATAGGACAACTAGATTGTAATACAAGCTTTGGCAGCAGTACCCGTTCCAATAATGCTGATCCTGAACCAGTTGTTTTCTCCCGTTACATCATACAATGTCTAAAGTGTATACCGTAGTCAATGCATCAACCACATGCTTCACATTTGCACCTGGTTCTTTTCAATTTAATGCTGTACTTTTGTATTTTTCATTACCAAATCCCCCACCCGCACAAGAGAAACTAAGGCAAAACTAGCTGTGACTTACCTTATTACAATTTTTAGAAACTTGGCAAAGAGCACTGCTTGACATACCGTCCTTATCTGGCATTCCTAGGAAAAAAAATACAGAAAATAAATACATACTGTACATTCTTTAAGTAACAGTGGTGGTATTTATTAATAGAATAGGGAACTGCAGGGTTCAATACTTTAATAACATACACATTAATCTATGATTTTTTAAAGAGTAAAACAGATCGATTCAGACAAAAGTTTTCTCTTGTGAACACAAAAAAAAGTCAAAAAGCTAACTTTTGTAAATACTATAAACAGTTTGCTAAACCTAGTGCTTTCTCACAACTTAGTACCTGATGTATACAGGAATTATTTATATTTTTTCATTTAACATTACCTGTGTTTTAGTATCTGGAAGTCAAATGTGACGTTGAGTTTGCACAAACTAGCTTTGCTGCTCTATGGTCTCACAAATAAAACATATTGAGCACATAACATACGGGACAAAATTTGCAGATGCAATTTCTAGCCATCAGGTTGTCCTGGTTGGCATCTAAATAACCCTCTGGTAACTAAATAAGAGTACTTTGATTTACAGAGGCGATGAGTTCCAAAGGCTGCCCTTAGATCCATGTCTACAGCACTATCCCACAGTTTGACAGGTTCTCATGAGGCAGAGACATGCCCAGACTTATTTAGCTATGTAACTAAGGTCAGACAGCAGCATCTTCACTGCAGGTTGTCTGCCCAAGCACTAACTCAGGTTCCCAGGCAAGTTGTGCAGCCCATCCTAACTAAAACAAAATAAGCCAGTTTGTTATATGTATTTTACTAGCAGGACTCATGGCTGTCTTCCGTGGAATTCAGGTAACAGGTACAAGCAGTTAAATGTTCCATGACATCAGACAGTGCGCTTTAGCCAACAGGTCTGGCTCATAGCGCAATTTGTGTACAGCTCTGTGTACACCTTTTCCGCTTGGCAATGCAGTTAGGTAAGTTCCACAGTACATCCTGCTACACAGTATTAATATTGAATTGAATTTAACATCATTCCAATGCCCAAAACCAGAGGACTTTAATCTTCCCCTTTCTTCTCTCTTTTTTCTAACACCTGATGTCTATTTTATCATACTTACTGTCATTGTTGGAGCCAGTTTCCATAACACCATAAGGAGGAGTGAGAAGTCCAGACATATACTGTCGATATTTCTGAAAGACAGCAATGGCACATTCAGTCAGGTACAGATGTATAAAGCCATTCAACAGATGATGTGGTATTTACGTTTGTGTGTCTGCTGCCTTGTGTGTCACACACACATGGACAATCTGAGGCTCTCCACACTAGCAGGCCTGCTTTCTTGACTGGAGCACACTGCTTAATTTTATCAAAAGTTGTGCTAAACCAGCTCCCTCCATCCTCCCCAAAGCATGACTTTGAGGGTTCTAATAAACGAATACTGTCCTTGGTTGTGTGATTTCCCATAAATGCTGTTTTAAAGCTCGTTTGAAATTACTCTACTCAGCTGAACTCAAGCTCAGCAGCTACTTTATTGCAGGGATGGAGACAAGGCTGTTATCTAAGGATTCATGAGAATCATGTGCCACTACAGTTTTGGTGTCAGATTTGAAATGCACAGGATTTAGCCTGAAAACTCTAAACATTTAATTCCAACATACTAAGTTTGGTTTTCAGAAACTACAAGGTTATGAAACACACAAACTCAGCACCTCACGTTTTGTATACACACACACACACAAAAAAACTGTATTATCAGATGAAACTTCGTAACTGCAAATATAATGTCCTTTGTACCACCATAAACTACATAATCGTAACTGATGTCAGTAACTGGTATTTTTCTTCAGTGAATGCTGGTGACATGATCAATAAGGTTCAAAGCTCTGTCTAGGGCTTAAGAAATTCACAGAAGCTAAAAAATAAAACCAAAGTGGGGAAAAACGTCCTTTCATCAAACAGAAATCATTCAATGAATAAGCAAGACATTTTTGTTATCAATCATACTATATTGCTGTCACGCTTAAGGGTAAACAATTATAATTCCCTTTTGGACCTGTCAGAAAACAAGCTTGTGCAACAGGGATGCTGATGATCAGTGTAAACAAACTGTGTCAAGTGGTCCTTAGGGAGTAGTACAGTGAGCTGAACCTGACTAACCAACCCACTGAACTTCGTGTAGGTTTCAGCTAAGTACACATCATGAGACACAAAACAACCATCAAAGTACAATTTTAAATTAAAAGTTTCATCCTTTGCTCTATGGACCTGTTTGGATGTACTCACTTTTAAAATGTTGTCTGCTGGATTTTAACAGATGCTTGAATTATCCTTTTAACATTTGTTTTTCTTGGAAATGGCTATGAAAATATCATCAATTCTAGCACTAAAGACTGAGTGTCTTGCATTCTAAATAATAACAAAAGCTATAAAGATTAATGTAATCTTAATAATCCAATCCTATTTTTAGACAAGCCATTACATCCTAAAGCTTAGTAACATATTATTTAAATCTCACTCATAATCCAGCTGAAAACTCGTAGGAGCAAAACTATGTTACATCCCTGGTCATTCACACAAAGTAAATGCCACTTCATTTGAGGATAAAACTCTCCTGTTTTCTTTCCCAAACCATCCACTTTCCTATACACTCCACTCAGACCTATGCCTGGAACTCAGTGAGAGGAAGCACACAAGAAATAATTATTTTCTCAGTTCAACAAGTAAATCACACACATAAAACAAGAGAAAAACTCATTTTGGTTGGCCAAATGAAAAACAGAAAAGCATGTTGCAAGGGGTTGAGATAACATTTCATTCATACAGTAGAAAAACATTTTGTTCTACCTTGTACTGAATTTCATCTTGAAATGTGATTTAGAAATGGAAAATTGAAATGTTCCATTTGGGATATGATAAAATCAAATTTTATAGTGTTTTTTTTTTTTTCTTTCTTCTTCCTCACCATTCAGATAATATTAACTTCTTTGTTCTGTTTTTCCCAAAATAGCATTTTCCCAGAAATACATTATTAGTTTATATTTAATCCACCTTGATAAAGAACTTGAATGGTAAGAGGACAGTCATTTTCTCTTTTGTTTCTTATACCATGTTCACAGTCAGCACACACTGCATGGCAGTTTCCCTTCTGATTAATTCTGTAATAGTTTTACTGATTATTCTTCTCATGAGACGAAACATAGAACACACCACACAATTTCCAAAAGATTTGGGGCCCTAGCTTAACAAAATACCTACAAGTAGAATAAGCCAGAATTGCATACAACACTTGAAAGGAGGCACCTAACCCCAGTCAGCCACACTTTATGCCCAGGATGCCACAGCCCAGCAGGAAGAAGAGCACAGATTCCAAGGCCTTGAGCTCCGTCACCCTCCCCATGAAGGTCCCAGCCTGATGAGTCTACTGAGTGTGACCCAGCCCGCCCCGCGGGCAGCACTGCCTGCCAAGGAGTTCAGGCAGCAATACCAGAGGAGGCACTGATTCAAGACATGTCCTTACAAAGCTCAGTCATTCAGACTCCTCCAGGGGACCCCTGCGTAAATGAAAATACCTTCTATACCTGGGTATCTGGAGGGATGATTGTTATGGCTGCCTACGCATGGTCTTCCATGAAGATACCTCGACAGGGTGCAGGCTGACACGGGAGGTATAATTTATACCTAAAATTGTGTCACTTCATCAGCCAAATTAAATGTCAAGGGACTCTTCTTTGTCAAGAGGTCAGGGAACACTGTTTGCTGAAAAACCTAAGTATGCAAAGACAGATGTAAGTAACTGCGTAAAGCTTCACAGTGTCAGATGGAGTAATCGAGTTCCAGGTATGAGATCTCTCAAAGCTGAGATAATGAAGAAAATACAATACTGACTGTGAGACCTATCTTGTTACTATAATGTCTATAAATGAAAAGAAAATGCAGTAAGTTAAATTGCACTGGTAGGTGGCATTTAAAATCATCCTGAAGATTAAAAGACTAAATATTTACAAAATGCTTTTGAAAGTGTATTCCACTGGTGGTATGAACTCTGGAAAGGCTTTCCTTATGAAAGACAACAACAGCTATCAAATCATCATAAGCTTGTTTATTACCAGAAGTCTTCAAGTTCTGTAAATCTAACATGACAGCAGGTTTTAAAACTACACTCAGTGACCTATTCAGTCTGTCTTCAGATTCCTACCAATTTATAAATTCAGTCATGCAACAGCTTAAAGATCAGACACTCCCTGCATCTAATCTGACAGCACAAGCAATTAATACAGTGTTTTTTTCTTCCAGTTACTGACCGCCTCATGTCCATGCAGGGGCAAAAATTAACACGACCTTTTCAGCCACTGCTATAGCCTAAAGCACATGAGAGCTGACAAGGAACAGTTCGGGATGGGAGAAGAGGAGGAAAGAGAATCACACACGTGCCCTACTAGGGAGGTGCTGTGGGTGAATTTTCATACCAATAGTTTTTAAGGCTGCTCATTGTCAGGGTTTTCAGCGTGTTCTTTTGCATGCTCTTATTTAGGCTTTACTTGCAGTTAGCCTCAGAGGTTTTCATGAAGACAACAGATTTTCTTCTACTCTGTGAACATAATTTGGTATATTTCTACATGCCAATGTTTAGAAAGGCAATTACTACAATTCTGATGCAAGCTCTCTCTAAATTTCCTACATTTTTTTCTAGCATATATAAGGTATATAAAATACATCTTTGTAGTTAGTCCCTTCTCTTCTGCTGCAAGTACTGAAGAGCTAATACCTCTTTAAAGTGAAAGAAGGAGCAAAAAAGAGCTTTGAATGTAGGTTCCACATCAGATACTCTCCCAAGTGCAGCAGTTCCACAGTCAGCAAAGAGTATCTGATGGGCTGTATAATAAGGACCCAGGTAGTGATGGTTTGTAGCACTCGGGATTCAAGTTGGGCTTCTGATGTTTCCCCTTCTCAAGGTAAACTTCCTATAATGGTATCTGGCCACATGTAGGTGTCCTATAACACTGGAGAAGGTTTTGTAGACCACAACTGGTGCTTGGTTGAATCTCTTATCTCTCTCTTTCTCCCCTGCTCACAATCACAACCCACAGAGTCACTTTTGACCAAATCCACTTCTGCTCCCTCTTCTGCCTGCAGCAGAGAAGGTGACAAGGCAGAGCCTGCATTACTTGCAGACTTGGGAGTAACATAAAATAATTCATCTCAGGTGTAGAAATCCTAGGCCAAACATCAAGGTGCTCTTTCCACATGTTTTTCAGAGCCTTATGTAACTATTTTATTCAATGCTGTTATTTTGACTATCACCTGAGTCTGCAGTCCTCCTGTACTAGCTGTCCATACTCCTCTAATGTTTCTCTTGGGCAATATATGCTGTAGCTTGACAACGTGGGCCAGCTTCTCTATTTCCTTTTGACAATAAATAATTGATCAGTGATGATCTGAGTACAACTCTGTTCTTCCTCTAAGTTGGCTGAGCCAGTCATGGCACTCTGGCAATGAAGGATTCCCTTGTGAGCATTACTCACAAGGGTGCATCCCTCCCATGGTGCATCCTTTCTTTTCTCCAGAACAATAAGGGGAGATATGAAAAAGCCTCTGAAGATCTCTGGACCCTCTTTTCACTCACCAAACCAAGCAGAGATTGCTGTCTCAGAGTTTAGACCATCTTTGCTTTTAGATCTGACACTCCAAATATTGCTCTTTACTGAACAAACTGAAAGGTAAAATCTCAGCTCATCTGCCTACTCTCTGTTAGTGTTTTCCAGGAAAAGTGCCTAATGTTCTTACAGAATTAAAAAACCAACCAACTACAGATAGTCATGTTCATAGTTGTTTTTCATCTAAATCTTATTCAAAGGGGAAGCCACACACTTGCTACTGCCCAGTAGTGTGTGCTGAAACCCACAAAAGACTGGTATTATTCTGATTTCAGATACTACCTTCTTAGTATGTTTACAAATTAATAAGTGTATTTCTTCTAAACCAGCTCAATCAGAAAATTCTATACATTTCAGGTCAATGCCGCTTAACTGGATATCACAAAAAGGACCTGACTCACGGCTGTTTAACACTGGATAGTGAATCATTGCTTGAAGCTAGTGCTTCACTCTAAAACACCAAGCATCCTGCATATAACTAAAGACCTGCGTTTGTCATTCACAGAAGATATATGTTTTCACTGTCACTCACAGTATAGGTAAGAGAACAGAACTGAGGTATTTCTAAAGGAAAGGATAAAGACAAATTAGGAAAAAAATAATTCTACGATAGCAAAAACATATCTTTATGTATTGTGGAAAAATAGAAAATAAACCATGTGAGGATCTTACCATGACTTACTGAACAGAGATTGTTTTGTATACGTCAGGCTATCATAGATAGACACGGCCTCAAAATAGCAGAAGTGAAGTACCATTTAGTCATATTTAGATAAAACAAGTACAGGAAATGCCTGTGCTGAAATTGCTGAATCCTGATCCCAGAATTAGTACAATTTATATAATAGCAGATGAATCTGCATCTTTTCCATTTATTTACCTATTTACCATCTTCTGAATGTTTCTGCATGGTTCTAATCAACTATGCTTTAGATTTTACTTGATCTCTTTGTTTTGGAGGCACGTATTTTTCTGTCACATTCCCACTTAAGTCAGTTTATCGTGCTTGAAAAGCTCTGTGTGCAGAATTTTCTTGGTCACAGAATCCCCTTGAGTTTTAGTTGAAAACAAAAATGCACCCAGCTCCCTGAAATCATGCCAAATAGCAGACTTGGCTACCAGATAGAAACCCGAAGATAAGACTGCACTGCAAAAAATCAAATCCAAGGAAATTAGAGCATGAGCAATGATTAAACAAATTACACAGCCTATTCTGCTCCATCTAATTTAAATATAGAAATGACATCATGCAGCCATCCGACTCTGTCTCCTAGAGGAATCCACTCAGGAAATGCAGTTGGGTGGAGAAAGGACTTGTTTGGGAGGGGTGGAAAAGATTGCATAGACTAAAAAGATGACAAAGAAAACAAAGAACAAACAGTCCATCTGATGTATATGTTTTCTTTTACTGCACTTGTGGAACCACAGAACAGAAAATGTATTTACAGGAGAAAAATATAACAATTTAACTGCCTTTAATGTGAAATTCAAGTTTTCAAAAGTGACTGGAAATGAGCATTATACAATTCCATATTTACTTTTTCACAGTGGTATCTGTGTTGAATTTGTTCACTTCAAAATCAGATGATGATGACTGTCAGCAGCAGTGCTTCAAACTCAGTACAAGATCAGAAATTCAAGCTGTGCTCTCCTTTTTTCCCCTTTCATTATCACCTGTAGGAGAGAGGCAGCAAATCACATCTGAGATGAAATTTTCTGAATGATGTGAGTGGCAGAACAAAACCTCACTCCCCTGTAACTGTTCTGCGATGCTGACAACTGTAAACATGCATCTTTATTAGCAAAGCCAGCAGATGTATTTCAAAAACAAAGAGCAGAACTACTACGAAAAAGGTATCTATTTAGCACAATTTTTCTTACCACTACAGCCAACCTTTAAACCTACACTGACAGCACTCAGATCAAGCTAAGTCTGGCATCATCTCATGGGTCATGCACAAGGGAAACCTGTCCCAAGAACAATTCCCAAAAGTTCTGGGCACAAAATACTTCTTCCTATCCTCAGGCAGCCACATCTCATTTTCAGATATGCTATTTTAATGAGGGGAGAAGCAAAGATGTGGTCTTTCAGGTGAGCTCAGTCTGGGTGTGCTATGCAAGTGTATGAGGAAGAGCAGAGAGGGGTAACGTGAGACTTGCAAAGCCAGGAGGAGGCTGGGCCTTGTTCAGCTCCTCACCTGGGCAGCGATGAGCTGCCTCCCACACCATTTCTTCCATGTGCTGTGCCTCCCTGAACTGATCTTGAGCATTTTTCTGGAGCAGCTTCAGCTGAGACAAAAGGTCACACCAAGAAGACATTTAAGTTCGTAAAGTGCTTTGACAGAATGGTAAATTCTGTAATTGCAGCAACGTACAGCAAGGGTTGTGTGTACTAGAGAAGTCAGCAAGAGCCTCTAAACCAAGTCTACCCTGAGATTGCTGCCTTGCAAATACAGAAGACCTGATACACATAACCAACGTATCTTTGCATTAATATTATGAAAATGGCTTCACCTGAAGAAGTGTATGTGCAACTAGGTATGTACCACCAAGGCTGAGAAAAGCTGCAAACCTCCCAGCACAGGCTGTGCTCTGACCGGGGGCTGAAGTCAAGCTCCTCTGTCATGAAACTCTGTAAGGTCACCACAAGGTCTGTGCAGTACTTAAGTCCTAAAAATAGGTTGTAAGTGCAACTTAAATGACACATTGGCCTTATGTTGACACTGTGTGCAGCAGTGGCTTTATCAGTTGTTGACAGACAGCTTCTTTTCTTCCCTTTCAAATGGCGATCTGATCTGTAACTTTGATTTTCATATGTTCATATTTACAATGCCTAAGCCAAGAAGTATGTTGTTCTAGAAACTTGTTTTAATCTAGAAGGAAACTCTGGGTTAAGTATTACTTCCTCTATAATCAATAAAAACCCTTAATGATTTCAGTGGTGTCAGCCTAATGCCATGCTTTTGCTTCTCACAGAAATAAGCACTTATCAACTTCCAATACTCTTGTAGTTCCCTTTGCATGGATAATTCCTCAAAGTGATTGTTTCTACTCAATTGTGCTTAACAATACTGATGATATCTTGTAAGTGTAAATAAGTAAACACACATAGGAATTTCCCTTATAATATTAGCCTTTCTTCACTGCTTTTTAAATACTATTTTGATTAGAGTGTGAATTGCTTTAAAAGCAGCTTGTGCAGCTCAGTAATACTACTGTGAAATCAAAACAACAAGTACAATACAAAATAAGAGGGGAAAACCTAAAGACAAATGAAATAATTATAATTCAGGAAGCACAACTGAACAGAATCTACTCCTAGTGCATGGAAAAGTGTGTATTCTGACACAAAATCACTCACAATCAGACCGGTATCACTGAACAGGACCCCAAAACACCTGGGCCTCCAACTCAGCCAGCAGTCAGTGCAATGGCAGCTCTGGAATTACCTTGCCAGCACCAATCTCTCACGGGTCCAGCTGCTCAAATCCAAGTCCATTTCATACACGGTGTCATATAATAAATGCTGCTGCTAGTACTTCCCCACTGGGGTTCACAATAACATTTCAGCTATTTTGTAACTGTTTAGTTATACTGCCTTACATGCACAGTGCAACATGTACATGTAAGGCAGTATAACTAAACTATAACTCATGGCGCTCATGCTTGAAGCTCCCGATAAAGGCCTGTAAAACACAGTCTCTTCTGACAGACTTGTACAACAGCATCTTATCTGAAGATACCAAAACATATTGGATGGCAATGACTGACTTTCACCAAACTGAAATGCAAACGACATTAATAATGGTGACCCATCTGTGCCGTAACACAGGGATTAGGTGAACTGAACTGACAATCTGCAATGCAACAGCTCATTAGGATGGGGCAGTTTTCAAGATTTTTCCCTCTGTCTGGAGTCAGTGCAAGTGAATTCCTCAAACCAAAGACATTTTATTTAGCTGCCAGTCCCTCACCAAAGTAACATTATTAATTTCACCTCAGCCCTAGAAACATTTTCAAACCTTATGATGAGAGGGGACAGCGAAGAACAGTGTCACACACAGATGGGAAAGAAGGAAGAAAGTCCCACTGGAATTTAAATGTCAGAAAACAAAGAAATGCTAACAAGAAATAGTGAAAATGTTTTAGGGAGCACCAGGTGAATGGCAGGAGAGGATTGCAATACGTAGCCTAAACAAACTCCTTCAATCCACTGAACAGATGAGATACCACAAGGAGAGGACAGACTTCAGGGAAGAGGGCACACTATTAAGGAAGAGGCGGGGGGAAGAGACAATGTGAACTCGCTGAATGATATGCCTAATAAAATGCATGTTGCCACCAGAGCAGCAGTTCTACCTGCTGGATGCCTTAGAAACAGATAAGCAATTTCACAATGGGCAGAATCTAGGCTCCTTGAATCTGGCTGTTGTGGAGACAGCCTTAAAGATTCTGCAGATCGAGACAAACAATAATACAACATCAAACCTCCGCCAGTTTTCCAATCACAAACTTAATCTCTGTTTTCCATAGTGAAGCGTTGTCCACATTTGTTATTTTTTATCTTGTGGCACTGGGATGTCAATTATAAGCAAAAAATAGAGGAAAACTAGATAGAAAAAGTGAGTTTTAAAGGATTGAAATAGTACAAAGCAAGCAAAGTCCAAACCACTCTTTGATTCTGAGGAATGACTTGTTTAAAGAAATGACAGAACATTCTCCCAGATAAATTCAAATGCGTAAATATAACCCACATCCTTTTGGTTACCATTTAAAAATTGCTGAAATCGTGTTTTCTTCCAATTGAGCTGAGCATCAAGCATGCAGCCTAGTTTGACTAGGTTGACACTTCAGTGTGGGCAGAAATTTTGTACTAAAAAGCCTTGGTTTTCTTTTTATTTTTTTTTTTGATTGCGAGTTTCTTTCCCAGTACAATATAGAAACACAAAAAATGGTCACTTTGATTTTCATTTTCAGCTTTCATTCTCACTATGATCTGTCATGTTATCGACCATCAAGATTAAAACAGCATTTGAGATATGCAGGTGGGCACAGTATGGAAGTGCATTGTTGATTTTCTTAAGTGGAAAAAAACAGTAAAGATGTGTTAAGGCTGAACCTACACATGACCAAAAGAGAAAAATTAAACAAGAATATGAAACAATACAGAGACAATTTACAGGATAATGAAGTGTTATGTACTGAAGTAAACTGAATAATAATATTTCCAGAAAAAGAAAGAAGAGTGGAAGCAGAAAAGTATAACATCTTATCAGTCTCCTATTCTGTCCAACGAAGCCCTGAAGTCAGCTTGACTGCGGTCCAGCTTTGCTAAGTTCTTCACACACAACGAAAGGTCAGATTCTGTCATCCTCCTCCCACCCAGAAAGCCCCCAGTGCACTCAGAGGCAGGACAAAAACAGCAAGGGACATGGCACAAAAGGTGCAGAACGGCACAAATTAACTATGCGCAACAAGCAGATGTTTGACCAGGGATTTTTGTTCAAATAAAGCAAGTAGGATTATATTGGAGCATGAGGTAACTGAGAACAAGAAGTTCACAACTTTGGCATCCACCATAGGACAGACCTCCAAAGGCTGAAATGAAAGTGTCTTAGGAAACACTCTCCCCTCTGAAAGAATAATATTTGTTACATTATTTTGCTAAAGCTATGCCACCAATAAGGGACACAGCTAATAAAGAAACTGAGCCAACACTAACCAAAACTGAGGTGTAACTAGACATAACCAGATTCAAAGGGACACAACTATTACTACTTAGTTTATGTGGAAGACCTACACTAATCATTATGATGGAAGACTGTAAACAACCAACTGTAAGAGTTTTGCTGAAGAATCACTAGCAGACCATTAAACTTGGCCATATACTATGTACATAACAACACAGCAGTTCTATGAAGCATTTTGGCAAGGAAATTCCCCATCTGAAGGGCAATGAGAAAAGCTGATTCCTGCACTAAGACTCCTCCAGATATGATTTGCCAAGCCCTAGCTCCCAAAACCTGTCAGCACAAATGCCCAAGTACCGGCCTCTAGCGGGACAGACAACTTCTGTCAAACTGGCTAAAAGATGCTCTCAGCGAAACATTTGTGGCACTTAGCTTGGCATTCTGAAAGACCTGGCTTTTAAAACTATATTCTAAAACTTAGACTTGGCTTTAAAAGTTACCTATTTGATAGTAAGCTCACTAAGAACTCAATCACTTTTCTGAATTTTTCTGTTTCTGTTCCACTTTGGCAAACAGACATTTCTCCTGGGTACCCCCTCGCACATGGGTAAAAATAATTTCAGTAGCACATTGAAATCTCAACCTATTCCACTAGAAGGACAGGTTTAATACAGCCAGGATGTACATCATTAACTTTGAAAGTAGAACATTTTTCTAATGCATTGCTTTCAGTTGATCACTTCTTAGACACCTTTGTTTTTTCTGCTCCTTCTTTATCAAATCATGTTTTATTTGTCTGTTTAGAGGATGACAAAAAGGTATTAAAATAAATACATCCAGTTGTGCTGGGGAGGCCCCACCACCTGCTTCTGATGAACCCTGGCTGTTCTTGTTCCAAACCTATTAGAAACAATGTATTACAAGGGACAATATTTATACAAAGCAAACAGCAGTACCAGATAAACGCAATCTTTTTACATGGAGAGCAAACAAAATTGGTTTTCAGTAGAGGAGGAAAAGTAACAGTGCACAATATTACTGCACTGTGATTTAAAACCATCTCTGTAGATTACCAAATGAAGATGAATGGCTTGAATGGCACAAGTACACTTTAAAAATTCAAAGGGACTCAAAGCGGACATTACAAAATTCTTTTTAAAAGGCCTTGCTAGGAGGACGCAGTAAATAACCCTGACTCTGGCTGCGCGGTGGCAGCTGAGAAGAGAGAGCATCTTGTCCACTCATCTTTCTGTCCATTTCTCTTACACTGAACAGCCCCTGATAATTGTCCCAGCCTTCTCATTAAAGTGTACCCAAACAAATTTTAATTGTTGTTTGTGTTACCACTCTGGCCATGATGTGCCAGCCCTCCTGTGCTCAGCCCTGGGTACAAAGACTCTGTGCCGCGGGGCTGCTTTCCTCACCACACGTAACACGTTGCCCAGCAGGAAACGCTTCCCCTGTCTCTCTTCTGCCCAGTCACTTTCTGCTGCCCACGGAAAAATTTTAAACTAGTTTGAGAGAGGGCTCAAATAAGGTCATAGAAGCTAAATAAAAATTAGTGGTAGGAGTGAGGTCCCAAATACAGGAGAGGGCAGCGCTCTCTGTCACCCGCTTCCCTGGGTAGCAGCCAGCTGAGCAGCCTGTGCGCACAGCTGGCTCATCATTGCCAGCGGAACTCCAAACCACAGAGACATTGTCAACCACCAAGCAGAGACACCATGGAAGTTACGGTAAGTACTGGTGGCAGGAAAGACCAAAATTGGAAAAGAAATAAGCTTTCTCAGTTCTTCCACTCCCAGAACTTTTCAATCATTTTCTTTGGCTGTGATGATATTTATATCCCAAACTTATTTTTCAACTTAAATTCTTATCATTAGAAATTCTTCTAAGTGTTTTCATTACGACCACACACAAATGTCCTAAAGCTGCATTTTTTCTGGTTGTCGCGGACACCAGTATCGAAGCTGCTGAGCACTTGAACTGGGCTGCTCTGGATTGGAATGCACTGCTATTGACTGCTGCTGCAGTGGAGAAAAATACCCATGGGGATCCTTTTGCATGCCTGACAGAAGGACAGGCAGGTTTTATTGAGAAGTAACCTGCTATACTTCACCTTTTTTCTGACAGCAAGAAGAATGATTAATTCTTGAAGCAAGAATTGGGAGGAGACTTTCAGTCCCTCTAGAAGACAAGATGAGGTCGCTGCTAATACTAGAGTCAGAACACTTTTAGTTGAAGGGCCACATAATTTGCAACAACCTACACTTCAGTCTATTTTTGTAGGGTTCTTACTCTGTTGTGAAGCAAGACAAAGCTTGTTATTGTCACTTTGATACTGTGTATCCACTCATCATTCAAAGAAAGTCTTTACATAGAATACGCAGTAAAATAAGTTACAGCATGAGTCACACTGCGAGAGTCCATGCTCTGGAGTGTTATGAGGCACCAGAGGAATCAAATGACTTGCATATGAGAACAAGACACTATCCACCAAGCCACAAGTGTAATTATAGAACAGCCTTTAGGAAGGTTTATTTCACAGAGAGAAAAAGCTGCCTTCACATCTAAAGCCACTTCATACAATTCTTCTGTTAACTTACAACTCCAAAACCACATTAAAGACAAATTTTGCAAACCATACTGTAATACAAGTCAAACACATTGGAAATAAGGCAAAAATATCTTTCGCGTATATATATATATATATTTCTTTTTTTTACATGGTAACTGCTGTTTATCTGATCCATCTTCCTTTGATAGTACTGAGGAGAATTCAGTGTTATAGAATAATGAAGCTGTACACATATGCCTAATATATTCAACTGGCTAGCTTTCAATTTACAAGTATTCCCCTACATACTGCTAGCTGCTTGTTTAGGGAGCATTAATTACAGAACACAATTTTAGCTTTATACTGTCTTTTCAATTTTATAAAAATCTTGATATCTGTTAGATAAGATAGCCACTGTAACCTCTGCCTTTTATATAAGATTACTATTTGCATAACTTCTATGGAGTTGATGTCCATTATATACAACTGTGTTGGAACATATCCTCAGCTGACATAAATTAACAGTTTCACTGGCTTCAGCAAAACTGATATGTATTCATTGACCTGCTCCAATAGCACTAATGACCATCCATCTTCCAATAGGAAGGAATATTGTCCATTAACTAGTACTGAAGACTAGATCTCAGGAGATCTCTGTTGTATTCCTATGTATGCCACTCACTCACCATAACTGATACTTGAACCAAAGCCAGTTCAACTTGGGAAATGTGAAGTCTGGCTACCCTGTAGCCTTAAGAAGATTCGTTGTTCATTTCTGCAGTGGGAAATTCTATCCCTGGGAAGGGACTCATGCAGGCAACCTACATTCCACCTGTGTTCTGGCCCTCTTCTGTTCCCAGGCTCTGTTGCATTGCCTTACCAATAGGGAACATGGATGAGTGCAGGACTGAAAAGGCTCCCACCACAGCCTTGATGCTACAGAAGATTTATGTAACAATTTTAGAAATTGTTTTCACCTCCAAACTTTAGGAAATCACAGTAGGTTTCAAAAACAGTAAACAAAAGCTCTATGAAATAGCTATGACATACACTTGCCGCTGTCTTGAAAAACACCTGGTGGTGTTTTCTCATGGCAAAAATCACAAAATTTCCACATCACCAGTATCACCTAAGTTCAGCAAACTTGACAGGTATCACAAATCTGACATGATTAGAAAGAGCAGCGCAAGCAAGCCTGCAGACGTACTGAATGACTGCACTGCGCAGCGACTGTCAGCAGCGCGGGCTTCAGGTTGAGCTGATCCTTCCTGTGAAAAGAAACAAGGGGGAACATCCAGACAAAAGAATAAAAGTGCTAGTGCCCAAGTATTTTATAGGGAATCATTGGTCAACAAATCTGGCCTCTTAAAAGGAAAATTGCTACAAGTGCCTTTTAATAAGGAAGTGAGAAAAAAAAAAAAAGCAGATGTAAAATTAACTAAGATCCCCAGCAAGACCAACACTGCCAGCACAGACATGCTGATTTGCTCTGCCTTAAGACAGAAACTAAGGTTCTGATGAACCAGCGTGTTATTCCGATTTCATGCCAGTGTGACTTTTTTCCAAACTCAAATAATGCTTGTATACCAGGTTAATTAGAGTACAAATGTAATTCAGGAGAGGTTTGCAGAGTATATACTAGTAGCAGGAGATAATGGTGGCCAGATAAGCTGTTTCAAGCTACCAGAAGATAAAAGGAAAGAGTAACAAGACTCTGGACTCAACCGACTCTTTTTGGAGCAGCTGTCCCAGTAGAGAAGTTTATTTTCTCTAACATGCACAAAGCTACATTTTATCTGGATTTCCAACCATCACCCCAAGCAGTACAAAGAACAGTAACACACATGCATATGAACAACTCTAAGTGGCTCTGTCTGGCAGAAAAGGCTACAAAGAGCCTGATCCAAATCATCTCTGAATTTATCAGCATGTTTTAGAAGTTTCTGATAGATAAAAGATGTGTCGCCTGACAACTATAATTCTCAGTGTCACATGTTAGGGGTTGCTTACTAATGAGAATTAATACTATTTTTGAAGTGTTCCTCTATGGTTCTCTTCTCATGCCTTGCAGCAGAATGGTCAAACCGCTACAGCACCCAGAGGCCAGTTTAGTGGCAGCCCATTGCCAGGCAGCCCCAGCCGTATCCTCTTCGTGCACAACAGGCAGCAGAGTTCAGTTTGCAGCTGCTGGAACAGCCCGAGGGGCAGCAGGAGCCACCTGGCTACTGGGCCGCACCGTGGGCACACGGCCGCTCCCCAGTACCCGGCAGGAAAAAGCCATAGGCCAAGCAGAAAGAACCTGCAGGCCAGGCACAGCCAGTTGGGCAGCAGGGTTACTCATGAGGGACTCTTTAAATTGAACTCTATAATCAGTGCATCACCGTCCCTGTGAACACAGCCCAGTGGAATGCTACTGCATTAAGTGCTTAATATTTGCAAAATGCTTCAAGATACGTAGATGAATGATCCCAAAGAATTGCTAACCGTAATATTATTCTGACATTGCATTCCTCCAGGAACAGACAAACACTACAGTGTGTAATTGGGCTGATATATCTTTAAATATACATCATTAGAGCTCTCCTGAGATTCCCATCAGTGTCAGTAACTGTATGTACAAAGAACTACTCATTTGATTATCTTACAATACAAAACCCCATGCATATATCCACAATGATTATATATTCAGTACATTCCCTTTAATGTCAGTATATCAACTATGTTTCAGTTGAGATTTAGCATTCATCGTCACATTCAGGCAAGTTTTATCTTGCCTTCTCATCTCCCACACTTGATCTGCCTCTTTAAACTCAGTGTTTTAAGCAACCTCTCCCAGATATATTTTAAAAGTAGATTCTTTTCTCTGCTTAATAAGCAAGAGAACAGTATATAATATCCTGTTTTATGTACAACATCTGGCACTGTAGAAAGAACCATTGCGAATCTCACCAAGGCAGCAGAAAAAAAAAAAATATCTGAAAATCCTCCTACATGGAAAACGGCTCTGCAGCACCAGCTATTTAACCTATTACATATTATATGGAAGGTTAGCAGATTTCCTGGCAGAACATAGTACAGTGTGTGGGATTTGATTGCTGTATAGAAACAGAGCACTGAGAGAGAGGGCCTTCCATCAAACACTCAATGACAAACCTCAATCTGCTTTTCTCTGCACTAAATAAAAAATGTCAAGAGAAATCTGGCAGAAGTCTACACTTCGTAATATTAATATTTTGAGTGATAGCCTACACAAAGTATCTGCAACAAAATAATCTTCCCTATTTAACTGGCAAACAAGCTGAGGGTACAAAATTTCCCAAAGCACCAGAATGACTTAAGCAACCACGTTCCATTTATAGCAATGACTTCAGCACTTCAGAAACTACGCGGCACTGACATTCAGTGACCCCGCAGACAGAATTTGAAGATACTTAAGCATTCAGAGACCCAGATACCTAAGTGCTGGTCCTCTTAACAATCCCACAAGAAGCACATGACAGCCTGAGGCTTCCATGTGAAGTTACAAACTCCTATCTTTATCAAGCCTCCAACTCCAATAAGAAGGTTATTAAATGAAGATGACCCTGTACTCAAATACAGTCTTAAAAAGGGGAATCATGATGGATAAGTTCACCTTTGCAATGATGGCACACGATAAGGGCATGCAACTGTCGGTTGGGACCACGCAGGGAGGGATCTTAGGGTAGCATTAGAAGCTTCATTTGGTTGTGCAAGGTTTTTTATTTAGTTGTCCAAACAGAAACCAGACTGCCTGAATCAGCAGCACAGTGAGGCAAGAAGAAAACTTTTTTCCCCGGTTGCACCCTGGTTGACATCCCTTCCTCATGGGTTCCTGAGAGCACAAGTAGGATGAGAGGGCATTTGTCTTCCACTGACTTTTAATTGCTTGAACTCTCCGTGCTAATAAAGTAATGCTGCTTTCCAAACCTTTCCATAAACTCTAGCTCTTCAGTTGTCTATCAACACTCAAGCATCACATGCTTCTTGAAGAAGTAAACCCTTCAGGAGGAGTCTGGGAAGGAAGTACCTGAGATACCGTCAGTGTTTGAAGCCAGGACTAGTTCCATGGAGCCCAGGTAACTGTCAAATTGTTTTACAGCCCCTGTCAGCAAAAGCACTGCCTAACTCAGAATCAAATACGTACAAAAACCTGTCCTATGCATTTGTGGAAATAATAGCCAAAATTAGCTTGGAACCTTGCCATGCACTTACATAAGGTCATGACGATGTGGTTACTTGTCGGTACTGATATTTATTGAAGTGGAATAAAGTGCTATTCATGAGCTAAAAGCCAACCCAATGTTTTATTCAGAATTAAAATGCTTTTTCCAAAGAGGATGGCTTTTCCAAAGTGGTAAGCACTGGGCCAATTCTGCTTCCTTTAATGGCAGAGGCAGCTTCTGAAAACAGCAGCCCTAATGTGAACCGTTCTGCTGGCTGTTCGGGGCAGGGCCAGCCTGGCAAGCCAGCACTGCCTCCCCGGGAGGTGGATATAGCTACGGGTAAGCAAGCCGGCACAAAAACAGGAGCGTGGGTGCAAGGGTAACTAGGGACTGACGATGCTCTCCTGGCTAACTGGAAAACCTTTTCCCATTGTGAGCAAGCTGAGGGAAAGCTGGAGAAACTCCGTTGTGATAAACTACATTTCAGAAGCACTCTGCACAGAGGATGGCCAAGACCATCAGTGAAAGACCAGTAAGAATTTTAATTACAATTCCATTACAACTAAAAATATTTCTGTCAAACAGCACTACAGGGACTATATATTCCTCCTAGGCTTCCATTCTGTCCAAATTCAACACAACATACCTGGAGTCTCAACATTTTGGTTAGACCAATAACTTAACCTACCATACGCATTTTTTCCTAAATAAACTTTCAGTGAGCTGCTGTTGCTGCTGCATACCATTACAATTTTAATTACAAGGGTACATAATACACACAGCTGATATTGAGTTCAAATTGTAATGCTGAAGAGAATGAGGTACTACTGTATGTCTCATTACCAGTCCATATGACCAACCCTAGAAATTTCCAGGAGGAGCAGCTGTAGGAAGGTGCTGACAGCCAGCCCACTGTGTCTGGGGCATTGCTACCAACAGTAAGGTCAGCCCAGATTCAAAACCCTTCCGTGGTGTTTCAAATATATCTTGCCAGATCACTGGAAAAACCATTCCTGGCTCTGTAGTGTTCTCTTAAGAGGTGACAGAAATCACCAACATTAATAAAACCAAAGCTACTGGCTAAAATCAGTGAGCCCTAAGAGACAAGTGCACCTGGAAAGAACCCACCGAGACTTTGAGGTTAACCACAGAAGTCACTGCAGCTGCACTTTTTTTTAACCTCGAAACTATAAATAGAAGCTGTAACAAAACATTTTGGGACATGTCCTTTTTTTCCCTACCATAGTTAGGCCTACTTCAACAAAGACCTCAAATCCTAAGCATTCATGCAGCACAGCTCTATCTAAGGTACTTTTCAAGGAGTTCAAGCCAATAATAGATGTAGATGTTCACTAACATCTTCTTGCAACCCTCTTGCACCCTTTTCTCTCTGTCCTACAGTCCATTCTTCATCAGCACCTAGTTACCTATATTCCCAGCTTTACAACTTCGTAGCAGACATGGATGATATTGAATGGCAGTGCACGATGTTACTCTGTCTGTAAGTCTCTTTTCTTGGCACTCCCTTTCAGAAGAGCCAGTGCAAACGCAGGTTACACCCAAGCCCTTCACACGTTCCCATGCAGCCCATGGCTGTTGGCCACGGTTCCACAACACAGAGCATTCAATGCAGCAACGGCCTCTGCCCTACCAGCCCTTGGCTTCCACTTCTGTGCCCAACATGTCACTCCTTGCAGCCACGGCTGCAAAGGCTGGGGAGGGAGCCCTACTGTCAGCTGGGATCAGTGAACATTTGGGTCTTGAAGAAATCACTGCAGAGCCGAGAATGAACAGCCAGAAAGGGGTAAAACAGATCTTGGGACAATATTTGCCTCTTTGTAACATCAGAAAATAGCCACATTTTTATGCACAGGACCAGTTAGACATTTACAAAAGTAATCAAAGCACACTATAAAACTCTAAAAAAAAGGAACAGAGCACTTGGTTTTACTGTCCAATGTTACAATAAGTTGTTTTTACATCTTATATATAAGATTTTAGCAGTCTTTCAATGGAAACAATGAAGATGCACACATATGCACATACTGCATACATTCCACTTCATACTGCATTTCAGAGTATCTCACTGAAGCAATTTAATGAATATCAGCTAGAAAATAAAAAAATGAACATGAAGGCAATTTGAGATCTATTCGCATAATCCTTCTCTTCACTAAAAATAACTGCCCCTTTTCCTAAAGGGGCTAAAGCAACAATCGACTCCTCTCCACCCTGGATTTGTATGCAATGTCTCCTTCTTTCCAGTTGTACAAAGATGAATACCCTGATTAGTCAACCATTTCCAATTGTCTGTCTTCCAGATCATGGAGCATGTAAGAAAATTCTCTGATTGCAGCTGACACCACTGCTCCTTGGCCTCTCCACAGGGCAGGGAGAATCTGGGTACTAGAGGTTGCCCACATATTTCACTTGTACCAAGCTTTCTGGTTTGAAAGGGAGTACTTTGGAAATAACAGGAGCCCTTCAGGCTTTGTTCTTTCATTTTAAAATACTTTCTGTTGTTCTGTTTCTACCAAGAAGTCAGCAGCCAACTATTGAGAAAAGAAAATTAACCAAAGACCTTTGCAGGAGTCCTATGCTGACCCAGTAAGAGACACACTCAGAAAACCCTGTATCTGGAGCCCTTTGTGTCTTATCTTATTTCTCATGAGCTGTTACATTGGATTACATTACTTATAGAAGGAAAAATAGCAACATCAAACTCTCATACATCAAATGGGACAGCCTCTTCTCTTTACAAAGTGCTATCATGACTTTCAAACTCAAAAATAAAATTAAACAGATTCAAGCTACACTTCCTTCCTTGTCCTCATCACCTATTCCATGCTATTTTCCAGTAGACTGATACAGTGTAAAGATTTCCAGTACTGTTTTTACGTAACTACAATAAGTTCACCCATTATTCTCCCTCTCCATACTGACTGTCCTAGCGTCTTCTGTAGAGCATATAATCATATCTAAAGATTTGGCTGTCCTTCTGATTGATCAGAGTATTAAACGGGACAGGCATTTGGTCTCCAAGTCCCTTTGAGAGCAGATTTTATCAGCAGCCATTCACTGGAGTTTGTAAAGAAAGCAGCAGGCAAACAGAAGCAGGCAAAGAGAATGATGCAGCAGCTGCATGGGTCATACGTACAGCCACCACTAAGAGAACCACAAACCCTCCCTCCTGGTTTTGATGTGGGGCTGCCCAAGTCAGGATCTGGGGTTTTATCTCATTACTTAGAGTATGACCTCTTCCTCATTTCCAGAGAAGAAATTTAAACTAAATCTGTGGATGCAGCTGGGCATTTAGTCATCTTCAGACTATCTCTACAAATAAAAGTAGTAACGAATTTATCTAAAAAAAAACAAAACAAAACAAACAAAACCAAACAAAAAAAAACCCAAACAAAACCAAAAAAACCCAACCAAACAAAAAAGAACCACCCTCTCCTGAAATTCCCCTTGAATCACTCAACGAATAATTTGCTAACTGAAAACTATACAGTCCACAAGTTTGCTAGTAATGCATTTACAAAAAGACACAGGGCACCCATTTTAATGCTGCAGTCACATTTTAATCAAATATTCATCCTTAGAGGTATTTGAAAGGAGGAGATATGTTCTTTTTGACAAGCCCTGTCTTAAAATCACTTTTTTGCTTTAACAGATAACAGGTCAAACAAGAATGAAGCAGGCAAGTCATGGATTAAATAGTACCTTCAACAAACAGGACTCAGTGACATCAAGCAAGAGTCAGAAAGCACAAGCTGAGGGGGATGTGCCAATAATCAGGACATGCATTAACTTTTAAAGTTTGCCATTGTCCAATTGTTTTTGGGTAGCGTGCATGACAGCGCAGGCCATCCACTGGAGCAGGCACCTTCAGACTAGGGGCTGCAAAAGCTCAATGCCTCCTTGCAGCAGAAGTTCCATGAGGAAATGTGACTTGATCTAATTTTGGAATCTGGAAAAAAGACAAACATCAGGAAGGAAGTTTAAAAATATTTGGAAAAAAGTCCTTTCAAAGAAAAAGGAAATTCAAATCAGATAAATTCAAATAGCAACAGGACAGCATCAAACTGCAGCGACATGTCTCTTTGGAAACAGCACATAAGGATTGCTCATCCCTCTCTGGAACACTTTAGACAAGGAGCAGGAATTCACTATCTTTGCATGGGTTTAGTCCAGTGGTTTCCAGTTGTCCCTGTATGTACTGGTACTGCAACCCTCTATTTGTGTCCACCACACATTAAACTCTGCTGAGCCAGGTGTGCACACATAGCTCCATACACCATCCCTTCAGTTTCAGACACTCCTGTCCATAGAACAACCTTTGAAACAGAAGTCTGGAATACTCCAGAGCCCATGAATAATCAAAGCTAACAAACAGGAGATCTACTAAGAAAAAGCAGCCTAACAGAGGAAACTACCTTCGGGTTTCTGGGATAAGGACATGAATCCCTAATTCAGTATTTTCAGTACCGCGCATATGCTGCCAAGCAGCACAATCCCCTGCGGGTTTCGGCAGGGCTGGCCGGGCCAGCAGGGAGTGTTCTAGTCTCACCCACACACCTCCATGGAAGATCAGGATCACCTCAGTCAGCTCCCCTCACTCACCTGGGAAATACAGTCTCTAAGGGACTAGTTTGCTGAGCAAGGGACCAGTTTGCTGAGTCAATTCGTCATTTAACTTGTTCAGTTTTTAAAAATTCTTGGATCACAGAAAAATGAAATTAAGACTTTATTAGCTAACTCACAATTGTAGGAGAGTAAATCCTTGTTATGCGCTAAAATGGCCTAATTTACATTACAGCAATTTTCAGATGGGTGAATGGATGCATGTTTGCCTCACAATGAGCCCAGAGGGCAAAGGTTTTCTCTCATTCTTATATTGTTCTCCTCTTCCTCCCTCTCACCCCTCTTTTTCTCTTACAGCTCTGTAAACAGTACAGAATTTATTCTGAGCCAGCAGAAAGTGGGAGAATGGGCAGTAAACAGGGCAAAGAGGGTTACCACCTCCTCCTTCCCTCATCTCTCCTCCTGCACAGCAGCAAAGCAAGCTATAACAGTGAAGCCAGAGGAAGGAAAAAAGAATGACACAAGACATTTGAACAAAGCACCCATTCTGAAAACGCCGGTTTTCAAGTAAAGGTGGTGAAATGTTACAATTGGAAAACATAACTGAACTCAAAAAGAATTCCAACTAGTCTTTATAAAATGAAAGAACACCAGTGTATGTTCTTTCCCTCAATGTATATGAGATGGGTCAACAAGATTTCACATATAAGGTGGGGCAGGTGGGTGAGTGAAAAAAATCCACACACCAACCTTCTTCCATACTGTCACTGCTAAGCTTTAAGTACAACTTCCCCTAGGAATATATTCTATAGACTTCAGACAGTTTTAGTATACCAAAAGACAGTCTATCCTAAGCCTCTTCTTTTGCTCTAATACACCCCAACACTCTCTGTTGTGATCAGTTTCGAGTTCATAACCTAAACAAGGCCCAGCTGGGTAAAAAATGAGCACAGACAGCACTGTAGGAAGTGGTTAGGTATCCTAAGTCAACCTCAAACAACCTCATACCCTCCTTCTTGGAATCAACGGAGTGCTGGAATTTCACATTTCAGCAATACAATCTATGTCTTTACCACAAGTGCTAATTACAGAGCACTCAGCTGCTGCTTCTTTTTTTAAAGCAGTTTACCATTGTTCTCATACAGTCTAGCATTGCTAACTCACCTATGTTTTCAGCTGAGTAAAGTATCCCACACTTCCCGAGGCGAGCTGCTACACAGTATTGCTGTTTGGTCTTGGAAGGACTGTAGCGGCAAAGCCCCTCTGGAGTCATATTCCTGCACTGCCAAAGGTCTGTGCAACCATGGGGCAGTCGAGGCTGCATGTGAGCGTTAAATCTCTGCATCTGTAAAACACTTTGGGACCCCTGACAAAGACTCTTATGTGAAGCTCAGATTAATAACTTTCTTCTTGAGTGAAAACATTTTGGGAGAAATTAAATGGATATGCAAGTCTAGGCATTCTGGAAATTCACAGAGCTGCTGTTTGCTACCCAAACTCTGTGCTGCTCAGAGTCATGTGTGCCCACATGATCCGCTAAGCCGGGAGCTGTCTCTTGCTCTTGAACTTTTTCCTCCTGCACTTCAAGATTTGCCCAGTAATGCTTTTATTGTACACTGCTGAGTACATGAGTACACATATAAAGGGCATGTGATGGCAGTTGCTTCTAAATCGTTTATAATCGTCTCTCCTTTAGTACCATTTCTTTGGGTGTTGAAATAAATTCATTAAAATTTCAGGACTTTTTTATAAAAAACAATCAAAACAAAAACTAAAATAAACACAACTTAGACCACACTTGGCCTTACATAGCAAAGGAATGACATGTTCAATTTTCATTTTCTCTATACACAAAAATGTGCATACTAATTATCTTCAGAGACCATTGATATAAATTTTTCTTTCCCAGGAGCATACCTCATATAGGCTACAATGTTTTCAAAACTTACTGAGAGGCTAGGACAGAATGGAATACCAATAACATTGTTGCAGGAAAGCATTAATTCCTTGGAAAGACACAAAACTTACAAACTGAAACTCTGTCCAACACTACAGTAACGAGCATTTAGAAATATAAGCAAACATTATAAGAGTAACATAACCCATCAAATGCATAGGTCAGTCAGCTTTCTATTTCTGTGTTGCAGTAGGAACTGTGGCATCAGCTCAGGGCATTACAGGGGATTAATGACTAGCTGGAATTAACGGCCCTGGGCTATGCCTGAGGCAATCAACTCCTCCCACCTCCTCACTAATCCCAGGAGATATTCTAGTCTCCTTCCAAGCATTAACATCCAGCTTTTTTATAAAAGCCTTTCTGTGCAGGATGTTTGTGCTTAGATTATTTGGAGGACTTCATGTACATGCATGAGTAAAAACGCAGTGAATTAGGCAGAGCATATTGAGTGAAAATCAGCATCAGTGCCTCCAAGACTGTGTTCATTGGGAACAAATGTTCTCAGATATAGAATGCAAGTGGGTTTGTATTTTTGATCACTTGCTTTCTGTGTATTTGAAGTGAGAACTATATTACACTAACAGCTTCTGTTAGTCTTGCAGTGCTCCAGCTCCTTCAGAAAGTCTGTGCTTCACCCCTGCTCAGCTTTTTTGTTTTGCAACACCCCACGTCACTACCACTGCTATCATCATTGTTGTAAAAATGTCACAGAATCTGCTAGGCACTTTCAAAATTGGCTATAGTGCATGTACAACAAAGACAACAATCGTTTTAGTCATCATTGCCATCAAGGTGTTAGCAAACTACAGATCTTGATTTGAAAAAGAAAAATTAAAAACAAGGGGTGATGCGTCATGTTACTTTAACCCGACACAGTCTCTCCTCAGTTACGCCTTTTTATTCCTCACCAAAAAACCCTCCCTTTGCAAGCATTCACTGACTGCCTCCTGCCACAGACAGCAAATACATTACAGACTTTCAGCAGTTACACTTGCATGAAGTATTGACTGTTCTTCTCAGGTGAGCTCACCAAAACTGTAAAAGACCATTCAAATCTGGACCCTGGATATTCTCTTCCCCAGAAAAGCTTTGCTCTGAAGAATATTCCATTTGACTGAGATGCAGTCTGGAATGTTGCCATTCACCACGGCAGTAACTCTTGTCATGACAAGCAACAAATGAAATTGAGAGGTCTCTCTGACTGCTGAGCACTACCTACTAACTCTCAGCAAGCCGATTTCCACACTTAAATCCGCATATTCTCTACTAACATACAGCCTACATATAAAGAACTTGGCAATCAGAAACACTGTTATCACATCATATAAAAATATAGGCTGTCTTGTGTGTGTTAAAGCTTCCAGCTTGCTTGCTCAGTTATCAACTACTCTTGGTCAAATTCTCTGTCAAATGCATGCTAGGGCATTTTTAGCCTATGTAGACTGTGCATACACATCTAGATTAAAGAGGAATAAGATTTGATTCCTGCAGCCAAACATTGAAAATTTTCATGATTGGATTTAATTTTAAGCTCCTGAAAAAAATGTAACCTGTGCTTCTGTGTTTCTTCCAAGACAGGGATCCAGTATTAGAAGATGGTAATGGCTGCAACAGTTAACTGTATTTGTAGCAATACAGCAAAAGTAGTAACAGATGTAAACCAAAGATATTTGCCAGCCTGTTGTTTCAGAACTGTCCAGAATACTTTAACACTGAAGGCATAGATCTGTACTGAAGTATCCCCCCACTGTAAAATGGAGCTGGCACTTTCATCACAGCTTATCGTGGCCTGGGGAAATTATGCACTCATGTACAATTATCAGTTTTTCATAGCCTTTCATTGTCTGCACATTTTTTTTTGTTGCAGTGATGGTGATGTTACTGGGATGGTTAACTTCCTTCTCCTCAAAAAAACAGATAAAAAGCCAAAATGACATTTTCTGGCAGAGGAAGCAAAGTAGGAAATGCAGCTCCTGATATAAACCAGCCCATTCTGTCCCAGCTGAGAGAAGGCTTGCTGCCTGGGTATTTCTCAAACCTCTTTCCTGGATGAAAAATTGCCAGAGTTTAAAACATCTGAAGCTTTCTTGTTATGAGAATTATGTCCTTTACAGATCACCATAAATCCTGACTATAAAACGAAAGTGTTAGTGTTTCAAACAGTTCCTTTCCTTCAGCGAGGTTACATTTACAGTGCACTGAGTGGAATTAGATTACAGGGTCCTTTTTTGCTTGAACAGACTGAAAATACATGTATATACTGTATAAGCACTGTTTAAGCCCCAAACAAAATGATGAGACACCTACCCGAAGGAACTACTCAGTCCCTCAAGAATTTTCCTTGCATTATTCCTCAAATCTTTCTTTCTGCTTCCTTCCTTCATCTCACCACTCATCATCTGCCCAAGGAAAATAATGCCAAGTTATTCAATGGCCTTGTTAACACAAGAAGTTGTTATGGTAAGTTGGTAAATTGAGAAATTGGGTTTGTATGGACTTGTGGTTTAAAGTTCAAGCTGAGTCTCCCAGCTCTTCTGTTAGGAAGTTCAGCTGGAGTCACTGAGTAAAATCAGAGGCAGTAACACAGAGAGTTTTAAAAAGAGCACTGGCAGCCTAGTTCTGTGACTGGAAACAAGGAACAAGCACCCACTCTGCTTCCCCAGCTCAAACTGGGAACCTAATTGGGACATGGCCCAAGTGTAGTACAGGAGGTCACACTATACTTCTCCCATGGCCTTGATCTCTTTCACCAATGCTGAAGGTTAATTCTACATTTTGTCACTCACTCTTCCTTTCAGTGATTGCTCCCTCCATCTTTTAGTTATCTGTTTAGACTTTCAGCACACAAAAAACCTGGCATTGCCATTATGGGCTCTGAGCCATCTGAGCAATCTTCTTAAAATACACTAACACATCATCCATATGGTTATCCAATATGTAACTATTTACTTTCTAGGATAATAACAGAGAGGTAAAAAAAACTGTTAAAAGCTTCTCAAAACTTCACAAAACATCACCACCCTAATTAGGAGTCCAATTTTCCACTGAATAGCAGAGTTAGAGACATCAGTCTGCATAATCCCCATTTTGAACAGATTTTCGTTATAAGACTCCCTTAACCAAGACTGAAAGAGCAGATGAGTGGTTGTCCTTAGGAGTCGAGATCACTGGGGTGTGTGCCCCAGCAGACTCTGATACCAGGCAGTTCACTATGTTCTGGAAGAAACCCACTTCAGAAACAGCATTTAGCAAGGCTGCGAAGACTATCTGAAAGCTAGAAGAAGAGATACCAAAGAAATTCCTTTGCAAGTATGATCTGCTTCCATAATAGCTTATAATTGTCAACTGATTTTCAACACAGGTTCCAAGATCTGGCTGGAGGACCCAATCAGGGTATAAAATAGTTTGCTCTTCTTGTAAGCTGTAAATGGCACTATTTCTTTTATAGTCAACTTATATGTAAAATCCTCTTGCCCCTTCCAGAGACTCACTATTTCCCAAGAAGAAAATGATACTTGGATGAGAGTTCACTTTGTTGAAATAGTCACCGTGCATATTCTCTTCACAGCATGCGCAACACTGTCCGAGGGCAAAGTCGTTATTGCAATTTCCTAAGTGTACTTTGGGTGGTAACTGATGCTGTGAAAATACGTGAGTTGGTCTGTGGCTACGTTATACAGTGTAGCTTGTGAAGGTTTTTTCATGGCAGAAGCTGGTTGCGCTATAGAGTATTCCAGACACAGTTCAGTGGAGGGATTAGTGATTATTGAACTTGCGGAAGAAATCAATGAGCTCTTAGGCCTGCGTGCATAAAGCAAGATGGGAGCTTTTCTTGCACACTCCAAAGATCTACAGTCCTTAGGTTTCTTGGAATCATTGTGAAATGGTGTCTCCTTTTATCAGAAGTGACTAGAGCCCAGAAAGGATAAGGAGCAGGATGAAGGAAAGCCATGTCACTCCTTGTCCTGGCCAGCAGAGCTGGTAAGCTTCAGGATGGGAACACAGTGTATTTGTTGCAGCAATACAGCAGGACATTCTCGCCTTTGGTACCACAGAACTTGAAGGATCTCTCCTTGGGGCAATACAGTTTTCTTTTGCAACCAGCACAGAAATGGTAGAGGCCAAACTTTCAGCTTCAAGTGGAAGTTGTTCTGTTCTGCAGACAGAAAACTAGAAGAAATGCTATTTAATCAAAACAGTTTGAACCCCTATTATTATATTCAGGTGTTTTTCTCAGGACAGCCTTTTGTTTGTGTGAGTACCACAGGGCCCATGCTTCAAGGTTTCAGGCCCTGCCTTGGTAACCTTGGTTAATAGGAGCTTTTCCATTAAACTTAATGGGAACAAGAATATTTTGTATGTTTGCCCAAATATCATAGGTATAAGCAAATTCAACAGACTGACTTTGGCATCAGTGAGGTCCCTGCAGCTCTGAAAGTGCAGGGATTAGCATCCATTAGCACACTTTTCTCTAAGTACAAGAATCCATAACTAACATAAATTTATTGACTAAAACTCAAGGTGGAAATGAAGATCAGGTTGGAATTTAGTGAAAGAGCTTACAAGTAACTCTGAAACTCAGCATAACAAACAGACGAACTCAGAGTTTCACTCTAGAGGAAGAGGATGTGCTTTGTTTTGACTAATGGAAACTGCATCCAAGACTAAAATTCAGCCTACATATAGACTTTTGTCTCTTCAGCTAAAAAGGAAACTTAAAAAAACCAGTAACCTAAGCACAGTTTTCTCATATGCAATGCAATTCATTTAGCAGCTAATTTAAGTGTGACTGCCTTATGAAACTTCACAGAAACACAGCAAAGCAAATGTTTGCTTTAAGACTACAATATGAACACAGCTGTAGACTATCTTAGCAGACATAGCACTCGAACTGTTCACAAGAACTTTGGTAGGAATCTTTACAAATTGCATCCAGTTACAAGAAAAGGAAAACTACTGACTTCTTTCATTACCTTTGTAAACCAGAATAATCTTCTGCTGTTCCAATGAAAATAGATCACAGAAAAAAAGGATGCCCTTATTTTACCAACGGAAGCCCAACTCCATTAAGAGGAACCAGATTGATTATATTACTGTGTCACATGTGAAAGGAGAACATTTCACAGAACAAAAACATAGGAATCTTTGCCATAGAGTTTACAATTTAATACCACATTGGGTACATTAGAATAGAAGTAACAAGATCAAAGAAATCACCAGTCCTCTTTGCTTCCTGTTGCCATACAGCTTTCCTCTCTTTCTGTGTTTATTATTTTGTAAGTCAGACTGTCAAAGCCGTGGGTTCCCAACAGGACCTCAGCTTCAGGGGCTGAGTACAACTGAGAACCTGTGGGATCATGCATATGCATGTTTTGTACAAAAATAAACTCTCCACTTGGTCCATGTTTCATCTGCCAGTTGGCCAGGTTGCTTATTCATTCTGCTGGGAAGAATGCGCATCCTTCTTGCCATAAAGCCTTACCTTCCCCTTTCTCCATTCCTGTCCAGCACCCTTGCAGTGAAGTTGCAACTTTTAATAGAAAACCCTTAACTTTTGTTTTGGCTGAGACCTACACAAAATATCTGCCTCTCAAGACTTTAAACTGACCCACATTCTGTGTATTGTGGCTCTATGCAGGGGACAATAGCCATACAACTACCCCTACAGTTTTCAGTTGCCACAAAAATAAACCATTTGTAGACTAAACACATGCAGGCTAATTCTGTTTCTAAATGTCCTGTTACTATCTTTGGCTGTAGCTACAATACTACAAAATAAATTGATGTTCTTCTGTATCTTTGCAGTTACTTTATCAAGTTTCTATCACCAAAGCATCCTTCACTCCTCCTTTTTCATATTTCTTAAATTTGTCTGCTTGAAGTCCCTATCTTTCCCTAAAAATAAGTAAATAAATAAAGCATTATTTGTTTAGGTTTTTGTTTGTTTGTTGGGGATGTTGGTGTGGTTTTGTTTTTTGTTTTGTGCATTTTTTGTTGTTGTTGCCTTTTTTTTTTTTTTTTTAATTGTTTCCAAATTTCCCTCCCTTTCAGACTGCATAGCAAGATCTGTCTTGGGTTTCCCTGCCTCTGCCCCTAAAGCCACGAGAGAGAAAGCCTGAGATTCCACATCAATAGCTTCTACTATACATTTTTTCTCTTTGAACAAAGCATCACCTTAACATCTGAACAGTAAAATTCCACCTCTCCTTTTTATTTTTCCCATGTATTATTTAAACATGCTGCTCTGAATACTACGATTAGGGTATTCCTGGGTAGCTACAATCAACAACAGCTTTATAGTTTGATACAGCAGGAAATGTGGGCTATACAGGATAGTTTCACACATTTGGTTGCTACATAGTAGCCTCAATTTAAATGTGGTAATCTAATTTAGTAAAAAATGAACTGAAATCAGATTTACTGCAAAAACTTTTCAAATTTAATTTTCAGACTAGCAATCAATGCTTATTCAGTTTCCATCTTATCCCTGCCTTCCCTTTTTGCAGATGGTTAAGTGACATTAAATTAAACATTGCACAAATTTTAAAAATTGTAGGAAAATTACCATCTGTACTTAATTCAGGAATAAAAAGGTCCACAGAAATCACTCTTTATGAGCGTTTTTCTTAACAGAAAGCACAAAAAAAGGCAAAAATTCTCATGGTAGAAGTAATACATATATTTGTGGCATCCTGTCTTCCAAATCATTTTGAAACATAAGATGACAGAAATGAAGAAGAGAGATCTCACTATCATTTCACCCAAAACCTTACTCAATTTCTGAGATATGACTGTTAGGATTAAATATTAAAACATCTTCAAAGAAAGACCTATGCTGAGACACATAGTAATAAAGCCCATTATTATTCACAGACATAAACAGTATCAAACTATTATCTGCTTAGTATTATACTTCACTCCATTATATTTCCCTTAAATCTATGCAAAATAAAAATGTAATCATGTAAACAACAATAATTACAACAGAAGGAAACAAAATAAAGAAATCTTAAACTTACATTGATGTGTTATTATAGGTCCTGCACAGCAAGTAGCCCTAAGGGTACATTTTAGTTTTTTTATCCATGCTCCGTTCTTGTTGCTGATGTGACCACTTAGGCACATGGTCAAGTTGCAATCAGCTTCTCTCTTAGTGATGTATGAGAGCTGCGCTGATTTATCTAGTCCTTCTGCAGCAGATTAGCACTAATGTTTCTGCTTCTGCATCCTACCTTTCTTTAGCCGTAGACTCTGCATTATCATTGGCAATCCGAATTAAAGAGCCAGTGAATGTAGCAAAATTTCTTTCTGAAACCATTGCAAAGCAGGTAGTCTCACACAAATACCATTTCCTTTATCTACTGAGCCTCTTTTTTAAAAATTCCTGGCAAGAACAGCAGATACAGAATAATGGTTCCAATAAGCCTGCTATAGTCTTTTTGTGACTTATTCTGTTAAAAGGAATATTCTCCTATGCAGATGGCCCCAGGCAAGAGATGACTGTAATACACCAACATTTCAGCCAAAACCATGGGATTTTCACTTTGTAACACAAAGGTATTACATGCATGCAGTGAAATTCTAGTTTATCCCAAAGAGGTGGGCAATGTGAAATTAATTAATGCAAACAGGCCTTATTAAAAAAACCAAACAAATAAAAATACCATACAGGTTAAATACCTTAGATGTTAAAGGTACTTAACATATAAACTCATTTGGTTTAAAACTATTTCAGTGTCTTACAGTGTACGTGTTCATTACAAATTCTCTCTTTTATCCTTAGGATTGACGTATTTTACACTGCGGGATTGTCGAATTCAGCTATCAAAAGTGTTACTAATAACCTGACTGAACCTTGCTGTTACTATTTTGACTTCCCAGTAAACAAGTAGTATTTCAGCAGTAAAACGCAACTGTTAATTAATGATCTTTTAAATTCAAGATCTTTAAATTTTCATGAGGACTTTGAAAAATATTTAGGAAAAAAGGATGTCTTAGACCATCTAGTCTTAAAAATGTGAACATTCTGACAAGTTTGCTCACTGTCAAAATGACTCATATCACTGCTGTTCCTAGCTGCTACTCTTTCTGATCACAGAAGATAAGTATTCCTCTCTGTCTTTAAGAAACAAATGCCATACCTGAATAATAAACAAGAAATACGTGCTACTTAAACATTAGTAATATTTGAATAGCAGAAAAATTTCAGATACTTGTAAAGACCTATTCTCTGTTTATTATCAGTATCCATTTTAAACAAATATTACATGGACTGTCCTACCCTAAACAGGGAACCAGGAAAGAAAGAAGGAAGGAAATAGAATTAACTCATTACTTTATAATAAGCCCTAAACCAAAGATGCGCTATTTTTGCTCTAATGTGAAAGTCTACTTACTGTGGCAAAATGTGCAACATCCATTTCAAAGTGCTTTCTGGATTTTACACGTACTTATTTTCACCCGTGCCACAGGAGCACAGCAGCCCCCGGGACAGAGCGTAACCACGACCTGTGCATGCTCATGAGCACAGGATAGTCACAAAGGCACTTCCAGACCCAGGTGTTGGACTGCACATGACTTCAAGCTTCCCTCCTCTTTTTGTGTGTTGTTGGTGAGGAATCAAACAGTAACTGCAGAAGCCAGAATGAGAATCTCTTAAGGAAAGCTACCTGAAAAAAGAGTTCCAAAGCATCCCCCATGCGGAGCTGCCAGCAGCTGGCTGAACAGGAACACTGGGCAGCTGATGTACCTTCACCCTTGTGCCCTCCCAGCTTTCAGGCGGCTCCTTGCAAATGCTGAGTAAGCATCGCGTGATTTTTTTATTCAAGAAGTCTCTCTGGGTGATAGGTGCTCACCACCACACATTCAAAGACCTGAAGGTCTCTGTTTCAAGAAAGATGGAGGTGGGGTGCTCACTTCCATCTGGCTTTGAAACCTCCTCAGGACCAGACTCACTCCAAGAGCAGTAATTTTACCCTCAGGTAGAATTGTAAGTACACTTCTTCACTAAGAACTGAAACAAAATTTGTTAATATATATTTTCTCTGCTATACTACATAAGACCATGAAGTAAGAATCAACATCAATCTGCACTGACTTATGTCAAGAAAAAATATGAATATAACATTATTGCTGTCCCACTTGCTTAACTCCCAATTATACACTGAAACGACATGTTGGTTTGACAACATAATCTCCAGTTCTCTCAACAAAGTTGGTTCCATATCTTTTCTGCAGGGAGAGAAAGAACAGCCAGCGTATCACTGTTTGCCACTTAAAGGCCTCATCCGTCCTTCCTAAGCCCCAATGGTTTGCTTAAGTGTTACACACAAGCTATGCAAATGACACACTAATACTGCAAACATGCAAATGGATTATATGTATATCTACAGGAAATTACTCAAGGCAATTGAGAGTGTAAAGTCAAACAAATTATCATCTATAATTGAAAACATGCAAGTAACTTTTAATTAAACATGACTTCTCTACTAAAAAAACACACATTAAAACCTTACTAAAAGGGAAGATAGCTAATTGGAGAAAAAAAGCAATGAACAAAATAATGTTTTGTATAGAGGGTGTTGCTCAGGAAAAAAAAATTAAAAAGCAGACTTCTAAATGTATTTCTAATTTTTATTGATTCTAAACCCACTTCAAATTCAAGCAAATAAATATATACAGGTTTAAAAAAAAAAAAAAAAAAAAAAACGGGTTCTCAAAACAACAGGTAAGATACCGGGGTGCTTATTTATGCAAGTAACTGATTTGTTTAAGATGCCAAACATTAGATTGAGACAGGCAGAAAGAATTTTGGAGGTTAAATGATAGATAAGATTATTCTTTGGGAGACACCTAAAACCTAGCAAAAACTGCACACACAAAAACCAAACCAAACCAACAAAAAACAAAAACAAAACCACAAACACCACACCACAGAACTTTCAAACTGCAGAGTCCCATCACAGAAAGGGCACCTGGCTGTTTGTGCTGGGGCCCCAGCAAAACACATTAAAAGGCAATCTCTGCAATTGAGAGCCTGTGTATTCAAGTAAGTGTAGCATATGATACACCTGGATGCTTATAGCTTGTTCAACCATTCAATGATCACAAAAAGCTTTCAGGAAACAAATATATACCATCTTCTCACTTTGCATATGGAGGGAGCAAGAAAGTAAAACATAATGCCTTGATCAAAATAGCAACAAAACCTCACATTTTTCATGAGACATGTTTATATGACCTGTATTTTTTTCATCGAGAAATGTGCATAGCAGAGCTGGCACATCTTACACTTTCCGCAGGGAAAAACACAGGAATGTACTGGTAGTCTGTCTAACCAGTGACAGCCCATTCCTCCCATGGAATGCTGCCACGGCATGGGAAAGCTAAGGGAATATACTACAAGTTTCAAAAGGCCAACTCAGAGCTTGCCCTACCTTTTAACCTCAGTCAGCATATTATCCTAGGGATGATAACATTTCTGCCAGCAAAAGCTCTTTTGGAACTCTTCCTTATGGCAGCTCTCCATTAGGCTAACCATACCACACAAACCCACTGTTTTCCTGACCTAAAACTAAGACATTATCCCCACAACCCTACCAGCAAAATTTTAGCGTAGACTCGGCTTTAGTAAGTAGAAGACCAAATAATCAATAATGTTTCGGGAAAGCAAATCAGTAGGAACACTTCAACCCTGGGTATCCAGTTTACATTTCAAGGCTCTCTGCAATAAAAACAGCAGGGAAAACCAAGAAAAACTCCCTGCAAGAAAAAGAGGTACCCTTTCTTTCAAAATAAAGGTTGGGATGGGATTTGAAATACACAAATCCCTACAAATCAGGGGAGTCTACTAGCTGCAAACTGCACAGGCCACAACATGGGCTACGTAAGCAGCAAGGATCGACTAAGAACAAAATAGATTACATGCTGTCCCACGGGCTACAGAACCACTTGCCAAACAACACTGTGCTGAGAACTACTGGAAAAAGCTGAATAGATAGAGAGCACAAGCCTACACCTTATCCTGAATAGCTAACAATCAGCATCATGCTTTCCCTTAGAAAAACAGTGTTACAATGACATCGAATTTCTCATTTTTCTTAAAATACGTCTGGTTGCATTTTAGTGTCAGTGTTGTGAAATGTCCTTTTCCACTTCCCACATCAGATCAGACTACAGGTTGAAGACAAAATAAAGGATGACAGTTATAAACTTACTGCAAGGCCACGTAACGTTATAAGTATTTTATTCCTTGCTTTCCCTTAAAGAATCTTTGGCATGCTGAATCTACCATTAAATGTATATTTAATAACCAAGAGAGATAAACTTAGCTTTAAAGCCTTCAAACCCAGCCAGACAAAATAGCCTCCTCAAATGAGAATGGTGCATCTGCCCAATGGACAGATGTGGCCTCACAAAAAGATGTTAAGCTTCAGAAAGCCCATGTCTGAAGGCCATTGTAAGGCACATTTCAGACCATACTTAGATAAAAACATTAGAGAAGGTCAAAACCCAGCCTGGGTGAAGAGAACAGGGAAGTATTGTTTCAGCAAATGTAGACAGCTACCCTAGGTAAAGCAGCAACATTACGTACAGCAAGTGTGGGTCAAGTTTCTTATCCAGAGATCAATGACATGAGTTGTTCACTAGGTATTATAATGTTCTCCACCAACAACTAAGCTTGGAATAAGAAAATCTAGACATGCTAAGGACACTGTTTCTTTTCAGTGAGGGATTCTTCTCCCATGTTTGTTTTTAACAAGCCTAGGTTCAATTATGAGAACTCATGATACTTAATCCATTTTTTTTTGCTTTTTTGTGCAGAAAAGCTTGTGTAAGTTTCTGGTTCCTAGCACCGCCCTCTAATCTCAATCAGTAAGAGCTGTATGAGGCATTTTTCTCACAGAAGTGTGCTGCAAAATGTAAAGGCAATTATGCACTAATAAAAAGCCAAGAGTCCAAAGAGGAGACGGACTGTGTACTAAGACATTATTGAAAAATGAGCTACGGTTGTTTGACATTACTGCATTTGGGGATTCAGAGACACTGTGAGAACATAAATGAATAATCATGAGGAGAACAACAAGCCTCAGGTTTGCAGAGCAGGCACAGAAACGGGAATTACTTGTTGCAGCCGTGTCAGGGGATGAGCACAACATGAACCACCAAACATCTGATAAGCAATTTCATTCTGAAAACAGGATGAAGTTGCTTAGTATACTTTCACATGAATATTTACAGAAATCCTACATAGAAGGAGATTGGAAATAATTCTACTAGTCATTGAAACCAACTCTGCATATTTCCCATGCTGCAGTTTCTGCAAAATACAGTTTATAATAATTATACTTCTGCTTTCTCTTCCTGCCCTTGATTAGCTGCTACTAAGCAGCTGGCCAGTCAGTTTTTGACTGGAGATCAAAATGTGACATGGAGCAAAAAGGTAAAGCGGGAGGTGAGTCCGGGGTGACTCCTCACTCCTCACGCTTTCTTGCAATATGGGCACAAAGGGACGCTCCACGAACAGCAGAACCATATCTGCAGCATGTGGAAATAACATATTGCAGAGTAAGCAACAGTATTCACTGAGACAAGAGATCAGTCAGAATTTATGGGTTTTATTTTTTTAATGATGTACATATTGATAGAAGGGCAAATGTAGCAGAACAATAATCATGGTGAGAGGTCATTGCGAGGGAGTGCCAATAAAAACCTTAATTTGCTCTAATATAAGCGTTAGTAGAAGTGCTAAAGAATAATGGAATGCAGGTTGGACCAGTTTACACTGTGGCGAATTTTGTCCTGGGACAGCCAGGAACTAAGTAACTAAAGTAACTTACAATTAACATAAACCCCAAATTACTTGGAAATAACTTTTCAAGAGTAAAGCAGTAAACATCACTACAGTTAGATCAGAGAGCCCTCACTCACAGTTAACAGAAACAAATCTGTAAAGCAGCAAAGGTGACTTAATCAAACTTGAGGGCTTTACATGTGGGATGCTGTTGTTTTTTTTGTTTAATCGCTAAAGTAGTGGAAGAAGGGAATGCAATGGCTGTCACATGCTGGATACCAGTAAAATATTTAATAGTCACAACTCATCTTAAAAGAAAAAGCAGCAAATGCCTTGGGTGGAAGCACTGTCATGCAAATTAACCATTGGCTAAATGACTGCAAACTAAAGATAATGAAACATGGCAACACAGAAAGAGGTGTCTAATGAAGTACTAAAGGGCTGGGTTCTGATTTTTTTAACTCGCCATCTCAAAGGGAGAATAAACAACTTGATAACACATAAAAACACTAGAGCAGTAGAAGATAAAAACACTGGACGAAAAATAAATGCAATACATATGTCTCCAAGGTATTAGCAACACTAAGGAAAAGATCCATTTGGAAAAATTCAATGGAGACATCATTTACGTAGAGCTAGTGAGTGAGCGAAGTCTAGGAAGTGATAATCCTGAAGAGAGTTGGAGTACACAGCACACCTCCCACTGCCTCTATTTCTAGCTCTCTGTAGATATTTATGTAACTTTAACTACAGTGGCAGTTTTCCTTAATACAATAGCAAAATGCTGTTATATCAACAATTATCAAAATTTGGCACATAAAACTGACAGTAAACATCCTATTAGGTATCTTGCATATATACATGAAAGACAGGGTCATTTTGTGTTCTAGAGAGCTCAAACAAAGAAGCAGGATGGCATTTCAGGAGAATTAAGAACAGTTATGTGATTTACTTTTTTTTTTAAGTTACGATACAACATAGACATGACTACAGTGTGCAAACAGTGAAGGACATAAATACTGGGGACAGAGAAATCATCCAAAGAGCACGAAAACAGTAAAGATAAGAACCAAAGAATGAACTCTGTAAACAATTTCGGAGGGAGAATTGGAATAAATTTGTTAGTAGCCTGTGATGCATTTGGCTGTGGAATGTTTCTCCAAAAGCAGCACCCACTCACAAGCCATTTGGCGTGAATCCTTAAAATGCACAAAGACAAAACTTTAGAGAGCATACAATAGAGACCACTCTCTGGACGGGAGATGGAGTGAACGCAATGAGAGAAATTGAAATAAAGATCTCATTAAATAAAGGCACCATTTTAGTTCCAAAACAAGGGACAGAACCAGCCTTACTCTTGAAGACTGATGAGGAGAAAGCATGACAGATTTTTATTTATGCAGTATGCTAGGCTGTTGGACTCCATTTTTACAATACACAAACAATTCATAGAGGGCACTTCTACAAGATTCTATGAAATAGCAGGTATCGGTCACAGCAAGAGACAGAAGACATAATATATGGAGCTTTTTGCCACAGGCACAGCAAATTCTACTGTCCATTATTGCAATGAACTGAATGTACTTGGACAGGTCTGGCTTAAGAATATTGTGCCTTTCTACATACTGTTAACAAGAGTAAATGCGACTTAATGGAACTCCATCATCTTGTTTTAAGATTCTCAATACTTAATCCATGCTGCTGCTCTCTCACTGTGCAGAGTACCTAACAACACAAGAACATCTTCCCCCCGCTTCTCTTCTGCAGCAGTTTGTAATTAATAACTAGTAGAAAAAGATGAGCAGCAAAAATGCCAAGATAAAGGTCCCACTGCAGAAGGCAGCACATTAATGACCTTACAGTCTGAAAATTAAACCCGTAACATTAAGAGATTTTCTTTTCTGTAGTATTAAAACTTACATCTATGCTTCTGTTTATTTTCACCATGCTGAGCAATCTTATTTTGGGGACAGTCACATGGGCATCTCTTATAGCAAATTCTACTCAAACAAAGCAAGCTATTCAAAAATGTTCATTTAAAAAGAACACATCCAATACAAAGATAGCATTCATTATTACTTTAACAGCTTTCAAAGCAAGACGTGCATTTTCCTTCTATATAAAGCTTTTTAGCATATTACAGTAATAATTTTCATTTGTACGTGTGGCAACAGTATTATCAGATAAAGAAGATATGCACATGTAGACTGAAATAAAGAAAAAGTTTCAGCAGTAAAGGTATACTTAAAAAAAAAAAACAACAGAAAAGTTAATTGGCAAGGAGACAAGGAAATTTGATAAAGCTGTGCACTACCTGAGCACAAGGAAGAATAGTCAATCACAGTCAAGAATCTATTTATTTCTAAATGTTTGATGTTATTTTTACATATACACACTACTCTAAAGGGTAAGCTGTGCCATTGTTCTCCCCCACGGGAGCAGACAGATATAAAGTACCTCTCCGTCTCCCTGTGAAAGCTACTTGCAATGGAACAGCATCACAAGGGTTGTTTTTTGTGGGTCTACTGTTTTCTCCTAGATTAAAACACATAAAATTCATACTAATAGTATGAATTATTTTGTTAAATAAGAAGGGAAAACATAACTCTCAGTCTTCTTCTGGATATCACTACCATCCATTACTTTTTATTCAATACATATTAAATCAACTCTTATCCAAAGACATTGACCAGTTAATGGATACCAGGAAAGTGAATTCACCTACCATTCTGTAAATGATATTTGGATTAACAGTACAGATGCCCACATAAAATCAATCCCTTAGAGAATTCTTATAGTAGTAAAATCTGTATACCTACTATTGCTAGGGATAAAGCATTTCCAGGATTTCCTATGCCTCACATGTTTATATAATTTTAGAGCACGAAGTTGACAACAATTAATTGAAGTATCAATACCTGTTGGCTGACTGGTAGCACACATCATTGTCCAAAGTCATATTAAGTAATCGTTCAGAAAGGTTAAAGGGCAGAAAAATCCACATTTGTTTGTTAAAACAAAAAAAGTCTGTCTCTTAGAATAAAAGGACACAAAGTACATTTTGTATATGAGATCAGATGGAATTAACACCCTCTATAAGGCAACTCCATATGGCAGATGTATGTAAATCCATCAGGCAGAAACAACCTGCAAATATGAGAGTTTTGATGTGAATTTCTGTTGCAAGCTCAATGCATATAATCTTTCAACCATACCACAGCAACAGCATAGGGAAATGCCCCAGCTATTACATGCCCAGATTGAAGTGTAGCTCTTCTTTGATACAGCATTATGTAAAATGGGTAACTTCTCACTAATTAAATCCGCTACTCCATCAGTGTACTCAGACATATCTGCTTAATTGTCTACACTTTCACCACATTTCATTCCTTTAGCTCTGCAGAGCCAATGTACTAAGAAATATTAAGTAATAGGATAATTCTCACCAACCTCAACAGTGCAAGAATTATTTCCTCACTGCTTGGTGATCCCCAGTTATCTAATAAGATCTAAATGTCACTGATAAACCTAGGGAGAAATAGTCAATGAACTCGTAACCAGAGATCAACAAATCTGGCGCTAATGCTCACAGGAATAAAACTGACAAATGCATAAAGAGAAACTATATTCACAGAACTGTGAAAGAGACACATACTAGAAAACTGCCTGAGAAATGATGGCGGAAAGAAAAAGGTCTTTGAAAAATGTTTCTTGCTCCTAGAGAGGATACAGGCTTGAAGGTTATTGGGAGGGGGGAAAAAAAAAAAAAAAAGAGAGAGAGAGAGAGAAAATAAGCCTGTACTGAGCTTTTAATCTTTCCTTAATTGTACTGAGAGTCTCCAGCATTATCCCCAGAGAGAATGAAGCATGAAAGCCTAAGAAACTCAAACAAGTTTCCTTAGAACTCAGTCCTTTCAGAATAGCACGATTTCTTTGAAGGACTCAGTTTCTCAAAGACTGGGTCATTAACAAATTGTATTGTAATGCAAATATTTATTATGCTAAAACAAAACAATGATATTGTACCTTTTCCCACTAACCTGTACTCAGGAACACACAAACAATGGTTTGTGGAAATCAACAGAACAAAGTTTGTTTGTCTATTTTGGAAAATGAAGTGCTTAATACCCCAATAAAATGGTTTGTCCTGATAGTCAGAATTGGTATTTTTCGAAAGTCAAGAGAGAGGTGGAATGCAAAATTAAATAGAAATTACTCAAGAAACAGTCAGAGGTTAAAATGTAAGCAAGCTGAATTATGTTGAAAAGTACTAAATGCATGATGGCAAGGATTAATTTTGAATGCCGATTATCTACGACCCTCAAAATCACGGTATACAAGCCTGGCTTAGAGCCAATACGAGATCTGACAGGACGTGAGTATTTTGTCAATGTATTTTAAAATTAACATAAGTTCAATCAGAAGATATTTAATATGTAAACTTTTATTTGTGAGTTTCAGTTTTCTTATAACTTCTTCATTTGAGATTTATTATAACTGAAAAACTATTTAAGTAGAGTTCAGAGGAAATACACGCTAATGGTCTTATCTAATCAGGCATGAGATGAAGGATAAAGAAATTGAGCCTTAAGCGTCACATCAGACTGATGGTATGAATCCTCAAATTCTGATAAATCACCAATTTCAACAGCAACCTGTAACAGAAATATTAGACGAAAACACAAATTCTGTGAACGTCCACTTCATTACAGAGTATAAAAATACAGGGAGCCTTAGAAGGCCACCATATCTAATTATGTGCTGTTCTTAAATATTTATGGCATAAAGAACCATTCACCAAAAGAAAAAAAATTATCCATGAACACGTTGTTCTGTAAGTCCCCTTGAGATGTAAACATTTCAGAGGGCCTGCAGGCCCCTCAGGGCATGTTTCAGGCCTGTTATCTTCACATTGCTGGTGAAGAGATTTCTGGGAATTTTGTAGCTCACTGAACTAACGGAATTAGAGCAACATCCACTAACCCGGAGAACTAAGTGTTGGAGTTCCACTGCTGAGATGGAAACAAGAACTGATCCAAGAGCAAGCACATGGATTATTTGGTTGGTTTTTGTTTATTTGTTTGTTTTGTTTTTTAAATCTCTTTCTTCATATCTGGGACTTTCCATAATCAGCACAGATGTCAGTGGATAGAAACTGTTACAGAAGGAAAGAGGATTTAAACCTACTGCCAGCAGCCTGTGCTGCATGTTACACAAGGAGAAGGAAGCAATTAGTAATTACCTCAGTTGAAATCCCACAATGCTCATTGACTTCTATAAGGGAGGGTTTTACCATGGCTGAAAAGAGGGGAGGAACCAGTCCAAGGGAAAGGGCAAACACTGAACCTTACAGCTCCGATTATGACCAGGAAAAGACATCTATCAGAGCTGTACTATCTAAGGCAAGGAAAGGGCACTCTCTTTTTGAGCCCATTTATTAATCCATTTACCTAATAAATTGATAATGCCTGGGGTTTAGCTTGTATTGAGTTTTAAAGTGTTGAATCCTCATTCTAGGGAGTGTTTCCTTAAGGAAGGATTCACATTGTACAATATAGGACTCGTAGATTTCTTTTTTCTTGCTACATGAAGGTGAACACTTTTACAATATTTCTGCAAAATATATTATAAACTAAACAAGACTGTCAGAATTAAAAATACTATACAATAGCCGTCCTTTCAGTTTGTGTTAATCTGCATAAGATCTTCCACTGACACAGATCTTATTGTCAATGATCTATTTTTTCTAATGCCAGCAGGTTTAAGCTAATGGATTTTTAAAATGTCAATATTAAAACATATCCATTGATCTGATAAATGGTATCACATTTGCTCGACCCATTATACAGTACAAGGAGAAAGCACCCATTCAAACGCAGCATGCAAGCACTCATTCTATAGGAATGCCTTGGAGGAACACACAACCACATCCACTGCTGTAAAGCAACAAAACCTCAGTGCTAAAACGAAGCTTTACTATTTTTCTCAAGAACCTGAAGGAACCAGTAATAAAAGATCAACCTTTTGTGTAAGGAAGAAAAAGCATGACTCATCTGAAAAGAAACCAAGGATTGAGATGATAACACTGACCAGAAGATCAGAAAGGCTCAATCTCCAAAATAACCTCATCCACATATGACCCAATGGTTGAGTTAAGGAACAGTCAACGTCAAATCCAAAAGTTCAGAAGCGTCAGCAAAGCCTTATGCAGTTGATCCCTTTGGTATCCATTCTAAGGCAGGAAGGGACACGGCCAACCAGAAACGCAGTTAGAACCAAAGCTCCTGGCAATCTGACACAGAAGTTTGACAAGGCAAATATGAATTCAATGTTGTAATACATACACACAATGCATATTAGATAGACAGCAGATCATAGATATCTTTGTGTATATAAAGACATAATTTTGTTATGCATTTTTTCTCTCTGTGACAGATGAGAATGAGACACGTATCTGATAGTTAACATGTATGTTTGGGAAAAAAGCCAGAAACTATTTCATAAGCTTCAAATCTTACAATTCTTCCAAAAGACATTTTTACCTAATAAAAACAAACTAATGAAAGACCAGAAGTTTGCTGCCTGAAATAGACTCGTAGGCTCCCAGTTGTGTTTTGCAACATATGTTTTTGCCACTTAACATATCATGCTTAGAAATACCACATTTAATAATACAATCTGCTGAGGACAAAAAGCACTTTCTTTGCTAATAAAAAAGCTGGTTATAGAAAGTGCAAGTTTGGCAGTAAAGCTTCAGGGAAAAATAGCAGCCCCCAAAACATCTGCAGACTAAGTGTATACATTTCAGTTTGTCAGATGTTCTTCTGTAATTTAAATATTGTAGGAACTAATCAAAATAATTTATTTTCTTGAAAATCGGATGAATTCATATTTTTCAACTTTAGCCTTAACCATGATAAAATATGAGAAAACCAATGAAGGGATTACTTAACAGGGAGACTGACACACTTACTGGATGTTTCTATTTCTTTTTAGCCGAGAGGGAACCTCAAATAAGTCAAGCTTTCTGCAATATAATTTAAGAGTCTTTGAAGTGCTAATAAACATATAAACATTTACAAGGGCTGTAAATAGATATGACAATATATTTTTGCATAGTGTCTGGTATAATAGGATTCAACAGGAGCTTCAAGCTGATGGGCACTATTACAGTAGTACAGAATTGCACACAAGAAAAATAACATGCTAGCATGGTTTAAGAGAAATCAGGTCTACAAAGACTTACTCCACTTCTCCATGATGATCAGTTAAACAGTCACAAAAAGTTGTCATTGAAATAAATTCAGAATAAACTGGGAGACTGAGATGCAAACTGCTTGTAGGGATGACATACAAGAACAAGCGCCAGGAAAGTTTGTTGCAGAAAGACATGAAGAAGGATGAGGCCCTTCCAATTGGCTTGTTATTTCTCAGTCTTTTCAGCTGATTAAGAGGCATCTGAAATGCCTGTCTCTGTCACCTTCAACCAAGGATAACAACAAAGAAAGGGAAACTCAGAGTTAAAACTCACTGGATCCCTTGATCTTTTGCAGAAATTGTGCCCCCATTGACAATATTGAATATCATACACAGCAAATTATTAGAAACAGAGTGGACAATTACTGATTATGAACTTTTCAGTCATAATGCCATTATTAGAAAAGAACGTATCATATCAAGACTATCAAAAGACTTGTACACTTCCATCAGCACATGTCACACCAAGAGAAAATTTATGTTACTGTAGTGAAAAAATCTAGTTCCCAGATTCCAGATTTCCTTCCCACCAATGGCCGGGAAGGTTATCTTAAGAGATATACTGTCATAATCAGTGTTCACAAAATCTGCATCCCTTTTATAAAACATGAAGCGATTAACACACGCAAATGAAAGCAGCAGCCACTGTGTTGCTATGCTGACAAACACAGCTTCTTCGGATCTAAGTCTGGTTACTGAGGACAGAATGCCATTCCATATGGGTTTAAATCTGCTCTACCAGACAGAGCATCACTCATTAAAATTAGAAATGTTTGAGAAAGCAAAGCAAGAGAAAAACCCTAAAAGCATATTACAAGGATGGTCAAAACCAATATAACAGCTGCACTAAAGGAGAGATTCTGCTCCCACTTAGCTCCACGTGTTACAGCAATTGTACTGTATTCACATGAAATATGCTCAATTCACACCACAAAAACTGGGAGTGCAATCTGGTACTATTTCTTGGTGTAACAATAATTTTGGAATCTTTCCCTTTTACTCACTTGCATGCTTTATCAGTATTAAAAAAGAAGGTATGAAGGTGGGATGTTACTTTCAAAGCTTTGCTCACATCTTGCCAATTCCGTGTTTACTGTCATATTCTAAAGCCAGGGAGAAGAGAAGGACTTTTTATATTCCTCCTACTTCCATGTGTTACTCTAAGAATAAAATCTCCTGCTTGCCTATCATCACTTCATTTTGCAATGTCTCTCACACTAGTTCTGTTTCTTTGCATATAAATTTGAATTGGTCATTAGCTGAAGATCTACAGACAGCAGAAAACAACAGATTCTATACATTTGGATCCTTCACATCTTCCTTCTGTATCTGATGACATGGAGTAATTCTTCCTTATTCTGACAAGATGGCTATTTAAGAGGTTGGTAAACACCATATTCCAGCTACACTGCAAATGCACACTACTACAACTTGATCACTTCTACAGTTCTCAGATAAAACCACATTAGACAGACAAATCAATGTAGAGTTTGAGCAGTCAACAGCAAGTGTGACATGAAGCAATTAAAGACAGTTGCATGTTCCATGACCATCTTTGTATACTTTTGTGGGTCTCCAAGTACTTCACTATTTTAAATCACATGATCACCCATCCTGCAAAACAAAATAGTCTGTGTTTTATTAATTATAGTTTTATACCTTTACTATGTTTGCCTATGGGAAATCAGTAAATCAGAGCAAAGATTTCTACAACTGATTACTGGGCAATAAACTGGCAGAGTAGTACACCATAAAAGAAGCTGATAGCTTAGGGGCTCAACATGGATTTTTTTGTTGGTGGTGGTTTGATTTCCCCTCACAATATTTCATTTCTCAGATCAAATTTAATCTCTCACTTAAATGAACCAGAAAGAATTTCTGGTATGGAATACACGTTGGCAAAAAGGTGCATTAGAAAGTACTACCATTCACATGAGATTCCCAAAACTCCTTACACATGTTGAAGTATTCAGGAACCTGCTAGCAAAAGAAGTAAAAACAGTCTCAGATAATAATGCAACATATATTTTCCAGCAGCCTAAGGCAAGGAAAAGGCTGCCTCTCTGAAACGTTGTCTACCGCATTACACTGCAAAACACCTGAGATTCAGTAACATACTTCGATAAATAATGTACTTGCAGCATGGCCAAATGGATGAAACAAATGAAAATGCTTACAATGTTCATTTTAATTAACGTATTTTTACAGCGCCTTTGTAATTCCTACTGCCATAATCTTGACACATAAAACAAGGCATAAGATTATAGTATACCCTAATAGAAGGGATATGATTATATATATCTTAAAAAGACAAACTGATATTTAATGCAAACGCACTGAGAGCTTTGGTCTCCTTTCTAATGAACTTAACCCTCAATCAGAAGTCTCACTGAACAGTTCTAAGTTTAAATTACCATGCCATTTCATATGTGTATTTCCTACATAGCATTCCATTGAAACTGTATGTAAAATTTCTTCTGTTCTGACAGAGAACATTTTAAAATTAGCTCACTAAAAACTAACATTCACAGCGTTCAGAAAACAAAGACCGCAGGAAAGCCGCTTCTCCCAAGGCTATCATTTCAGAGCAGAGAAGTCTGCCAAGGGCTACTGAATTATCATCAGATGGGTAAAGGCAGGAAGCAAGTTATGCTACTGTTTATCAGACTATGAGATGCATAAGCGCTCTTGAATATGAACAAAAAATAATTAAAATATTCATTCTGACCTTATAGGGGCCCAGACTCCCTCTCTCCAAAGTTACTGCATACCGAAGTAATAGTTGTTCTTCGTTTACTCAAGATCAAATGTTTCTCAAGGCATTTTCAGTAACTTCTAACAACCTTATTCCACACAAAAGGAAATGGGTTATTTGTATGTTATCCAAGGAAGGCTGAGTAATTCACTGTGGTAGGAAAGACCTCTAAAAATAAGTCACCTCTCTGCAGATTCAATCCCTTCCTGTCTGGGTTTCAATCAGTTTACAACTGCATGAAAGGACAAAGCATAAGGATGGACTACAGAGAACTTCTGTAATGATAACACCGCTCAAATACATGCATTTCACTGCTACTCTGTTTAAAAGAATCCAACTATTAGGGGTGGAGCAAGCCAGTGACCCAACAGGATGTGCGTGACCAGAGCTCCTCGTGCATGGCCTTCTGCTTTCATGTTTATTTTTGGATGTATTTTCCTTTGTGCTTTGAAACAGTTTTGGGGCAAGGTAGCTAGCACCACACTAACTCAGCGATGCTGAGAGGGAAAGCAAGTTCTTACCCACACAAAGAGTACCTCTTCCTACAGATTCATAGAGCACCTTGGAACTCTACAGTTTTATAACAGGGATGAATAACTTTTCCTGTTTGTTAGTGCTCCTCAGAGCTGAATGCCAGGGACAATCGGTGCACAAAGGCACATCACCAGTGATTCCCATAGGCTCCTGCAGCTTCTTCATCAGTGAGCGGTGTTCAGCTGTGTGAGAACTAACCAGAGACATCACCATCTCCAACCTGCTATAGCAGCCATTAATAGAAAATAAGTCTCCCAGGATAAGTAAGCTTAGAAGTCCAACAGATGTTCCCGAACAGGATGCTACTTCAAGAGTTATAGTCCTCAGAGAAAAGACTAGGCCATTTTAACTGGTAATTGTTGTTATCAGGACAATATAATTTTTTTCTACCAGCATTCCCTGACTGTTCAAAACGAAGGTCATAGAAAATCTTTCTGTATTTAAAGGCTTGAATGAATATGTAGTTCTGTATATTACAGTAGGCATCTTATTACATTTTTTACAAAGAATACGCTACCTTTTCTGCCAAGTATTTAATGGTTTAGTGGGACTTGGCAGTCTTAAGTTGATGGTTGGACTCAATCTTAAAGGTCTTTTCCAACCTAGATGATTCTATGATTCTAAATTTATAAAACTGATAGAAGATAGACGAGAAAGAAGTCTGTTTAGAAGAACCATTCTCTTTCTTTCAGGTACTGACCCACGTGTAATTGTACTCAAAGAAATGAATACACTTTGCTGTACATTGTGCATCAAATATGTTAAAAAGCTACATCTGGTCTGCGAAACATTCCATCAATACAATTGTTTCTTAGAGCAATACAGCTAATACAAGGAAAGTTACTTTTCAATTTAAACAAAACTCAGAAAAATCTGTACATTCCTAATATGAAGTTATAGAGATTTTGAAAATTCTAAACTTAGAAATAACTGTAACGCACAGGTATTTCTTTTTCTCTCTTCAAATCTCATTTCAGGATTTATACTGAAAGTTTCATAAGCAGTAAAAACAGATATTCGCCTTTCAAAGAACTGCATAGATCTGTGATAGAAAAACATGTCCAGCAAACATGAACACCATCAATAGGTTTCAGTGTTAATGAACCTTTACTGTAAAGTATAATAGTTCATAGTTCTCAGTCTCATCATTTCAGACTAGTTGCACAACAGATTAAAGTCAATACTGAATCAGTTTATACTAATTCACTTTCCAATATTATATTTGCAACTTAAAAAGAATATTAAAAATTGCAGTCTTGGAATTTTCATGCTCTGTATGCCCAAGATGTTTAATCAGCTAACAGACAGTTTTCATTTGTTCTTTCTCTCAAAAGAAGAGAAAAAAAACCCACAAACAAAACACTTATTCATATATAAAATGGTTTGGGTTTTTTTTCCACTTCTATTATTAATCACAAAAATCCAACATTCATAAAAACAGTAACCATCTTAAGAACCCATTCCTACAGTTTGTTTATGATGTTCTTCAACAGCATTATTTTGGAATTATTCCACTTTTTTGTTATGGAGAAACCACTTATTTCTGGAACTAAATTATCATCATTGGGAGAGTTAAAATTTGTATGCAGTAGAATTTAGTTTTTACCATATCTGGATTATGACACAGACATGGTTGCCTTTTCCTATTTTTCCCATGTTACCACAAATAATAAGTATCTGTGATCCATTCTTGACTTTGTGTGGGTTTTCATTCAAAACAAATAATTAACTGAACGGTACATCACTGTATCAATAACCATTTCCCTACATGGGCTTTGTCACGGCAAGGAAATATGAATCTTCGGATAATGTAGACAGAATAACACAGCATCCATAACAAACAGTTTCTCTGAAGAAAAGTACTTACTTTTTTTCAGATAACATTAATAATATACTACTGCTGCTATTGCTAGTATATTTTAGGGGAATTTTCTTAAATAATTTTCTGTCCATTTTGAACCTTCTCTGTTTATCACACCTTAGCTGCAGTTTATGTAGGCTTTAGGATTAGTAAATTGCAAGGAGACAAATATTGCCTTGAGGAAAAAAAAAAAACAAACAGCAACTTAATTCTACCCCAGACTAACCAGCAAAGCTCTATTTCATGGCATAATTTTCCACTCAGAGCCTTGGGATAGCCTCCTTGCAAGGAAGTACTCCAAAATACCTGAAAAGTTCACTGTAAAATGGCACAAAAGGCAGACACATCACAAAGCTAAACTGTAGTCTGTGACTGACACCTGCAGCATCAGTGACAGGCTCTGCTGCACTATTCCATCAAAACTGCACCACACAAAATGCACACAAAGGCTCCCTGTGATAGTGCCCAATACTTCAACAAGTATCTATCATTAAAAAAAACCCCATGAAAATCAGGAAAATTGTTAGAAATTGCATTGTATTAGTGATTAAAGAGCCAACGACATTGGCATTTTTGTTTTAAAACCACTATGTTTCAAGGTTCAAAATTTTAAAGAATGGAACTTAATCTCTACTCCCCCACTATTTCTGATAGGAAACCAATGACCTCCCAATGCTTAACAGGAAGATCACATACACAGCAGAAATCACTCTGCTTATTCCAATTAGAATTTAATTAAAAAAAAAAAAAAGATATTTGAGAAACCTACAATTGGATTTATTCTCCTCCATCATGAGCTTGTAAAGCACTACCTACATTAACAATTTCTGACCACTGGCAAGTGTAGCAGATGTTAAAACAGATGAGGCCACTGGCATATTTAACCTTTTAATGCCAGAGTCTAAAATCATAGTGCAGCTCCTGTAGAGAAAAATAAAGCATGAACTGCAGAAAAATATTGCATTGCAAATTTCTTCAGATTTGCTACGAAACTTTACTAACATTTAATGACAATGAAATCTGATATTGCCAGAGCACTCAATGGCAAGCATGTTTCAATCACACATTGGTTTTTCATCTCTTGGTCATGCTGCACCATTAACTACGTTCAAGGCCACATCCCTATAGACAGAAGATGTTAGTGCCGTTTCCTCCTTACTTCAATAGGGCTTTAGGACAATGAACTGGAGTATAATACCGCTCTTTCTCAGGAAAAGAGAAAGCCAAAAAAAATTTTAAAAATCCATTTGTCTGCAATTACGAGAGAAGCTGAAATAAAATGCTATAACCAACATCTATTACTTAAATATAGTTAGTGTCCCTAGATCTGCAACTTTGGGACACTGTCACACCATCTGACAATTCTGCATAACAGCTCAATTTGTATAGTTACTGCCTAAAAAGGCTGGCAGTACAAATTGGCAATAGTGGAGGCCAGGCCAACAGGATCCCTTCCAATTTCCAGAATACTTTTCAAATCAAGTGTAATACTTATCATAATGCTAACTGATTGAAGTTCAGTAACTTAGAACAGTAACATGTTAATGAAGTCTCCTCAGCATGGATACAGAGTACACACAGATTATCAAATGAAGACCCTCAGCAGTACATTCTGCACAAGGGTAAATTTTAAGGGAACCCACATGTAATCAGTAGCTTAATTTTTAAGGTATCTTAATCCATCTGCAAGTTCTAAACCCCTTACAGCTGGTGATGAGACAGGAGTAAAGGAGAATAATTTAAAATATTAGAGTATATTAAGGATAGACTCTCCTCTTAAATGCTGGCAATAAAAGCAAGTTTAAGGCTAAAAAAGCAACACCTGCAGCATGCAAATAAATTCCACCAGAAATTCCACGTAAGTTGTTTCATTAGAAGAAAGCCCGCAAGAAAGAAATACAGGAGTATGTAATCATGCAGAATATGAAGCACTAAAAAGAAGCAGAAAGACTTTCCTATTTGTCCAAACTATTTTCAAAGAATTATTGCTTTGCTTATGGCATAAACATGCATATATTTCATTACAAACACTCAAAAGGTTAAATCACTTTTTTTCTGTGTAAACTGCAAATAAATCTGAATTTACCTCCCAAAGTGCCTTAAAGTCCTTCTGTTCAATTCGAAGGAGCTCGCTATATTCTCTGGTAACGATGGTAGCATGGCGAGGAGTGTTATCCAGAATGGACTCTCCAAAAGCCGTTCCTACTCCCAGAGTGCATATTGTCACAGCATCCTTTGAATTAAAAATAAAAGGACACATATTAAATATTCCAGGATATTTTAAGAGTCTTTATGTCACATTTGCAAATAGCACTGCCTTAAGATTCTTCAGCATTTAGCTTTAAAAGAAAATTAATTAAAAGTCCTAAAAAAAAAAAATCTATATGCTGATTAACAACATGGGAAGCCTAAATGCAGATGCAAGTAGAACTTCTGCTTTCTATGACCATCAGTTGAATTAGACATTTCTGTCTGCAAAGCAGAGAACACAAGAGTTACCTTCAGGTTTGGTGTTCATCTACCTCTAAAGACTGCTGCGATCCTTTAGAAATGACAGAGGTGGCCAAAAGATAACTAGCATCAGAAATACAATCTTGGAATATAAATTTCTGCCTTACGTAGACTACCCCATCAGAAAGAAAATTTGACTGTTATGTTTTCTCAGTAAACATAACTTTCAATTATAGTATCTTCTTGTATTTATAATGCAAGGTCTGGGCACAATGCAGTTGTACAGCTTAATCAACTATTGCCCCTTCTGTTGAAAATGCCAGCAAATTTCCCAATTGTTAACGGATGCCTGCTGACTAAGTACTAGATTTTATTTTTTTTTTCCACATAAGTCAGGGATTTCAAGAAAACTATTGACGTCCACAACAACACGGAACAGAGTATTCAGGATGGTCCCAAACATGCAGTAAATCCACTTCAAAAGAGTCTATAAGAGCACATGCCATTCATGTGATGGAAAGATGTCTAAATCAACCTCCCTTGGCCAGGAACTCCTCTGTAATAGTTCCAACATTAAATTGTGATCTACTGCAGACAAAAAATTAGACTACTAGAAATTAAATAACTTGATGAATCAGCGAGCATTAGATACATGTTCTATTTTAGGCTTACAAGTTGCTACATTCCTGAGCACAGGCTTGAAGCTGAACAAATGTATGTCTCTAAGTTGGGCCTTAACTCACTGTCTTTCGAGTAATAAAGAAAAAAAAAGGTAGCAGCAGCAGCATTAAAAATTTATACTGATAGAAAGTACACTTTACTATGGAAATAATACACACACCCAGAGAAATACACATAAACACATATGCTAATTTTAACTAATACAACATTAGAAATATAGTTTAATCCTAAAATGTAGGATTCATGAACCACCTACAAAAATTAAACCAGAAAATTTTGTCATCCATCCACTACATCCTTGTAGCTGATAATTCAAGAAAGATACATGAGCGTATTTCAACATCATTTTCTGTGTTTAAAATTGCATTGTTTTCCTTTCATGCATCTAATAAGTGGCAATAGGCAAATGTTATTAAGATAAAGTTAGTAGCTTTATAATTGCATTACAAAGACAAATGCCCATAATAGTCCAGTTCCCTGAACCATAGCAAATTGCTTTTGCACAGATATTACCATATAGAATCATGTGTTCAGGAAAACAAAATCAATTATGTCTTCGAAAAGATGTATGAAGAATTTACTGTCAGAAATTTTCAAGGAAGGCAAATATAGACAGGCACTGTTTAAAACAAAGAATATCTGGGAATGAGCACCTAGGCACCTAAATAGAAGTCTCTACAAACAGCCTACAACACATGCTATATACTGAAGTTCTGCCTTAACAAGCTCACCTTTCAGAGCTGAAATACTATATGCACACTACCCTACAACTGCACTCAGAGAGCTACAAAGAAAATGTGCCCACTGCTCACACAAAACTCAATCTCAGGTCTCCAATACATTATTCTCAACTTTATTTAGAAAGTTCAGATAAAAGATCTGTTTAGGTCAGAATAACCAAATAGCCTGGCAGAAAAAGAAACTTTTCCATTAGGTGGATCATAAGTGACATTTACATCTTCCAACTTCTTTTTCACTCCCCTCCACCCAAAAAAATAAACTCCTTTGAAATGCTTCACCCTTTTTGATTCTTTACAACCCTAAAGAATGTATCTTCAAAGACAGAATAGAGAAGAAGAAAAGAGGAAAGGTGTTGGTAAAAGAATCACTCTCTAAGATAACTTCTGATGAGGCAGCTGTTCAGCCTAAGAAATAAATTAACATTGTGAGGTGTTAAGTCAAGGAGCTGGAATGGCCTTACCTACGGTCATTAAAGACCAGGCTCCCACCAAGTGAAAGTTCTTCCAGTATTTTTCCCTGGCCATCCTTGCTCTCCACAGAGATGCAGTTTCACAACCAACTAGGGAACAAGCCCATCTGTCCTTTTCAAGACTTCAGAGCCCCATTTTGTCTCTGCCCCTTGTTTATGTATCTCCAGCCTCCTGGGGAATCAGGTGTGTGTTTCCTATTACACTGGTTAACCTTACACTCCAGAATCCCCTGCTGTTCAGTGCAGCCTTCAGGAGGATTGCTGGCAGCTGAAAACTGTTTGCTGCTCCCTCTGCCATGCCAGAAGCAGCAGGGGGTTCTAGCTCCTGGTAACCAGCTAAATTCACACTGCCATTTAAAAGGCAATATTAGAGACGTAAAAAGAGGAGATTGATCGCATTGCTATCTGTGCTCTGAACACACTAATAAAATGGTAGTGTTCTAATCAGAGACTGTTTGTGTATTCAGTTGCACTGACTCTCGCTGCCAGGTGAGACACATGTGGTGGAAGAGCTACTAAATCTTCCCCCCGACGGCCCCACCATCAGTCTAAAACATTATTGAATTTGTAGGACAATCCTATGGAGTGGACAAGAATCAGAAACAAGGCTCTGCCCTATTTCCTCCCCTGTTATCACAAGTCACATCCCTGCACACTTCTCCCTGACTTCAGACACTTTGTATTTTCCAGCCTGGAAATCAGAATTTTTGTACTGTGTGTAAACAAAAAAATGGTGTCTGAAAGAGAAATTAAGAAAAGATTGCAAGTCCTACATTGAAAGGGATTGGGCACTCTTATTTGAAATTTTAGTTTATTCAATATTTTGACTTACTAAGGGAGTTGATGTAGCTAGTTTGTTTTTAATTTCATCATCTTTCCACAGCTTGTACCATTATTTCACTTCTGCACCTGTGTCCCTCCAGGACTCCATACCATCTCCATGTTTAATTGGAGACCAGCAAAAGCTGGCATTTTGAAAAGTTTGCTTATTATTACTTTGAAACAGTTCAGTTTGTCCTCAGCAAAAAATTCCTTTTATAACAGAGAAACCAAAGGATACACATGAAAGTAAACTACCTACGAAATTATTTTCCTGATCCACTACCTCCACCAGTGTATGTTTCAGCCATTCAGATAGGAAATCATTATCAAACTGCTTTTAAAGATAACATAGAAATATCTTCCCACACTAGAACTGCAGTTTTCTAACATATGCTAGGCCATCCTCCTTACACAACACAAGGTCATTTGCTTAAAGGAGGCATTATGCTTCTAGAAAGACCGTAACCAGCTCTTCTTTTAGTTCCTAATTAAAATAGCTACAGATCAGATTAACTGTACTGTAATAACATATTCATTATTTCCATACCTTTCTATCTGACCCTCTAAAAGCTGCCTGCAATGTCTTGGACTGTTTTCTAGGTTACCTGGCAGATAGAAGTGAAATGATTTGTCTACATTCACTTTAAATACGCTAAGTTCAAAACCAAAATTAGTATAACCATGACACTGTGGAGCTCAGCATGGGCCAACACATCCTGCTTCTCAGCTGGGTACATTAGTCCAGGCAATCTCTGCGTTACAACGGGTAGAGCAGTTCTCATGTTTAAACTAAACAATTTAAAGCTATCTTGGGCATATTTACACTACACTACAGATTGCAGCACAAACCTATGTTGCAACTTCACATAGGTTATCTTCAAAATCTAAAACGGCTATTTACATGTACACGTAACGGCGTTTACGTGCAGGAAGCAGTATTGCAAGGACTGTCCTGTTTAAATCCCTTTCCTTGTTTCCACTTCATCTTATCACATACCTCCTTTGTCCTCTGTTTCAAACAGCCAGGAGATTCTTCCCTTTCTGACATGGACATCTGAACCTTTTTCTTCACAGTCATTCTTCTCAGCAACCCCACTAACTTATTTGGTTTTGATCCCCAGCTCCCTGCATCTTCCTACAACCAACGCTGCTCTACCACCCAAGAACCCTTTAAAGCTTTTATTAAAAAGGCTAATTGTTTGTAAAGCGTGTTCAGTTTGGTCTGTTTTTAAAATCCAATCAGCTTAAAAAAACTCCACCCAAACACAAGCAAGATAAGCTAGCAATGGCCCCCACTGCACACTATGATTCAGCTGGCAGACTACAGCAAAACTGCAGATCAAATTGCTATTTGGTCTTTGTCTTTCCTCTCTCCATTCCTTCTTATTTTATCAGATAGGAATATAAATCTCGATAATTTGGAGTAAAAGGCTCTGAATCTAATTCAGTAAAACACAATGCTACAGAATCTGGCAAAGATGTCACACCAATGCTTTTGTCATAATGTATTTATTGCCAGCTTTATTCTGAGATATTACCAACAGACATTCTTCAGAACCCGCTCATTTTCAAAACAGAGTTCAGAAACTAAACATAGGTAAGGCAGTCTGCAGTACTTTTAAGGCAACACCAAACTAGGAATACCTCTAAGAGGAACTTCTACAACTATATATCTTGGTTGTAACATTGGGAAGCTAATAGTGCCAAATAAAAATTAAATTCAGAATCTGTTAAAAACTGAGGGTAAAGACCTCTTCCTGGTACATTCTAAACAGGCTGCATTTTCTGTTTATCTTGAAGGGGACTTACCAAGTCCTTTTGTGACTTTAAAGTACAATATGTGTCAAGGTATTTGTTACAAACAAGTTCAGGCAAGACCAAATCAGTTCATTACACTTACCTCCGCAATTCATAATGTGACATTTTTACCTTAAAAAAAATTCCTCTTCAGTCTCTTCTTGATTGTTGGACAGACAGAAAAATCATAAATAATTTGTACAGAAAGGAGACCAACCACCACTCAGGATGTACTGGATAGGTAATACTGTCAGATCTTTGTATTGTAAATTGTATTGCCTCATTTCAATGGCAAAGGAAATTACCATCATGATCAGAAGCAGCTAGCATATTTTACCACCTCAGTGGAACAGAACCGACAGTAACAGAGAAATCTGCTCTGGTCAAACTCTTTAAGACAGGTATATTGCAAATAGCTGAATATGATTTTCAAACTAGACATTTAAGTATTAAATGTTGCCTGTACTCAGTTTGTTATGTATTCTGACACTGCCCTCTTGTGACAAAACACAGTTTTGCAAGCAGTCAGAAAGGATTTTTCCAAACAAATATGAAAAGCGAGGCTTTATTTACGAGATCCTCAATGTGTGTGTTTGTCTTTATTAAAACATTTAAATCAGTACATGGAATGCTTGCTCTTATCATAATAGCAAATACAGGTAATGTTAATATTTCTGTTTATAAGAATTCTCAACTTGGTCCTAATCAGTATTACTATCATTTTCTGTGAGAAATCACAGGTGTCTGCATGAGTAAGCTAATGTGCAGCAAGAATGTGCATGAATTAATACTTCACTAGCTGCACTGAAGTGCAGATCCATTAGTGCATTTAGATATAATTTCTAGTGCAAGACATAACTACATGCCTCTGTAGGAGCAAAGGCCATTAAGGCATTCACAGTAATCATCAGGCGCACAATAACTTACTGCATGTTTAATGGGAACAAGCTACCAACCACCAAAGGTGAATGCATGAAGTTAGCACACGGTAGCTGCTACACAAAGCATTTATTTCCAGGCTTGCTGAAATTTAAGTTCCCCAGACAGACAGCTAAACACCCAGTAAAAGTGGGAATAATATATTTTAATCAAATTAATTATTTTCCATATTTACATTAACACTGTAGGCATCATCACCTTATAATCACTGGATAATTCAAGCTGCAAGAAAACTCAGGAGGTCATCTAGTACAATCTCCTGCTCATCTTACATAGTAATACATTATTAGTCATGTCTAAAGACCTTTTAACTAATACGAACCTAAACACAAGTTAGCGTCTCTCTTCCTAGAAAAGACAGCCTAGTCCTTCTCTACTTTTACATGAGACTACAAAATTCTAAACCTGTAAACTCAGGTGAACTTCTGTATCTCTTTGCTGGAGCAAAATCAGAGAAAATATTGGACTCAAACACTATTTAGGAGTCCCCAACCACCAAACTTACCCAGCACTGGAATGGTAAATGCATGAGCTGCTCTACTTTTGGGAGTGAGGCTGTATCCTGTGGCATGTGCACCAACAGAAGCATGACCAAAATGTCACGGGCAGTGATTCTCCCACTCTACTCCAGTCTCTTGAGACCCCCACTGCAGTACTGCATCCAGCTCTGGGGCCCCCAACATAAAAAGGACATGGACCTGTTGGAGCGAGGCCAGAGGAGGGCCACAAAGATGACCAGAGGGCTGGAGCACCTCTCTTAAGGAGACAGGTTGAGAGAGCTGAGGTTATTCAGCCTGGAGAACAAAAGGCTCCAGGAAGACCTTACAGCAGCCTTCCAGTACCTAAAGGGGACCCACAAGAAAGCTGGAGAGGGACTTTTTACAAGGACATGTAATGATAGGAAAAGGGGTAATAATGGCTTTAAACTGAAAGAGGGCAAATTCAGATTACCTATAAGATAGAAATCCTTCCCCATGAGGGTGGTGAAGCACTGGAACAGGGTGCCCAGAGAAGCTGCGGATGCCCCATCCCTGGAGTGTTCAAGGCCAGGCTGGATGGGGCTTTGAGTGACCTGTTCTAGTGGAAGGTGTCCCTGCCCATGGCAGGGGGGCTGGAACTTTGAGGTCCCTTCCAGCCCAACCATTCTATTATTCTATTATTCTATTATTCTATTATTCTATTATTCTATTATTCTATTATTCTATGAACTAGGCAGCATTAAGAATTCAGTTCATTTCTCCTCTGAGAAGGAAACACAAGGTTAAGAAATTACTGGAGAATATAATTTCTAGAACTAGAACTACACGAATTGTACTTCTGTAGTCTCCTATTGGCAGAAAAATGCAGTGAACCTGAATAAGCAGAAAAAAAATATTTACATTAAATTTCTTAAAAGGCTTAAGTCTTTCATCCTCCATCTAATGGAACAAATCAACACTCCAAACGGATTCTTAATTTAACTTCTACATCCAGAACACTTTTGTGGATATATTTCTTTCTGATTCAGTAAAGAACATTGGTCCTTAACAATAGTGTAGTGCCATCTTTTGGCAAACACTGGAAAATATTCCTGATTGCTTCAGATCTACACAGACAAGGGTCTCATGAGACCTCAGTACTGTTCCAAATTGTGACAATACCAATGACAGACAGACCATGCTGAGAATTGCTCAAATTAAGATAATTATAGTCTCAATCAGTCACTACTTAGTATAGCGAAGACTTTACTAAAAATAATCATGTGAAAGAAGTTCCTTTTTTATCTGTCATTTTACTGTAAGAAGTAGAAAGACCCAGTGTTCACACACTGCCCTGACTTGCATTCTGACCCAATCTTCCTGGTGCTGCAGGGCTCAACAAAGTGAAAAATCTAATTTCTGTCAACCTGCTATGAGCTAGAAACCTTCCCCAATCAGCCAAGCTTTGGGCAAAGAAAATACCAACAACACCCCCCACGCATGTTATGTTCAATCAAGGTTGGAAAAAGGGGTAGTGTTATTCTTCAGGTCCTGGGTAGCTGCACCACTCATGTGACATGTCAGAGGTGCAAGCCTATGCTGAGCTACAAGATCCCACATCTCAAACAGGGAATGGGACACGACGCCTTCTCAGAAGATTCAGTTCACAGCAGGAAATGCATTTCTCGTCAGCACGACACTTGACAGCGTGGGTTGGAGCTCTCTCCAAGAAAAATATCTCATCCTTTTTATTGTATTTACTCTAAATTCCTGATTTTGTAAATCCAGGAATGCCAAGACACTGAGAAATCACCTGCAACTTTGGGGGAATTTTACTTGTTCTTTTATTTCTTAACACTGAATAGGTATTATCAGTAGGCTTCTGGTCTAACATGGCAGTGGTTCCAGTACCCTGCTATTACTATACTTGCCCATTCTTGCAGTGAAAACTGCAGCATGCTGTTATCAGACTGCACTGTTGGAGGGTTTGGTTTGAACTTTCTGAACAAAGACTGAATTAAAATATTTCCAGATAATTAATTTAAAACTCTTAGATCTTTAGCTTAACTTCATAAGGCACTATTAGAAAAGACAGAGAAATCTTGTTTCATAGTAAAATGTAGACCCCTTACATTTCCGTTTTCTTGAAATCAATGGCAGCGTTTGCCTCCATAGACAAAAGACAACTGAGAATAAAAGAGACTCAGAGAAACATGCTTGTGATAAGAAAAAATATCTGTACAATACATGTTGTCGTTTATCGACTTCAGCATGTCATACCCTTTCTTTGTACTACTGACTGGATGGGTGCAATGAAAAAATCTATTTTACCTGATGGTTGCTTGTATCAGAAACCTTCACATCCAGTGATCCTGTCAGAACAGCATACCAGTTTGTTCCAATATCACCCTGACGGAACACTGCAAAGATGAAATCTTGTAAATAAGAACTATCTCCTTAAGTTTAGCAACATCGATAAACATTTTCCCTCATATCACTGTACTATTGTAGTCACTGCTGGCACTATAGACTTCGCCATATCAGGATACTTACTTACTACTACAATAATACTTGCAATGGCACTGGAAAGCACATATTTTAGTAAACTAGTTGATACACTACAGAAACAATGAAAGCATTTAGATTTTTTTCACTCTTCTCCCCAGTTTGCTTCTCTTTCATTGCTATCTTAGTTAAACAAAGCAAACAACCCAAAAAATACTTTCTGAACAATGTCCCTTTGAAATTCAGAATCTTCCAATGCAGACACAGCTCCCATTAACTTCAGTAAAAGTTTTGGCAACTGCAAGACTTGGATGTTTAGGCATTCCAACTGTGTGATTATAGAGCATCAGAATTCCTACGACTCTAAGCAATCCCCAGTGCTGCGTGCCTAAAGCATGCCAGATTTACCTCAGGGGTACCTGAGACTCTATCAAACACCACAGGCCTCCATCAGCCATTCCCTTGGCACAGCTCTGAGAACTTGCACATTCCCATCACAGGATCACCACTTAGTTCCATCTCAGCTCCACAGACCAAGCACAGTTGCCCACCTCCATCTGGCACACAGGCTGCCAGAGCAGGCACAGAGCTGTTGCACCCCACAGGAATACGCAGCTCTGCAAATCTGGTTTGTGTTACCCAGAGTGACTACAAACTGAAGGCTACTAGTGATCTGCCTAGGTGATACACTTTTGCCCCTGACATCACAAACTATCTACAAAAGAGAGCAATAATACATTTACAGGGAAAGAATCAGGCTTAAGTGCAATCACTTGCTTCTAATCTTTCAACAAAACAGTGGCAGGGTCCTAAATCCAACAATGTGTGCCTTGTTACCATAGATTCACCACACACTATATTTGTAGAGCAAGCAGCACTTTAGTCCTGCCTTCCCCCATGAGTATGACTGTAAACGTTTTTACAGCCATTCCACTGATGGTGCTCTCATCAACCTCCTAGAGACAATCACAGCCTAACCCTCAGTTTTATCTACATAAAATAGATCATTATACGAATCTCTCTTACATGTGATTCCTTTTTCCAAATTTTCGTAGTATCCACAGAGACATATCTGCTGGAGAAGGTTTGGATGAAATTTCTCAAAAGCTTTCACTTCTTTCAGTCGTGTGAATATTATATCTACATCTTCACTGGAACGTTCCAAAGGTCTGCAAAAAACAAAGGACACAATTCTCAAGGGTTTTATCAGAGAAACATCCCCACCTGCATGCATCAAACTTGCAAATATTTGCATTAAATGTCACACTATAATATAAACCAGTTAAAATGCATTTCATAGGTCCATAATGAAACACTTCTAAAACATCCTAACAACTGTCCACTACCAACCTGAGCATGATTATTATCATTTCAACACTGACAGTGTCAAGAAGCACCATGTAGCACCAAAGTCTTGCTGCAGCAATTACTATAACAGTATAGATGATGATACAGTCCTTATCCTAAAGAGTTTAGAATGATGTATAGCTTTAAGTTTGTAAGGGAACATGAATAAACAGATGTCCAAACACATAAGAGGTCCGTGGAATTGGTGCCCAAAATAGAAGTTCTCTGCCTCGCTAAAAGCAAAGCTTTAGATATCAGCAGTAACTCATATAACCACATCTCCCTTCTGCATTTTACTGGGTACAAACTAATCTGAGTGTTCTGTTTTCCCACTTGCAAGCAAGAAAGACAACTTTAGTAAGTACATTTTCTTCACGCAGTTCCTCTCTATTAATGTTTGACAAATTAAATAGGCAAGCAAGAATCATAATTCTTCATTGGTAAGGGTAAAGAGTTTTAATCCAAATATTTACAATATTTAAAATCTATGACATTAACACTTTAATAAAAAATCCAAGAAAAATAAAATTGTAAACCTCCCTCCAACAAAGTAGCATGTGGGCCGCCAGTTCAGCAGGTTCAGAAAACTGCGACATATTTATGAAACCAAAGTGAATTAGTTCCATAACATACATTTTAAATGTGATTATCAAATGTTGTGAATCAGCAGGTAAGCCAACCACTAACTGACAGCATTAGAAAGAGTCTTTCTTAACAGACTACATGCCTACCACTATGCACAGAAATAAACACAGAATGTTCCAGGAGATCATGCTGGATCAGATGCAGAAATAATTTATGTATAAATGGGTACCAGAAAGATAGACAATGGTCAGTGATCATTGGACCTATCACTCACTCAAATGCTCCTAGTTAATTTTACTGACAAAAATGTTCTTTCAGCCAGTGGATGAGCTTCTAAACGAACAAAAGTCAGGTAGCTTACAACGAACAAAGACTAGGCTCATAAATACGTATCTTTATCATCTTATTGTTACACCCGCAGCGTAAGCATTCCTTCCAGCAGAATTTTTATAAAGTTTCCTCTTTGGAACCAAAGACTTAAGGGATCTAAATCTTTGTCTCAGGGAAGAAGGCCAGATCCTACTCACATTGAATCTCTATCTCTCATCTTTCTTATTAAATTAAGTCTAAGAGGGATTAAACTTACCCTTATTAACTACAGATGAGAATAATAACTCTCTGGTGTATACGGTTGCTTCTACACCACCATGACATCCTCCTGCCACTTCAAACCACAACCAATTACAACAGCTCCCTTTTGAAACATTTTAAGCAAGATTTTCACCCATTCCTTTTTTTTGACTGTGCACTAGCTGACAGGTACTAATAAGCATTAACTCTCTTGTCAAAATCCTTTTAAGAAGATTAGGAGGTGCAGCTTGCAAACAGATTTAAAAGCCATTTATACAAGATCCCTACCCAAACTGCCCTAACTCTTGGAATACTAACTCCCTTAACTTACAGACTCTCAAATAACAGCAAAACCCAACAAGGCAAAAAAATGGAGCTCATTCTCAGAATATCCCATTTTCCTAGAAAAACTGTGTGTGAGACTGTTTCACTCATACAACTGTTCATAGCTGATTCAATTCATCAGTTGAACTGACTGTAGAATCTCAGTATTTAGTGGGTTTAGTTGTTTGATGCAGCTGGACACAGGAAAAGCAAACAGGGTTAGCAAAAAACATGCATCAGGGTGTATAAACTTAATCAACACTGTTTTCTCAGTGCTCTTTCTGAAATGTGAGTTCAGAAATCCCTTCCACTTCTGGTCTTGTCAAAAGGACAAGATTTGGGGGATTTAATTCACAGATTGTGTGGGTCTTTTTCTTGAGAGCTGCTGAAGGCTCAAGAGATGGGGTTTCCATCTAGTTCAGAGAAAGGTGAGTGCAGGGCTCAGTTCCACTGATGTGGCAAGGAGTGTCTTGTGTCAGGCAGGACAACTGCAGGAGGAGCTCGCTCTTCTGACAAAACTGCTTCATGAGCACAGTAAAGTGAGTCACCATGGAAGGACAAGCACTCTCACAGGTAGCTGAGCCACGCTTTGCAGAGTTTGAAACAGAAGCACCACAGTGAGAAACCAAACTCCACATTTATTGGGAAAGACAAATTAAAGTCGTGCTCCTAGTGGCTTTCTTTAGCCAGCAGCTGAGCTACAGCACTTTGTATCAGCAGCAGTTACCTCCACTTGCAGTACGTGAAGTGGGCATTTGAAGGGGGACACGCAGATGTGCTCTAAACAAAGAGGCATCCAAACTTCTAAGTAATATGCATAGTAGTAATCTGAAAATTGTCATACTCTTTACAATGTTTCTTAATAATGCATTACTGCAAGACACTTGTTTCAGTAGCCTTTCTTCAAAATATACTGGGTTTAATATTACTGTGCGCAACTAAATTTCCACAAATATTTTGACTAGGAGGGCACACATTTTGATCCAGCACATTTGGAAATGAAGCTAGAATCTGGGAGAGGATTTCAGTAATAATTTAACCAATTATCTATTTTAGAGAATGTACCTTCTACTCAAGACAGCATGGAAACATGCAAGGAACCTTAACTGTATTCCAGAATAACAACTTCTTAATGTCTGTCAAATGAGACACATAAACAAACATCTAGTTTAAGATTTAGCTGTTTGGATAAGATTGTGAATAAGCACAACAATTAAATAGGATCAAAGTTGTTTGACAACAAAATGCCTTTGGATCAGAGCTCCTGGGAAACGTCCTCAGTGTTTAAGGGTAAGGAATGAACTAACTCTAGGTGTCCCAAGGTGAGGTGGCCCTTAGTCCTTACTAGCACACGGAATTTTGCCTGTGCAAAACCTCCAGATTTACAGTGTAACACTAAAAGTAGTAGCACTCAATCTCATTTCTATTAAGTGCTTATAATCTATAGAATGAGACTGGTATAGTTTTACCTAGTGAGAGCACATAATGAGAATAATAAAATACCATGGCATTAGTTAACTGCTTTCCCACATGCCTGCAAAAGTCATGCAAAGTTTGACCACTTTCTATGAATTATTTTTTAATAAATTCATCATTGTAACTGTTGTCATAGTCATCAACATTAATGAATCTATTTATTAAGCCAAAATGGCAAAAGATGTATTTATTAAGTAACAATACTCATAAAGATCTCAAGTTAAAAATGTACTACCTAAGCAATACAGCTATATTAGGTAACAAAAGATAAATCCAGTTTTTTTCACCTTCATATGAATTTTTAAAAGACAAAATACTTCAAGAGAATAAATAAAATTGTAAGGAAATTTTCCTCTTTCATTTATTAAAATTCTTGTGTATGGTACATGCTTTGCAACCAAGGTGTGACTAAACCTTTCTGAATAAACCCTGCAACTTTCATCAATGTGAACTGGAGCTCAGGATAGTTAAAATTCCATTTGACAGAAGTAGATCTGGTTGAAATTACATTAACCAGAACTGTAGCTTCATAATAGACATTAAAAGTACTTTAATATGAAGACAGACTCTGAGATACATTGCAAATTAAATTTATAATTGAACAATATGCACAAGTGATTATATCCTTTGATTCAAACATTGGACACTGCCATCCACCAATACACTGCACTAAATGCACCTTTAGTCATCTAGGATCTGCATGGTTACAGCTAAAGAAAATGTACAACTTACAGCAACTATGAAATAACCTCTACAGATTTACATCAACATACATTTTGACAACTCCTGAATTCAGCAAGGAAGTGGAAAGTCAGTTCAGGAAATATTCTTTAACGATATTGATAAAGCAGCAGGAGTAGTAAGTGATGATGCCAAATATAGTGCAGAAAATACTAACAGAACAAAGGGAGTATCATAGGAATTATGAGATTGTTAAATGCAGCAAATTGTAAGATGCAGACAAAACTAAATGTCACACTGGATAGGAAAAATACTTGTATTCGAAAAATATCTGGTGACCACCTGACTTTGAGGGCATGATTTGAATTAGCTGGTTTGTTGGGGTTTTATTTATTTGCTGGAATATGAGGTTTTGTGATAAAAGAAATTTAATGTGCTCAGAATTTCAGAGATTGAATCCTAAGAACATGCCAGAAATAACTCAGGCATTGACAGTTTAGACATGTTTCCAGTGTCATCTGGTGAAAACCTACAGTTGCACAAGCACCACGGCAATCATGTGGCCACTTCAGAAAACTATAATACCAACTAAATTTAAAGATATGTCCTGATAGGCATATACATGTACTAGTTTGCTCAGGTGGGCCATGACAATGTCTATACACATGAATGCCTAGGGCAATCGCTATTTCTTCCCCTTAATACCTGGCCCTAGAACAAGCGTGTATCTTACTGCAAGCACATGTAACAAATGAAAGCCGATACTAGAAATACGTAAGCCTGTGAGCAGGGAATAAAACAGCTTGAATTTGGTTAAATTACAACTCCTCGCTATATGAATTATTTTGAATTCATATATTCAATAAAATGCACAGACCTACAAGCTCATGGCAAGCTGTATTAACAATTATTTTGGTCTCTCTGAGGAGATACAGAAAAAAAAAGGGCTTTCTTATTATTCAGCAACGACTGAACATTTGCATTGGACTAGAAAATGAGTTGCATGATGCAGAAAGAGAAATTTGTTATTATTCATGACTCTCAGAAGATTGCACCTTTGCATGAGTGCTAGAAAGCACATAGGCCATGTCATACCGCTCTGTCTCCTAGTTTCCACATCCACAGCGGTGCCTGCTGCTGATTTATTCCCACGCAGACTGGATCCAAGCACACACCAGCTTAGCCACATCCTACACACACAGAAAACACACCAAGCACACGGGCTGACAGGAGCTGCAGGGTATGCCCATGATTTTGTTCAGATCCAAACTAGGTGAAAAATGGTGGTGTTATTTCTGTGGATTTGTTACAAATAAAAGGCAAGGGTAGAAGTTTAAAATACACAGAAGTCAGCGCAAGTTTTACCAGTCACATAAAAATATTTTTAAAGTAAAAAAAAATCATCATAAAGCAACTCTAAAATATTCACAATATTTCTTTATTATAAATGTATATCTCATTATCTTTGACAAGCATTTTCTATACTTCTTTTACAACAACTCTTTATCAGTTCTTCATCCTAGGCTATCTGTATACCCACAAGAGACCTGTTGATTACTAACCATATACAAATGACTCACATCTCAAATATATGTTACAATGAACTGAAAAACAAATCCTGATTCAAATACCCTGCTGTTACACAGCTTCAGTCTAAATTTACACTCAGATCTACAGGAGATCTGAGATATTATCCTGTGTTATTTTGCTTCTGTTAGATGTAAACGATGCAAGTCCAAAGTCTAACAAGGATATAAAAGGTCAGACTGTACAATATGTCCTTGAAACATCCATTCATATTTAAATAATTTATAAACAGCTGAGCAAAGATCATAACATTCTTAGCATAACAGACTAGCAAAGCTAGACACTTTGCTCTGTGATCTGCTTCTCCAGTCCGCTAAGGCACTGAAGGTTACATTTAATACAGAGAAAAACACAACATGTCACAGGCAGGTATGAAATCCTGGGATCTCTGACTGTTGCAAATGCTGTACATAATTCGAAAGTTTGTATTTGAATCCAGTTAAAACATCTGAATTTGTAACTGTGATCAGGTTTAGAGAAATAACAGTTATGCAAAAAAATACTTTGTCTACCACTCAGTAAAGAAATGTCAACATGGAAATTTCTTGGTTAGACAGTCTTTGGTGTGAAAGAAACCATGAGAGCAGGGAAGATATTGTTCTTAAGCTAATTATATACACTTGCATAAATCAGCAACCTTCTTTTAATTCTGTGTAGATTGGACATACAGAAAAATGCTAGGATGGTAGGCATGCTTCTGCTCCCTAGGAAATCAGTGGTAAGGCAACTGTTTACTTTAAAGATAAAGGGACCATGCTTCCCTAACAGGAAAACTATTTACACCTCCAGGTACAACCAGGATGTACAGTCAATCAATGCTGATCCTCTGTCTCTCCTGCTAAAATAAAACATTCTTGATATAGCACAGTGTTCTGAACTTCTCTGTTCCTGCTTTCCTGTACTTTTGCACTTGTGACTTCATATATAAATACCGTTCCGTATATTTGATTTTTAAGTGCTGATCCTTGGCTTTTGTGGTTAGTAACCACACATGGAGGCTGTATGGTCGAAGCAGTGGTGGTACCAGCCCACAGTACCCTACACAGTAATAACATTTCTCCTGAAACATTTTGGTAGTTCTTCCCTTTTCTATGTGCTCTCATTTTAGGTGTTAGTAGTTCTAGTTTGGTGGGTGACTTGGGGAAAAACATGAAGAACATATACAAAATACATCATGTCTGTACATGATACATATTACTTCCATTTAGAGTTTAATTCTCCTTTTTTTTTAAAGAATTAAGTTGGATAATCCATATTACATGCCATTTTAATAGTCTTTGTTGAGGCTCACCCAAAATTCTGAAGCATACCAGTTGTAGAACAGACTTCCCCTTGAAAATATAAACATTCATTAACTAAAACATAATAAAACTATCTTTATTATTTAATAGAAACACATGGTATCTTACAGAGAACTGACTCATGAAATTATCCTATATTTACAGAATCCATATGTAGGTTAAAAATGCTGTAACTTTTTTTTAAAGGTGTAAAATACATAGAAATTACATAATAATTCAAATGAGTACACTGATAGATCATCTATAGAAAAGAAATACACTCTAGAAATACGAATGTGTAAATTAATTTAAAATGTTTTATCAAATAGCACTTAGATTCCTACAGTACTTTTCCAACATAGCTTTAACTGTATTTCTTAAATGGAAAAACAGAACAAAACACATAAGTGTATTTCCTGTGATCACAAAGCAAAGCACGGCAGAGACCAGGAAAAAAACTACAATCTCTCATGTCCTGGGTTTGTCCTACATCCAGATTGCCTTCTGGAAAAGGATAATAATGTATAATCCTTTAGGGTACCTGGAACTGATTCTTTTCACTCAACTAACTGGTGCTACTAGCTTACTCCAAGTAACAAAAAGGGAAGAAAAAGTCTCATCTTAATAGCTCTAATTAAATCCCCATTATAAAAATGGTCAGCATTTTAATTTTCATATAATTATAATGGCAGAGAGATTTCTAAATTAAATGCTTCTCAGGTGTTTTCTAAAAACATCACTCACTCCCCAAGGCTATGTACCTCATCAAGCACAAACCCCTGAATTTGAGTTTACAATTTAGACCTCACATGTGTGGAACCTCAGGAATTACACCATCATCTACTCAAAAGTACCGGCACTCATACTCTACTCCATCACATCCACTCCACATCAGTTTACAGAGCGGAGAATCGGGCTCTCTGCTTCACTTTGGTTTCTATATGGCCAGGTTATCATCACCAGTTCCATTTGTATGTACATTTAGAGTACTTTCAACATTTATACGCATTATTTAACCTCTAAGAGGTTAGCCTTCAAGTCATGTGTTACAGAGGGGGATCAGTATTTGTGGTGGGTGTCAAAACCAAAAGATTCCTTAGCTTCTCATAGTTTGCTGCCTGGACTGGTAAGGAAAACCTCATCGAGGTGCGGTCCTACAACACTAGGACGCAATGGTAGAAATTATGAGGCGAGGAAGGTTCCTTCTGTGTGCACAAAGGCGTCTCTCCACACACAGCCCCAAATGGCATCAACTCCCAAAGCCAGCTGATAATGCTCAGTAAACTGTATAGCATATTTATGGTCTCAATTTTTGTAAACTGTTTTCCTAGACTATAGGAGACATAGCAAGTGTTCAGAAATCAAACCACTTCTGAACTAATCCAGTCAGTGTTGAAGGTAGGAATACAGCAAAAGATCTTCAAACCACCCACCATGCAACTCGTCACTGCAAGATTCTGCTGCAACACTCAGAAAAGCACTCCAAATATATATATATATATATATATAAAATATACTATACATAAATAATTCGTCTGCGTTTTTACAAGTGAGCCCAGCACCTCTGAGCACACGTTATGCAGCCGTAAGAGCCACCCACACGGTGCGGGCCGCCCGCCCGTGCCTGACCCACAGCGAGCGCTGCCGCCCGCCCGGGGGACACCCGCAGGCCCCAGGACGCCGCAGCGGGCAGGAGGCTGTCGCCGCTGAACGGAGCCGCCGGCGGCCCCTGGCCGGGCGGACATTTTTATTTCCCCCCGCCTCCGGCCAACAGTCCCGCACCTGCTGGAGCCAGGGAGCGCTCTGAGGCGAGGGTCTGTCCTTTCCCGCCCAACCTGTGAGGCGGTTGGACCGGGAGCGAGGCGGGAGCGCTGAGGCGAGGCGTGGGGCTGTGAGGCGAGGCGCGGGGCGCTGAGGTGAGGCGGGGCCGGTGTGCTGAGGTACGGTGAGGCAGGGGCTGGTGTGCTGAGGGGCTGCGCGGGAAGCCAGAGGGCGGACTGGGGCGCGAAAGCGGCGGGGAGCGGGTCTGCTACGGCCGGCACAGCGGTGCCCCGGGCCGCGACCCCCTCTCCCCGCCCTGAGCTCCCCCTCCTCCACCACGTGTAGCATTTTCCGGGCAGCGGAGCCCAGCGCAGAGCGGCTGTCCCAGCGGGGACTGCCCGTGACCCCCGCTGCCCGCAGCTTTTCGAGCCCTCATTCTGCCCCGCCGCCCCGGCTCTGCTTCCTCCGGGCATTTTGCTTCCCACCTGCACGCTCCTTATGTAAGGCAGGAGCTGACGGGGAGCGAGGGGGTGCCAGCGCACACACACACGCATATCCATCCATCCATCCATCCCTACATACATGCACACATGCAGGGAGGCAGGTTACGCGCACACAGCATCCCTCCGCAGCCGCTCCTGGGAAGATGCCGATACCTTTTATCCAGGCAAGCGATCCACTCGCCGGAGGATGAGGAATGGGAGGTATGAGCGGCGACCATGTTGGACAGGGATCAGGTCGCCGCACACCCGGCTGGCGGCGGCTCCCCCCCGGTCGCTCGGTCCGTCCTCCCTCCGTCGCTCCCTCCCTCCGCGCACGGCGCAATGGGCTCGCCCAGGCCCCCGCGGCTGCCCGCCCTGCCCGCCGCAGCCAGCGGGGCTGCGGCTCCCGTTTGGGCGGCCCTCCCGCCTCGGCCCGCGGCTGGGCTGTGACCNAGCGCCCGGCCCTGCCAGGCCGCTGGCGGCAGGTGGCAGCCCTGGGAGGGGCGGCCGCCAGGCGGGGAGCCCTGGACTGGGGCAGGGGAGTAAGACCAGCCTGGAAAGGAGTTAGTCCCCTCCTGGAAGATGTTGTCGTCCACCTTTGGTGAGCGCCTTGGTACGCACACTTGAGCCCGACTTGCTGGTCCCTGCCCTTGCTTCACCAGAGATGTCCTTGGCTGGGTTTGGGGGCGGGAGGGGGGAAATACTAGCTTTTTAATTATAATCAGCAGCTCACGAGTATTTTCGCAGCTCTCCAGACCCCGTGTATGTTCCCCCAGTAGTAAACCCACAGTAGCCGAGCAGAAGGAAGCTACAGTTCACATTTCAGGAATTTTTCTGACACCTCCAGCCTGCTGTCCGTCCTGTCATCTGTGTCCTAAAGGCTCTGCTTTATTGTAGGTGAAAAATGAGCTGGGCAGTACAGCCTGTGAACAGGATTTAACAACTGGAGGGAACCCAACACACAGCACGAGAAAGGTGAGCGTAATATAGAATGAAAACCATCCACACCCTTCTGTTGTGGTAGCGTGGCCTGCAAAATGCAGGTTTTTTAAGGATACTAATGCACACATGATTAAAAAGGTGATGAGCAGAGGAAGGAATGCAGAGCAGCAGGTCTTCCTGTTTTTCAAAGTTCTTTGTGAAATATTTTCTACAAAACATTTCAGAATCTAGATCATATCTTCCCAAGTAATCTGTGTATAACCATAAGCTTCAGTTTACAGTCAACACAACCGGCCTTGAGTAGCGTGGGAGAAGAGTAGGAAGCGACAGATCTCAGCAGTATGTTTGAGGTTACATGTAGATGATAGCAAAGTAAAATTCAAATACCTTCAGGCTTATAACTCCTCTCTGCTTTACAATATGGATGCAAATGATTAATTCAGATGCTGATAATCTGCCAGTGCCTTTTATAGTTCTCCATGCACCATCTTCTCTGACCTCTGTTCTAATCTCTTTTGCTGTATCAAGTGTAATTTACTTACATACATATGCTACTTCACATTTCACATCTACCTTTTAACAGCGTTATTGCTGCCACAGCTTCCTTAGCACTTTAACAGAAATAAATGTTAACATCAGGATACTGAACGGTATGATGAAAAATCTAAGGAAATTTATATAAAAATCCCTTTTGCTAAAAGGGTACTCATAAGAAATTGACATAGCAGAGGAGAATGCCACGAAAGCCAATCCTTTCATTTTGCCTTAAAAAAATTAAAGTGCATGCCAGAGGAATAGAAGAGGCTGCCAGTCAGTAAGATCAAAGCTGCAGCTCTTCCTTTTCTACAGTCCATGGATAAAAAAAAAACCTAAATTCTTGCAAGTAAGCAGTCGGTCTACTTGAGGAAAACCAATGCTATTGATTCCTCACTATGTGAGTGTTTGAGAACCAACAGAACAAGAACCTCAAATGTTAGAAACTTAAAATTCTCAACGTAATGATTTTTAACGTAGTATGTACATTATAAATGAATCAGTAAAGCTCACTGATTTTGTACTTCCATTATAAAACATTCATCACATTATTTCACACAATTACAGTTTTCCCTGTAGAGCAGTCACACAAGGCAGCCCTGACTGCTCTTTCTCCCCTCAACCCAGGTTAAACTGCAGTAGATGCTCTTTCCTCTTAACTGGCATCAGGCCTGAGGAAGAGCCCAGAAATCACTCCTAGCTGAAGGCCTTTTGTCTTTTCTCATGGGCTGTTTCACTGACACAAACAGCATTACACATACCAGTACCAGCAGTTTTGTACACAGCAGCAGTGTAGCTCAGTCAGCAGAACCACTGTGTTGCAGCTGTTTAGTGCTCACTCAAGCCACCTTTGTCAAGTTCTCTCCCACCCGTATTATGTTTAATGCCCCAGCCACTAGAGGACAGGCTAGGCTTCCATAAAAGGTAGCAAGCAGGGATATTTCCTTGGTGAGCTAGGAGAAAATAGGCTGAGCTTGAAAAGATAGGGCCTTTGGAATACTCTTCTGGGATGCAACTTGTGAAAACCTTTGTCAGTGCTCATGCACCGACCCTTGACCAAGCAACCTGCCTGCCCTGGGACAGCCCTCTGCAGTTACCAATGCTTTTGATTCCAAGGAATGCAGTGTCTGTAGGCATGAAGGGGATGTTGCTGAAATGCCTGCTATGAGCAGATACTGCTCAGAGATGGACCTTTTTGTGGAGTATCCATTAAACGAGAGTTTAACATGTGGATTGTGCAGGCTAGACAGGCCCAGAGTGGGCTAGGAACCCTGGATATATCTGTGCTTCATTCAGAAGGATCTCAACTACAGAGCACTTAGAGCAAGACAGCCAAAATATACCTCTGGCAATTAGATTATGAGTAATCACATAGCTTAAGACATCAGTTAAACTTCTCAGAGAAACTTAGTAAGTAGGAAATAAATATTTGATTGGTTCATGTATCAGGCCGTGTCAACCAAATGTTCTCCAAACTGCACAGAAATGTCAGGACCTCCTGACTACTGAAATCAGCAATCCTGGAGCCTAGCTCAGTGCATGTTCCCCTGAGATAAAAGGTACCAAATAAGCATTATATGTCTTGCGTGACAAGTCAAACAGAATGTAGATTATCCTGTGACTCCTAAGAATTCAGAACATAACAAGCCTAGGAAACATCAGTTGAGAATACTGGCCTTATGTTAATGGGGTGAAGTGCCCATTCACCTGTAAGAGCATGTGCTAGAATGAGTGAAAAAGAGATGACCCAAAAGATATTTGAGACCCAGGATTATTAATGACCAAAAATGCACTTATGCTCAGTCTCTGCTGTATCTACACATGCCTTCTACTATACATTTTGTGAGGTTTCATCTGAGAAAACATGAAGGATTATGCATTGTTAAAATGACTGGTGGTGTGAAAATATCTTTCTCAGAAACACATCCTTCTTTTTCAGCATTTGTGGAACTCCACAATAATGTTTCAATAATGTTGAACAGAAGTCTAATGGGACTTTTTACAATCTGATTTTTGAGACGTGATTATGGAGACAAAAATTTGGGATGGCAGCTGCTTTCAAAGGAGATTGCTACTGGGAAATGGAGATTTGCCAGCTGAGGTATGTGAAAGATCAAAGACCTTTTAACTTTCCATAGTTTACAAAGGAATGACAGGACCATGCAGAAGCCCTGAAGCGACAGAAAACCAGAAATCAGCCAGCCTTTAAGTTATCCTGTGCCCATAAGACTAACAGTCAGAGAGTGTAGGGTCCTAACTGTTGGTTGTGTTATGGGACATAAGGCAGATCATATTGAATTTCATACCTTGACTATTTCTTTGCTTTTTCTCGCCAATAAAAATACTTGTTCCTTCACTTTTTTACTCAATTATAGCCAGATAGCTCTTGCTAAAATCTTCCAGAAAAATAGAAATCCCCCTCAAACAGGAACTTACTATGAAAAACTTGAACCAAAAGACTAAATAATAGTTTTCAGAGCTTGAAAAAAATTCATAAATGTATTTATTAAGGTGTGTATTACACAGTAATAGAGTACAAATGAGAGCTATTGTGGAAACCTCTTTACACCACTAATTATATCAACTTTAAGAAGTTTCAAGCAACTGCAATAATACTGTTAAAAAAAAACAATAGGGTTTGCCCTGTTTGCTACAGCAGTTTTGGATGCTATGTATAATACTCTTAATTAATTTGCAGTTATGATATAATGAAGAATTAGTGGATACAGAATCTATAACTTGCCCATTGGCATCACAGCAATTTAATTTCAGAGCAAAGTCACACAAAACCCCAGCAACTCAGTCCTCAGTTCTGGCCATCTGTGTTTGAGAGAGTACCTGGGAGAAACAGCCAGCTGCCGGGTGCCGAGGTGCTCCCCTGATTCCTGTGTCTGTTGCAGTATTGCTCAGCCTCAGGACTCTTCTAATTCAGACTGACTACACTGAGTCTAATTGATTACACAAGTCATTGGCTGCAATCCTTTGTCCCTAAAATACAGCTGGGAGACAAGGTAAGATAAGGCCAGCTCCAGCAGCTTTAAAACGTGTAAGATTTCCTTTCTCTAAAGGAATCTCAAGTTTGTCACTTAAACTGATTTTAAGCATGTGTTGTGTTGCTATATGGAAGCCAAGTTAATTAGTGTAACTCCAGAATGAGCACATAGATTCTACTTCAAACGATAGTTTAAGCTAAGGTTATCACTTGGAAGTCCTGGAAGTAAAACCAAGACTGACAAAACTACGATGCATGTTTAGAATCCAGCAGTGTCACATTCAGCGTGGTTAGGGTTGTGAGAACCAAAATGTATTATCAGTTTTACATGCACAACACCTACTGACTTCAAAGGAGTGATCAGTGGATATGAAGAGAAACCTGCATATGAGTTCTTTTGGGAATCGTATGCTGTGGGGGCTGCAAAAGATGTGATAACATACAAACCTAAAACCAATGCATATATTAAGAAAACACTCCTGTAAAGCCTACGAGCAACATTGATTCTCCTCTCCAATGCTAATCCTTAAACCTGGCTTATAATGACATAGCTGAGCCCGTTTTTAGAATAGGTGGAGACTTCCTTCCTAAGTTAACTTACTGCATCTTTCCCTGTTCTGTCTCTTTCCTGCTCCTGTCCTCAGTGGCTCAGGACACCTCCCCAGTTCCCTTCAAAGCATCTTTTTCCAAAATTCCAGAGCATCATAAGCCTTTCCACCCATCATTCAGGAAACCCTTCCATCACACTTCTCATGATAGCTCTATCATGATTTTCTGGAAGAGGTCTCAGTATTGCCAACAACAAACCAGGAACAAGTGAAATATAAACAAACTGGTAAGAAATAGATATACTAGAAAGAAAACATAGGGTGTCCTATACAGAAGGCGTAGCATGAGCACAGGTACAAGGTGGAGAAAACACAACCGAGCTGATGTTTATATGAATTTAATAAAGTTCAGATTCTGGACTCTTTAAAATTAGCTGTCAGTTTGCTGTTTTGTTCAGCAAGACCAGAACTGTTTCCTAAATTCCTGGAAGTAAAAGAGGTAACTGGAATTACAGCGTATGTCCAATTTTCCATATGCCTTACTAGTTACGTAGATTTTCTGAACAGTAAAGGATTGCTTATTTACTACATATAGTGCTGTATTATGCATAATTTTACCCATCTTTATTTGACATTGTCCCTCCTTCAGGCTAGACATGAGGGAGAATTTTTTTTACAGTGAGGGTGGTGAAACACGGGCACAGGTTGCCCAGAGAGGTGGTGGATGCCCCATCCCTGGAAACACTCAAGGCCAGGCTGGCCGGGGCTCTGAGCAACCTGATCTGGTTGAAGATGTCCCTGCTCATTGCAGGGGGTCTGGACTAGATGACCTTTGAAGGTCCCTTCCAACTCAAAGTCTTCTATGATTCTGTGATTCTATGATTCCTAGTGAATGTCAAATAAAAGCATTATCCACATCATAGTGAGGGCCAATATAAGGAGGATTGTGTTAGTTTATACTCCTTGAAATAAAATAGTCTGAAATTATAGCCTGAATTTCAATGAGTCTGTGACACCACTTCTCATTAAGAAAACACAATGCAGCGATCACCTTTTGTTAGTATTACTTGGCACAGGTTTAGCAGCATGTTGCACACAAGTGCTATAAACATTTTTCTGTTGATGATGAATATCAAGCCTTTCTGTGGAGTTGCATTTTGAACAGATGGTCATTTGATCTGCACACCTGAAATCTGAGCCCATATCCTGAGTTTAATTCCAAAAAGACTTGGAGAAACCACACAGTAAGAAATATGCTTCAAATTATTCGTGTTGACAACATTATGGGCATGCATAGGTTTCATATTTTTACTTTAACTACTTTCTTTTGAATAGGGGTTTTCTCTATAGGTTTTTTGTCAAATTCTTCTAGTCTTACAAAACTAGATGATCAGGGGAAGGTATGAATGGGGCTATTCTGTTTAACCCCCTTCCCCAGTTATGTCAAGACCTAGATAGCTGAGCTGGGAGTGGAAGGCAAGAATCTCAGAAACTTGTTTCACAGGAAAAGGAAAGTCTATTGAAATAAATAAACAACAAGTTCTAAATTAGTCACAAGAGTATTTCAAAGATTAATTAGCTGATGAAGTATAGTTCTTTGAAGATGGAATGTTTACATAAATGTTCTTCTAATTTATTAGTGTTTACATGTACAGACACATCAACATATTGGGTTCAAACAGAACTTGTGTGCACAACTCAGGACAACATAAAGAATTTCAAGATGATAAATATCAGGAAAATACTTCACAGTTGCCACAGACAGGAGGCAGCTGGCACTCAGACTGCGCTGTGTCCCTTCTCAGAACAACATTCAGGAGGCAGCAGAACTCAGTGCCGCACTAGACCCACACAGTCTGCCGTCACGGTCCTTACTCTGAGTGCACTGCAGAGCCCTCAGTGCTTCTCAATGGACCTGAATCAAACTGGTCAGCTGGGGCTGAATCACAGGTGTGGTCAGGAGGGTCTGGCTTTATGCCCAGTCATAGGAGTAGGGTCTGTGGGGTGCTAGGCTGGCTCTCCGCATACTGACACATGGCCGACAGGTATGTTATTTCAGCTGCCCACTCTGAAAGCAGCTGTGCTGCTTCTGAGCCTGGTCCGCCCCTGCAAATGTTCATTTATAACACAACAGCATCCACTTGGAAACTCCACTGTACTTTTTCTGCACTACACTGTCAGCTCAAATGTCTCACTTTCTCTGGGACATACTTAACTTAGAATTAATCGTTGGATTGTAATTGTTTACTCATTCTTTCACCCAAGGTACTAAAGCAAATCAAGTTCTTATTGTCTACATGTATAATTCTTTATTGCTTGATCCTTCCATGCCAGTTTTGCTGTATTTCAACAATCATCAATTTCCATCAAAGGCTAAATGGAAAGGTGGTTTTGCTCAGCTGCAGAGCCAGCTGAACACATTTTAAACTGTTTGGGCCAAGTTTTATCTTCATAACTTAGTGTCAGCTCTCTGCTAGATACAGATGGATATATTTCTGGGCAGGAAGAGCACAGTTCATGGCCTGCCACTGAATTTGCCACTGCTGCTATTGAAGCCATTAGGCTACCATAATTTGTTATTGTGAAATGACTAGTTTTCATCATTTTGTTGGTTGGAGTCTGAGGGGAAGCCTGGGAATTCCTAGGAGCAAGGTACCCCGTTAAACATTCTTGTGGTTGCTATGTTGTCATAGATAATAGCTCAACAAGAAAATCTGTAATAAGTACAAGGTGATCCTCTGTCAGTCCTTTATTTTCATAATCATTTATCTTTCCATACTAAATTCAAATAGATTCCATTTTCAACCTTACTTGATCACTATAGGAAATTTATTTTTCCTAAAGTCTGTTCCACATTTCTCCTAACAATTAGTTCTAGAAATCAAATATATGTATTTATAATTCTTATCACAGTTGTATTTTTGTGTTGATACATAGGTACTGAAAAACCAAAGCTCTGACACAATGTCAAGATTCTTCTTTTCATCTCTTTTTTCATATTGTTCATGAGATGTGTGGCATAAAAGCAGTTGACTGCAGTCCCCCTGAGCTCCTTCATGGTAATTCATGAAACTACCTCTCAGTAGTAGAGACTTTTATTTGTGCGAATACCACACCATTCCTTAGAATTAAGAGGTTTTCAAGGGAAAAGGGGACATGGTACTTAGTTTCTTGGCAAATAAAACTCCTGTCCTGTGATTCACAGGTGATTTCAACAGCCTTCCCTCTCTAGCTCCCAATGCCTGTTGCTTTTCAATAGAAGTGAGCCACCTTAGCTGTCCACCTGATTCCTTGTTTGTAAAGCTGAGGTCTGTAAAATATTATGCATATCATAAAATAAACACTTCTAAAAAGCTCTGTCAATGAGTCCTATATAACTGGGATGTGTAATTTAATTAGACCTTACATGAAATAATGACTTATAATCTACAGTGAGTAAAGAAACAAGTCTCTTAATTACTTTCTGCAAATTCTAGTTTCCTGCAAATTCTTTCAGTCAAGAAGATAGACAGCTATGAGTCAAATTCTTTGAAGTAAACTCAGATAAAACTTGCAAATTACTTCAGTGCAAGTAATTTCATAAATGAAAGTCAAGGACATTCAGGAAGTCTGAGACTGTCTTGTTTACATAGGTGTTCTTCACTACTTTAAGGACAGGGTTGTAATCAGCATCATAGAAGTGCTCTAATTAAAGCATTCCAAGCTTTATATTTACTTGTACTGACAGTATGGTCTGTCATAGGTAAAGATCGTATGTGCCACACATTTGCACCTGACGAAACATTTCTATAGTAATTCATTGTGCAGCTTCATGTATGTTCAATGCAGCTATTCTGTCCATCACAATTCAGTAAACGAGTTAGTGCTTCTGAAAGGTTTGGTTCATGGGATTACAGATTTAGTTTTTCTGAGAGCCTGCTGGGGGCACCCACACACACCCATAAAAACCAAATAATGAAATTAGGCAAATGAAACAAGAAAGACAAATTCAATCATTTATTTACGTGGTAAAAATGATGCAGTCCACCTCAAATTATATACGACGTTTATAGTCTTCACAGCTTTAAAAATACACCTCACGATATATTTGCTTGGAGGCTTATACATGCAAATAATTCAGAACAACTGGCTAAAGACTGAGCTGAATACAGCATAGGCAGCCCTAGTAATGTATTCTGGCTGAGAAAAAAAGGCAAACCAATTGGTAGGGGGGGAAAAAACTGCTGTGGCTGTGAGCTGCATCCTGGCTGGTGCAGACAGGTGGCATTTGTTGGTTGAAAAACAGACTGTTGAGTTGTGTAACAGGAAGCCCAGCTATTGCAGCCCTGTAGTCAAATAACAATCATGAAGTGCTACCTCGTGTATAAAAACAGGAGGAGACCTGGATGGATTAAAAATATGTTAATGACACAATAGCAGCATAAAACCAATAAATACCTAGTTTGAAGCATGGGTGTTTTCACATATAAGTCTTACTGGTTCTAGAGAAAAGTTGTACAAATCTGAAAGCTTTAAGCGGAGACTGTACAATGTATAGCAAATCTTTATAGAAATGCTCTGTTGTCTTCATTGTTCTCTGATTTTTCTGATGGAAGAAAGACTCTGCATTTCACATTCTCCCTTATCCCCTGAAATTAACAACATTCATGCCTGACAGCAGCTTTTAAATTATTTTGAAGTGCCCATTTTTCTAAAGCTTCTTTCATAGTTGAAAGAAGGGAACGGTAGATAAACAAAAGCTGAGAAAGAAAGCAAATGAGAGGCTGGCACAAAAAGAGGGTAGGAGGTGAGCATGAATGTGGAAAGAAAAGAGCTTGCCATGTCAGAAGTTCATTGACTCCAAATTTGTACAGGATCTGAATTTCTCAAGGACCACAGAGAAGAATCTCATTTAGGAAATTCCATGCAGATAAAGAAAAAATGAAGTTACCACCGAGGAAGTAACAGGAGACAAAAACCTCTTCGACACTAAGCAGATGAGGTTGGGCTTCTAGAAGCATCCAAGAAATGCAGTGACGAAGCTACTCCTCATTGACACTGTGGCTCACCAACTATCTCATATTTGGAAGCGCACCTGAAAAGGGAAAGAGAAGTAACAATTGCACGGTTGCTGGCAGCTGGTATTATCCTCCCGTGGTCACAACTTGCTCCTGACAAGTCATGGGTTCATTCCATATTAACATTTTTTGACATTTTGATTTTGTGTTCTTGTTTTATTTCTGTTCAGTCAAACCTGTTCCATTATTCAATCCCTCTTACAGCAATTATTTTTTTTTAACATTCGAGTGACATTTCCCACACTTCAATTTGTGCCTGTGGCCTCTTGTTCTGTATCTAGACTTCCCTGAGAGGTGTTTGTCTCCATCTTCCTTATTTCGCCCCTCACCAAGTATTTATAAATATTTATAAGATCTGTAACTCTGCTCTTGCCCAGGCTAACCATTCCCAGCTCTCTCAGCCTCTCCTCCTATGTCAGATGCTTTAGTCCTTTAATAATCTCCATTGCCCTTTCCTGGGCTCTCCCCTGTAAGTCCATGTTTTGTACTGGGGAGCCCAACACTGGACACAGCACTCCAGATGTGGCCTCATCAAGGCTTGGGAGAGGAGAATAATCCCGTCTCTCGACATGCTGGCCATACTCTCCCTGATGCAGCCCAGAAAGCTGATGGCTTTCTGTGCTACAAGGGCACTTTGCTGGCTCTTGTTCAAATAAAAGGAGATAGAACAGATATGGGAAACAGATCTTTCATTATTCCAAGCCTGGATGTTGAAATGCATTGCAGTTCACAAGTCAAGGCCTGCACAGTCAGCTCCCCATAAAAAGGCAAAATTCTGTGAGTTTGTGTTAGATGACTGTTCCTAGAAAGCTTAAACGCCATTGTACGTTTGTCGGAGTGGTCCCGCCACAGGAGGAGGGAAAGGAAGCGGGACTGGAGACCTCACCTGCCAGATCTCCCACGGGCAGTGCCGCCAGAGTTACCCCTGCTCATGCTAGTGACAAAATTAAGGTTGCTTTACATGTCTCACAGTTAGACCCTCTTTTCAGATATTTATGGGTTTGTCAAATTTTAAGATCTTAAACTGAATTTTTCCGTATTTGGGGTCTGTGTTCTGTCAGAAAGCTTCAGCCAATGCTATTCAGTCACCAAACAGTTTAGCAGATATACATGGTTCTGCTGTTGTGAACATTCTGGTGACCTTTTCTTTTAAGCATCTTTATTGTGTTCCTGGTCTCCAACAGGGCCCTGAAGTGTGAAAGACTGTCTGTTCTGAAAATTTACGCAGGTTTTTGTTTTCTCCGGTGAGAGTACACACATGCAGAATGTCTCTTATAGAGGCTGGAGCTCAAGTCTCTGAGTCCACCCTACTGAGCCATCTGAAAAGAGGGAATAACAGTGGCACCTCTGTATTTCCCAGCACTGCTGCAAAAGTTGATAATATTTGAAAAGCACATTGATTGTGCAGTGATGAGTGCAGAGAAAAGCTCATAAAAATATCATTAACCTTGTGGTCACAACAGGGTCTGAAAAGGCTGTACTAAATTGAAGACAAGACATGAGCAACACACAGAAAAAACAGTTCTTTGGAGAAGCAGAGGCCATTTGTTCACTGCGTTGGAGAAGCATCACCATGTAAAAAAGGGGGAATGTGATCATAAATAACTTCAATAAACATAGATGAATTGGCCATGGATTATTTAAATCCAGTCATTTCCTAGATTTTGAGTGGGTGACTTCGCAATTTTAATGTTGTTCAGATATACATCATTTGTGACCACCAATAGTGGCCAGCTTGCCTTACTGCATGTGAATATTTCTTCCAGTTAAGAGCCATAAAAATGAACTTACTGGATACCTTAGAGGGCTGGGATGGAAGAGATTCTCTGGGGACAGTTAAATCCAGGATTCCCTGTCATCCTTTTACTTCATGGCAGGATGGGTTTGGGCTAGATCTCAGTACAGCCCAGCAATATTGCCCTCAGATGACCTCCTTGCCATGCTTACAGCCCTCACAGGATATTCAGAATATCCAACAGCCCTCATGTTGTCACAGTCCCCAGGGATGGTTATGTGGCACAGCCCCAGCAAGAGGGATAAAATTGGTCAATTTATGAGCCATGTGCTGATCAAAAGATGTTAAGTCTCCCCTAGACATTTTTCAGAAGCCCATGTGCCCATCCTTCTCCCTTACCTCTTTAGCAGAGCTCTCGAAAGGGAAATTCAGAGAAGTACCCACGTTTACTCTCCTTAATAATTTACGTCCTCAAAATAGCAGTGGTTTGTTAGCCCACCTTTGCCAAAACAGTTTCTAAACGATGTAATTAAAAGATTTGTGGAGTTTTGTTATGTTTATGTCTTTTACACGACCTGATAAATTTCTAGCATGAAATCAGCATGGATTAGGAATACAGACACTACACATTTCTTTCTGTTGCAACATGATACCAGGAAAATTTGAAAAAGCAAAGTGCTGATTCAGTGCTGTTGTTGATCGTTTTCAGGCTTACTTACATAGAAGATTTTAAGTTTTCAGCTAAGGTTTTTGAGCTTTGAGGGATGTACACTGTATAAGCACACATTGCCTCTGAATAACCCACTTCATTTCACTTTGGCAGCGGGGCTGGTTTATTCTAGGATTTCTCCTCTCTGGAAGAGAGGAGGTTACAGTATCCTTCTATTGAGAACATGTTACACAAATCCACCAAAAATGCTTCATTTAATATTTGCTAGCAGATGAACCATGGAAATATGTCATACAACTTGCATTTTTTAAGGCATTTTTGGTTTTGCCCTCAATAAGCCAAGAAATATTATGTCATCTTATTATAATATTGTAGAACGTTTAAATATTTGAAACTAACATAGGGCTTCATTCCATCTGGGAAAAAAGACCTTGAGGATAATATGCCACTGTCCAATTACAGCAATATATGTATTGAAGTAAAAATATTTAAACATGTTATAAAAGACTTCATTTCTATTGTAGAGCAGAAGCACATCTGCTGTACTTCAAATACTTCTTATCCATGCCAAAAGAACACTATGAAGAGAAAATGCGTTTTTTATGTGCTTTTCCTCTGAGTTTACCCTATGTGAATATGGAAAGAGATTTTTCAGTTGGAAAAAAGGAACTAATTGTGATCACTTGACATTTTGCATTTGCCCTACAGCTGCCATTTGTGAGTAGTATGAAAATCAAGTCCTGGCTCTGGATTTCTGGCTCAATCTTTTAAAAACCTTCAATATTGCTAAAATAGTATTGGACAGGAAGGAAAGGAGGGACAACATGGTGCAGATAGAACTCCTATAAAAATGCTGCAGTGCTACACTCACTTCCTACCAAAATATTTTCAGGCATTAGCTAATTGGTATTGTTCTTCACAAAGAAATATTTGATCTCACAATATTATCAGCAGTGACGAAGTGCACCTACATTGATTATAATACAGCCTTGTTTTGGGGGCATGCTTGGATTTTAGTATTAATGCTTCAAGCACATGTGATTTCCAGGCTTAGGCAGCAGTGGAGTGGTGGCTTAAGAGTAGTAACTTCAATTTCTTATAAGGTAAGGCTCTTATGTTTGCTCACTGGTGAATCTAGAAGACTTAATGCTGTTATATTTAGTGAGAAGCATCCACTTTTGTTGACAATGTACTTTACTAGTGCGATAGCTTCAGCATTAAAGATCACTCCAGCAGGCAGTCAGCCGTCCTTCCAGAGCTACTTGTGTTCGCAGACCTGTTAGGTGTTCCTGCCTGACACAGGTACTCAAACTCTTATTTTGACCATTAAGTTTATCTGTAAGATCTTATATAGAGCTAACAGCTGGATGGGGCATGGGAAGCAGAAAACCTTGAAAGCTTTTATTTTGTACAGATTCTTCTGGGAAGCAAATGTGCAGCAGCAGCTGGGCAGGGGATTCACACCATGGTAGCAGCACTGCTTCCGTATGGTGCCCAGAGCCCAAGAAAAAGCTCTCAGGGACACAGACTTTTTGCCATTAACCCGAGTGAGATTGGAGTAGGAGTGGAATACAAATGTTATGCACATGGAAGTGATGCAGAAGTGGCCCTGCAGATCCTATAGACCCTACACACAGGACACAGAGACAGCATTGCTTATCACTATCTTGCATGGGGTTTTGGAGGAAGTGGAATGGGGTCTATAATCCATCACCCTAAAGCTGCTGGGTGCAAGAAATACAAACATATTCACTTTGTAGGTACAAAAATTGCCAGCATTTTGGTACTGTTAACAAGCACACTGAAAAGGATTAATGTGCTTGATATAAATCATACTGTTGCCTGGTGCTTTTGCACTTGCAACTGCTACAACAAGAAATCAGATTAACTAGTATTAGGCTCTAATGTACGCCAGTGTACTGTACATTTTCAATTATTTCAAAAGCATGGTTTATGAAAATTATGCTCATTTTGTGGCAGAAGAATATTTTATGCCATCGCAGACACCTCAGTTATAAGACACTATACAAGAGGGATTTTAAAGTAATGTTTTTGTGCTTCACTTGTCTTCATTTGTAGTGCAAAAAGCTTATGAGATTTGTGTCTCTTCTGATAATACTTTCATTCTTCTTTCTTTAAATTCTTACTGTGCCTTGGTTTAGAAATTTCAACTATTGCTCTTTGGTTTTGGCAGTTTTATTTTTCTAATTTTAGTTTTAACCGAAACCACTTATCTCCTCATGGTGCACAAAGTAGGATTTGTATGCAATCTTAACAACAGCTTTTTAGATTTCTCATAAATTAAATAAAAAAGGAACTGAATGTGAATTAGTTCAGAAATGTAGGCAAGTGACCTTATCAGCCAAGTGACCCTAGTGGTGCTTTGTAGAAAGATCATTATTATTATTCTCATTTTTTTTTCCCACTGCAAGAAACAGAATTGTTCTCCCTGTTCCTACCACTACAAAGTGAATACCTGCTACCTTCTCCAACATTACCATAAAAACAATTTGCAAAGTGAATTGCAGTCACCAGTGTGCATGGTCCATGCTTTTATTCTGCACTCTATGAATAAAATTAAATGTAGCTTTCCAGACAGTAGATGAAGGAATAAATACTTGTAAGTGAACTGCACAGCTATGTATCAAACCAGAAATGAAAAGACCATCTGACCGAGAAGTGTGTTGTTGAAAAGCTTATGTTGAGAATTCCAGAGATCTGCTTCAAAACAAACTATCAAAACAAAATAACTTCCTTTATGAAATTTGGCTTGTTCAATTTCTGATAAAAATAGCAAATCTTCTTAGACTGGAGACATTAGATGAAACTAAATCAGACTTCGTTTGAAGACGGATACAACTATCAGCTCACAGGCCACTGGACAATAGGTTGCTGGAGTTCATAATCAGTAAACCTACTTTTTGTCAGTGATTATAAGCATTGTAGAAATTGAGGTTATTTAATTTCTTAAATAAATCATTTCTCACTGAAAAAAGCAGTGATCTCTAGCAGTAGCCAAAAGCACCTGTCCTGTGAAGATGGTACGCAATTATGAGGGTTTCCCTGGTTGGTAGTTTCAAAGAAGCCCACAAAATTCAGAAAATTGACAACTATCAGACTAAGAAATGACAAAACAGTTGAACTGAACTTGAACTGCACAATTATAGTGAATTATTATTAGTATTTCCTGTACAGCTTGCTGATCCTTTAGTATTCAGGATAGTGAAAGAAGCATTATATTGATATTTCAGAGAAAAAAATGTCAGTGAAATTTCGGACATCCTCTAATGTAGGTATAAACGCATGGCTTCGGGAGTACTGACAATGACACGGGGTGACTCTGTGTAAGGAGGAATCGGTATTTTTCAGTGATGCTTTTAATATATCTGTTATAATGATTCCCCACACCAAATACCAGCTGAAGGATCATACCAAATTTTGCTGTGAGAGACTCTTATCAGCCACTGATTAATACGCTGTGATGTATAGTACCCATTCATTCTTCTTCTCTAGATTCATGAGATTCTGTAGTTGCAGTTTCTGAGCTTTCCTTGCTGGACGAAGTCATGTGGGGAAAAAAAAACCACCAAACAAACTAAATTTATCATGACTTAGAAGATCACAGTTTTACCATGTAAAACTATGTGAAAGATGATTCATACTCCAAGAAAGTCAGAGAATGTTGTTATAATTGTTGGTCTCAGCCACAAGTTCACCAACTGTATATACTTAAATAGTTCTCACTGTTTCCATTTGCAGATAAAAATGTGATCATATAATCCTTTCAAGATAAGCTACCACTAATTTTAAACACTATGATTAGTCTCTCTTTATTTTTCAAAATAGGATCTCATGGAATTTCACTGTGTTGAATGCAACTCCTCGAGTTGTGAAAAGCTCCCCGACAATTTTTGAAATTCCAAAGATATTTTGGTCCTGACAACATGCATGTGTGGTATGTCATTCAGCCCCTCACAATAATACAGCATTTTTGCCCATATGTTGGAAATTGATCCATTTGCTCCATTTATATTTTGTGTTGCAGCAGCTATCTGAACTCTGAATTTACTTCAACTGACAATACAACTAAATCTTTTCTCTACTGGTTACTTTAAGACTCCAAACTGCATTTAAATTTAACAATCACCAAATCTGAGGGTTGTCTTGATCTCTTAAGATTAATTATTCCAAGAAAAGTTCAGAATAGATTTTTTAATTATTATTTTCATTATAATTTTGCATCTTAAAATGAACAAGACTGAAATCATCACCATTCCTTCCCCTACCTCCAAACATGTCCACAGTAAGAAATGGAGGAGTTCTTGCTATTTGCAGCTCCAGAGCAGACGGAGTTTGGCTATTCTGAGTCAGGGTCACAAGGTTTCATATTTCCCTCTGTTCAGACCTTGTAACACTTTGTGAGCATTAGTCATAAACCAGGCTTCTGCATGTTGCTCTTATCAGTGTGGTTGGCAGGAAAAGCAGCTTTTTTGGTAAACTGGGGAGGCTGAGCAGAGATTTGAAATTGGCATGAAGTCAGCACCAGTCTCCTGAGGCCGTCAGTACCGCCTGGCTTCTGCCACCTGGGCTAGCAAATTGTTCATGTTCGCTCTTGAACTTTGTTCTGCGTATGGCAGGACGGAAATGGACCAACCAGTGAAAACTGTCTGCAATTAGTGGTGTATGACTGTGCCGTTCAGTGTTGACTCTGCAGCCTGGCAATGCTATCCATTGCTCACATTTGACGAGTTATATTAGGCATGCATTTAACAGTATTTGAGTTTATAAGATTACATGTGAATGCACATTTGTAGCTGTCAGGAGCTGAAACTAAAATATTTTCAGTGAACCCCATTGCCAACTAAACAGAAACTGTAACTAAGCAACACAGAAACACCGCTTCAGTTATTCATGACTTGGAAACACGATTTACCCAGTGTCTGCCTTCCCCTCACCCCCCAACTAAAATGTCTAGATTTATTTGACTGTTTTATTTCACTAATTGCAGCATGTTATATATCAAAATTTAAAAAGCCAATATGAAACTGAATCATCCTCCCCACAAAAATTAGTAGAGCAGTTTGATAATGCTGAGTCCAGGCACAACATTTTCAAAACATTACAATACTTTCACTTGATTATATAGAGAACAAGATCATGAATAAATTGAAGAAATGCTTTTCAATTACATTTTTTCTTCATAAAACTGAAAGTGTGCTTTTACTTAGAGATTTAGAAGGACAACTTCACAGGCAATGATGGTGCTACTATCCCAGTATTACAGTATTATTTGTGCCTGACACAGTAACCCATCTCTTGAACCAGGTCAAAAAGACTTGTTCCCGACAATATCATAGCATTGGCCACATGAATACTGTGGCTTTCAGTATGTTATACAAAATATTTGTCCTGCTCTTTCTCCATCCCTACTAATCCTGTTCCTTCTCCCCTTTCTCTGGTCTCAGTGGATGAAGGACAGTAGCAGAGCTGCTGTTCAACTCAGTCCTGAGCTACGAATTCTTATAGAGCATTTAGCCTTATACAGGAGTCAACTTTTCTCAGAGGCAGGATGGTGTCTGTACTGGTTTATACACTGAAATGTGTAGGCATTTATTGAGAAGTCAAACTTTTTCTACACCTCTCAGGTATAAAGAGATCTAGACGGTCAGTAGTACATGTTCCATGAGAATGCCATGACAATTATCCCAGGAGTGATCACACATGAAATTATGCATTTCTGCAGTGTGCACCAGTATTTCAGCTTCTGCCTCTAGACAAGTAAGCAATGCACAATGAAACATACTTTCCAAGCTACTCGTTACCAGTGGGTTCATATGGAATATCGTAAATTAACTCCACCAGAAAAAAATGGGGCCTGTACCTGAAATTTGCTTCTGAGTCCTGAATTTTAAGCAGAAATGAATTTACCAATTTTGTGAATTGCTGCCTTGGAAGATGTGCAAAGCCTGAATTAGAACATTTCATAATACCAACATTATGGGAATTCTGCAGGGTTGGAACTGTTTTCTGTAGTAGCACCTTAAATCCAAAAAGAGCAAAAGGTCATTAAGACCACAAAGGAAGACTGGCTTTTCACTGATGTCACATTAAATTAGTGCTAGTCTAGAAAAATACATAGATTTGCAAATGAAAATGTGCGATATAGAGCTACTGCTTAGTTGTTGAGGGGCTCTGATAGACGTTTTACATCTTTTTCAAATGGAAACAGGTACAATTTTCAGATGAAAAATAAATATGCCTGCACCATCTTATTAAAATATGCTGAGCACTTTGAAAGCAAAGACAATGGCTCTGCCTTCATCCCTTTAATATGTGTCAAGAATACTGTATCTCTTTTGCCAAATTGTCAGGGTACAGAATGAGCATTCGAAAAATGTTCAAGTGAATCCTTTATTTGCTATTACAATTACTTCTTGGACAAGTTATGGAGTTTGAATTTTTCCATCAATTTTTATCACAGTTTCAGATTTCAAAAAATAACTAAATTTTTAAAACATCAATTAAAAATATCTGTTTTGGCCATCTAAATAACTAGGTTTATGTTTTCATATTTTGACACAGATATCAAAAAGGTACCATTTTGAGTTTCACTGAAAATGAATACATTTTTAATTAAAACAAAAAATCCCTTTTTAACCAATGGAGTAACTATTTTAAATAGTTATTTAAGAGACTCGACAACAGAATGAAACACCTGAGCTGTGCTGGGTCCTGGGAGCAATCTCACAACATTAGTGCTGACCTGCATGTATTCTGATGAGCTCACTGAGGGCCCCAGTGGGATCCAGCTATTCCATTCTTGTTTGGGCAATGCATGTTCCTCAGGCATAGTAATTAACCTTACACAGGTCCTTCCCTTGTTAGGTATTAATCACATTTGTGTGGGCTATACACACCATATCACTATAAGATTTCCCAGTTACAGGGGCGTTTTATATTTGGGAGAGGACAACTTCTTTTTGTGTCTTTTCATCCTTGTCATTGTACCTCTCTATGACAGGTACTAACCATGATAGTTTCTAAAGAGCTGAGATCTACCTTTATGAGCTAACCACCCCCAAATGCTATTGTAAGCAAAGAGAGCTTCAACAAAAGCACAGTAAATAGGCTGCTTCTTGGCTGAGCTTGGAAAGAGACCTGCCAAAAAGACAAAGAACTTCCGGAATTGTAAACAGCGCAGATGAGAAATAAAGAATTACAAGCCTAGTGCCCTCTTCTGGCTGTCATCTTCCTCCTTGGTTGCAGTCCAGCAGCTTTTTGGAGATTTGTTTTGAGGCCAGTGAAAGTTCTCTTCCTCCTGCCACAATCAAGAGCCACATTTAGGTTAGAAATAATCCCATCAGCCAGAATCTTCTTTGTGTCCCTGCAACCTGTACCTGTGTCATTGAACATGCAGAAAGAAGAAGCCTGTGAAATCCGGCACATTTCCTGACACAACCCAGAGCCTGGATGCTTGATATCCTGAGCATGTTTTGAAAGAGAGAAAGGGAGATGTAGGAAAACATTTTTCAGCTTTTCTTGTTAATCAGACCAATCGATAAAGAGAAGTTCCTACTTATTTTCAAAATCTAACTTTTAAAGTTAAATATCTTCTAGGTGTTAAGCCCTGAACAGGTTGTTTGTTTCTTTGTTTTTCGTTCTGGAGCTCTTATCATGTGAGATCTAAAAACATATTTACAGCTTGTATATACCTGGCAGGTATAGACAGCAACATTTAACATTATTTGAGTCCCTGCCATCTGGATTTGAGATCTGTGTGGACCACTTAATGCTACTTTTTGTCCCACATGCTAAGGGTTTTCTGTTCATGAAAGTTAGAGCTCTGGGGAGAAACACTCCTTGGGTCTCACCCCCGAGTTGAATGAGGATGCAGTTACAACGCACACCTTAAGATCACATCGAGTACCCCAGTAACAACAGCTGGTTATTAACATACAAATCTGAAAGAGTCCAAATCTGAATGGACAAAGGCAGCTTTTCATAGGACTTATGCTATGTTATTGAAGGATCTTTTAAAATAAACAGCAAATAAAATATGATTGTTTTTCTCTGAGGAAATTACAAAATAAAAATACCTTAATAGACTACATGCATGTTTAAATACATTTATACTTGCTTGCAAGTGTAATAGATGGGAGTCCTCCCTGACTTATAGCACCAGAAGAAAGCCCACTACATTTAAACAGTCCCCCAAAAAGCTGTAGAGGACTTCCTTGATCCCAGTCTAGCCATAAAGAAAGTATTTCTCGTGTGTGTCAAGAGTTTCCTTCATTCAGAGTATTTCCCATGCCCCTGGCTCTATAGCCTGATCTCTCATTATCACATATTTCAAGTACTTTTGAGGTGGACTTCCAATTTGAAACTGTCATTTTGCCCATTTTCTCTCTTTTAGGCTGTGAGCATGAATGAACCATTACATCCTCTGGGATTTTGCAACTTCTCAACAGTGGGTAAGTGTCCTGAAACTGCCCCTACCCATCCATTTATCTTACAGTGCAACCTTAAAATCCTGTGCGTCATAATGTTTTGCTTATCAGAACAATATTCAGCCCCAAGTGCACTTGTAGTTGTTCATGTGAAAGATGCTGTTAAAACAGTTTTAGGGATTTTCTCATGTGTTACTGTTCTTTGAAATACCCTCAGAAAAGGAGGATAGTGGTTGTGTGTATCATGAGGCTTCAGAAATGTTTTGGTTTTCGTCTCAGTCCATTGACCAAAAAGACATGAGTCACTTCATTGTAAGTATCCTGTCTACCATTGCTTTGTTTAGGTTTGCACCTACCTCTTCCTGAACAGAAGATCAATCACGTGAACGTGCTGGTACACAGATGATAAAATGAGGAATTAAAACACTGTTCTCAGTTTGCTGCGTTTTACTACCTGAAGAGCTGTGTGTTAGGACTAGTTCTTGGAAAGACTCTCCTTTGCTCAGGAAGTGGTCGGCAGGGACAGGAGGGTTCTGAGCAGCACAGGGCCTCCTAAATTGCACTGATAGCATTTAAAATGCCAGTTTGAACTTTCTAAGGAGTAAACTCAGTTTGGGAAAGCACCAAGGAAACTTAGTAATTGACATCAGATAAAGAACTAATAAGAGATAGTATTCGTAAAAAGACTTGTAAGTGTTGTGTTCTTTCATTACATATTCAGCTGTTTAGAGTAAGAGAATAATATTATTTGAAGTGCGTTTCTATATTATGTTCCAGAAGAAAATGAGAACTGCAGCAGGGCCTCTTCATTTCTTTTGGGCAGGGTATCAAGATGAAAAGCAAAAAATTCCAGGAGCTTAGTGCCAACACCATGCTTTCATAAGAATAAATCAAAATTATGACAGGTACTCTGTAATGAGCACCTTTTCATGCTTTTGTTCATTAAATAAATATATGAACCAGAGTCTGTTGAGAAAAAGCAATCTTTGATGCACAGTTGATCATCGCTGTAAGTAATGTATGTGATGGAATTTAATTGATTTGGGTTTTGAAATTTACCTGAAAAATTTAAAAGTGAATCCTTTCGTATTCTATTACTCGGATTAACAGAAGAGTGGAGCAGTTAGAAGGCTGTGGTCAGCAGAATATCAGTCAGTGACTTTTATTACACAGATGGGTGTTTTGTGCGTAATGTTGCTACTTCTTATGCTGCTTTTAAATTCTATGCTGAAGCTTTTAATCAGTGCCGTTCAGGCTCTGAAGCAACACCGTTTTCTCCCACACTCAGGACTGCCTTGCCACCACTGTCTGAGAGTGCTCTTCTCCTACAGAGGATCTGGTCAGCAATAGCAGCAGCTGCAGGAACAGTGCGTTCAGCATGCCAGACTGAAATTCATGTTTCAGGAATGTCTCCTAGGGGGGTTGAGCAATTCAGTCAGATTCGTAGTTAAAAGCCTTTCACTGTAATACAATTACCCTCCAGTAGAGAAGAGGAATGGTCGGCATTTGTTTGCTACAAATGTGCCTTGCAAAAAACACTATTACAAAATCCTTCCTCAGGTGAAAATTCCACTGGCAATGAGATTTACCTCTGCTAGAATTACAGGCTGCTGGTTTGGGAATATAAGGGAAAAAGCAAAGCAATCAACAGCATTTTATGTGGATTTCCACATCCATTTGCTCAAAAATATTAGTTTTTTTCTGTCTGAAAAGCAGTAACTACCACTGTCCAGCAGGACCCCAGCAGTGCCAGGAAGTTGTGGGTTAGGGGCTGTTTAGAAAAGCATATATTTTGTTTTTTCTGATTCTGGCTGATTTTCATTATCATACAAAACATGGAAGATCCTTGCAAAGAATGTATCATCTGCCTTAGGCAGGTAGGGCACTCTCACTGACCAAGTGACAGATTTAGCTGGCCTGTAGCCATCCACTTTGCGATTTCCTTCAAACATTCTGCAATTCTGGCTTGGTCTGAGTCATGGCCTGAAACAGGAGAGGAAACTGCCACTGTCTGGCCAAACTGTCTCATCTTGCAATATGAATATTGTGTATTCCTTTGCCTCATGATTCCCACAGTCAAGTCCTAGTCTTCCAGCCCACCAGAGAATAAAAGCAAGGGCATCCAGATTTGCCCCTCTGTAGACCATCTTTCTGCCTCCTGGTTAGTGAAATGAAGGCTCACACACAGTGAGTGGGGCAGAGGACTGAAGCACACATATGCTAGTGAGAGCTGTGTGATAGGGGGGAAGAAGAAAAGAGCGAGGGATGACTTGGATGCTTTACAGATTATTTATTATAAGAGCCAAAGATTATGACAGTAACTGAAGCTTAGACAGGCCTTGGGGAGGAGATAGGGCCAGACCACAGACGGAGTTAGTCAAAGCTCTTGTTTACCACTCAGCTGAGATCTAAGCAGGGGAATAGAGAAGAAAAAGGAAAAGAGAAGAAGTGAGTGGCCATGCAAGTGAAAAACTGGACAGAAAAAATTTGAGAAGTAGTAAAGGCAATCGGGGAAAGCTATCCGGAGATTACCTCTCAAGACTTCACTCAAAAGGTAGCCTCTTATCTCAGGATACTGCACAAAACTAACATTTTAACACTTTGTGCATGTGCTCATTAGCCAGCAGTATGACAGTGAAACGTCTAGGCTTACGCACATGTCATTTGGTTGCTTCTGCCAGAACAGACGTAAAGGAGAGAGCTTGACCAGGCAGATCTGCACAACCTCTTAGGTTTTGCAGGGATTTGTTTCTAATTTTTGGCCTGACATCAATTCCCCCATCAGGTAATTTGAGCAGTGTAAAACACAGAGGTCTATAGTTCAATTGAAGCATCATATACTGGTGGCAATTACACAGACATGGTGAGACAGCTCACATGGCTGGAATGTGGTCATGGATGGCGATGTCCTTCTCAGGAAAGACAGGCCAGCAAGACAAGGTGGTGTAGTTGCTCTGCACGTGAAGAGAGCAACTACAATGTTGAGTGCTGTCCAGGGGCGGATGAAGAGCAAGTTGAGAGGCTGTGGGTGAGAATGAAGGGGCAGGCTGGCAGGGGTGATCCTGTTGTGGGTGTCTATTACAGGCCACCAGATCAGGGTGAGGAAGTTGACGAGGCCTTCTACGGGCAGCTGAGAGCAGCCTCGCAATTACAGTCCCTGGTTGTCATGGGGGATTTTAACTCCCCTGATGTTTGCTGGAAGGACTGCTCAGCCAGCTGTCTGCAGTCCAGGAGGTTCCTCCAGTGCATTGATGATAACTTCCTGATGCAAATGGTGGATGAGTCAACTAGGAGAGGAGCGCTGCTGGATCTCATCCTCACTAACAAAGAGGGTCTGGTTGAAGTGGTAAAGGTTGATGGCTGCCTTGGCTGCAGCGACCGTGAGATGGTGGAGTTCAGGATCTCCCGTGGCAGGAACAGAATACCAAGCAGAATTTAAACCCTGGACTTCAGTAGGGCCAACTTTGGCCTTTTCAAGCAATTGCTAGGGGAAATCCCGTGGGAAAGGGTACTTGGAGGTAAAGGGGCCCAAGACAGTTGGTTAGCATTCAGGGACTGCTTCTTCCAAGCTCAAGATCAGAGCATCCCGATGTGTAGGAAGTCAAGGAAGGGAGCCAGGAGACCTGCTTGGCTAAACAAGGAACTGCTAGGCAGGCTTATATGGAAGAGGAGAGTTTACAGAT